>CM022303.1:67077445-67386739 GCA_011799875.1 Thinopyrum elongatum
TCTTTCATACTGACATCTCCACCGATGTGCTCTGGCCGACAGATGCCTCGCAGGACTTTCCGTAATGACCCACCCTGACCTCAAAGCTTCACTTGCTGCCCAAGACTACAATGACTTCTCAACTCTAGTGAACAAGCTATTCTTGTTGAGACCGCTCAGATGGAACACAGGACTCGCAGAAGCGCTATCGTGATGCTGGCTCATCTTCGGGCTCGGCACCGAAGCGTAGAGTTTGGATTCCCAACAACGCGTTCCGTCCCAATACTCTGCGCCAAAGAACAATGCGCACCACGTCTGCCTCCCCACCACCGAGACCGTCAAAGGCTCAAGCTATTCAGAACAATGCCCCTCTTCGTCCTGAAATGTGTGTTTCAATGCCGCAAACCAGGCCACCAGGCTAAAGACTGCCGCCAGACTCAGAATCAGTTAATTTTCCTCGTGCTGGCCGTGGATATGGCCGTGCAAAAATCAGACCCGCAACTATAATACTGGGTCTACTCACGTGTCGTGGCAAGCTTACACATTGACATTGAAGAAGTCCAGGATCAACCTGCTACTGTGATGGGTACCCTTCTTGTTAACTCAGTACCTGCTTCTGTATTATTTGATTCAGGAGCATCGCATTCATTCATGTCTAAGCATTTGCATTATCTCATACATTGCATTCGAAAAGATGAACCTGCCAATAGTTGTCCTTACCCCTGAGGCCAATGTCAACACACTTGATCACATATGTCCCTTGTTGAAATCGAGGAATTTGAATTCCTAGCTTCCCCTATTATCCTGAAGTCTTCCACCATAGACCTCATACTCGGAATGGATTGGTTGAAAGCTCACATTGCTTCGATCAATTGTGCCACAAAAATTATCCAACTTCTTCACCCCTCCGATGAGATAGTGAACTACACTGCCCGAATTACTCGAGACGCTGAAGCTCAGATATATGCTCTGAATGCTTTGAACGCCTCACCTCTGGAAGGGATCGAGAACGTACCTGTCGTTCGAGATTTTCAAGACGTCTTTCCAGAAGAACTTCCAGGAATACCCCCGGCTAGAGCTGTCGAGTTTGTCATTGACTTGAAGCCTGGCACCGTTCCTATTGCCAAACGACCTTATAAGATGCCTCCGCATCACCTTCTTGAGCTTAAGGAAGAAATCGACAAGTCACTTAAGAGTGGTTTCATCCGCCCCAGTTCCTCTGCTTGGGGAGCACCTTCACTCTTCGTTAAGAAGAAGGATGGAACTAACCGATTGGTTCAGGATTACCGGCCCTTAACCAAGCCACAATCAGAATAAATACCCACTGCCCCGTATCAATGATCTTTATGATCAACTTGCTGGATCATCGGTGTTCTCTAAACTCGACCTAGGTTGGTTTATCACCAGATCCGTCCGTGAAGAGGATATTCCCAGACTGCATTCGTCACTCGTTATGGCTCCTATGAATACATCGTCATGTCATTTGGCCTAACGAATGCCCCAGCTACATTCTCCCGTCTGATGAATTATATATTATGGATTACCTCGACAAATTCGTCGTGGTATACTAGATGATATTCTGGTCTATTCTAAGAATAAGAGGAACATGCTGAACATCTCTGCCTTGTTCTAGAAAGGCTCCGAGAACACCAGTTGTATGCCAAGTATTCCAAATGTGAATTTTGGCTTCCTGAAGTAACTTACCTTGGACATGTGATTTCCAAGGATGGGATTGTTGTTAACCCCGAAGTTCAGCTATTCTCGACTGGACTCCCCCAAAGAATGTTAAGCAAGTCAGAAGTTTTCTCGGACTCCTAGTTATTGCCGTCGATTCGTTGAGAACTTTTCCAAGATTGCAAAACCATTGACAAATCTGCTTCACAAAGGTGTTAAATTTCAGTGGACAGAAAAATTCAAGAAAGCTTTCAGACACTAAGAGATAAATTGACATCTGCCCCAGTCTAGCACCCCCGATTCCCAAAAGATTTCGTGATATACTGTGATGCATCTCGTCAAGGATTAGGCTGTGTCCTAATGCAAGAGCGCAAGTGATTGCTTATGCCTCCCGACAATTGCGTCCTCATGAAGAAATTATCCCGTGCATGATCTTGAACTTTCTGCGGTTATCTATCCTTGAAGCTATGGCGACATTACCTTCTCTAACCTTGCGAGATATACACGATCACCAAAGCTTGAAGTATTTATATACTCAACCAGATCTGAACCTTCGTCAACAAAGATGGCTCGAGACAATTGCCGATTATGATATGAATATCTCATACACCCCTGGCAAGGCAAATGTAATGGCCGATGCTTTGAGCCGCAAGGCTTATTGCAGCAACCATATGGTTCAGGAATCACAACCTCTTCTTTATGAAGAGTTTCGTAAATTGACCTCCACATTGTTCCACAGGGTTATCTCAATACCCTCGTTGTGAACCGATTGAACTCAACATCAAAACTATGCAACGGTATGACTCTGAAGTTGAAAGGATTAAGCGACACCGCGATACCGTGAAAAAGGAAAACCGTCGGAGTTCCATCTGATAATGATGGGATCCTATTTTCAACACCGTCTCTTCGTACCCAAGTTCAAGAATGAGAGGGAAAACGTTATGAAGGAAGCTCAGACACTCCCTTGTCTATTCACTCTGGTAGCACAAAGATGTACCGTGACATTTGTCAGAGACTGGTGGCCTAATATGAAGCGAGACATTGCTCGTTATGTTTCTGAGTGTACGTTTGCCGCCGCGTTAAAGCAGAACATCAAAGGCCTGCTGGAAACTCTGCAACCCCTGGAATTCCTGATGGAAATGGGACAAGGTCCAATGGATTTCATACTGGTTTTCCCAGATCTCAGAAGGGTCATGATGCGTATTTTGTGTCGTCATTGACCGATTCTCCAAGGTTGCTCACTTTTCGCCTGTTAAGGAGACAATCACTGCTAGCCAGTTAGCAGACTGTATGTTTTCCCGAATTGTGTCACTCCACGTGTTCCGTTGGAGATCAGTTCTGATCGTGGCAGCCTCTTCACCTCCAGATTCGGGAATAGTTTCCAAGAAGCTATGGGAACTCATCTGTCTTTCACACCGCTTTTCACCCTCAGTCACAGGGTCAAGTTGAAAGAGTTAATCAAGTGCTCGAAGATATGCTTCGAGCTTGCGTCATCTCTCTTCGGTAAGAAATGGGAGGAATCTCTCCCGTATGCCGAATCTCTACAACAATAGCATCAAGCTAGTCTGAAGATGGCACCGTTGAAGTTTCTATACGGTCGTAAGTGTCGAACCCCTCTGAATTGGTCAGAAACTGGGGAACGCTCACTCGTCGGACCGGACATTATTCGGCAGAGCTAGAACAAGTCCGCATTTTCGTGAACATTTGAAATCTGCTCTCTCGTCAGAAGAGCAACTATGACCGAAAGCACCAGGAAATAGTCTATCAACCTGGCGAGCAAGCTACCTCCGCGTTCCTACCTTTGAGAGGCACTCATCGGTTCGGATCAAAGGCAAGTTAGCCCCTCGCTACATTGGCCCGTTCCGTATTCTTGCCCGTCGAGGAGAAGTGGCATATCAGTTGCAATTGCCGCCAAACTTTTCTCAAGTACATGACGTCTTTCATGTCTCCCACTCCGCCGCTGCTTCAAGATCCTATTCGGCTGTGGATCATGAAGTGCTTAATTACGGGAAGATCTGTCATATCCAGAATATCCCATCCGTATTCTTGATCAAGCTGAGCGTCGAACACGTCAAAGTCAATCAAGTTCCTCAAGGTTCAGTGGTCAATCTTCTGAAGATGAAGCCACTTGGGAACGCGAGGATCGTCTTCGCGAAGAATACCCCTCTTTCTTTCAGTCTTCCTCTTAATTCTCGGGACGAGAATTCTAAATAGATGAGGAGAGTTGTAACACCCCCGGTGATTAGCAACAGTAATCACTTTTGATAATGACATGTTAGCATGATCGACAGTGCATAATCATCATTAGCATCATATTGCATTTCAACTCCTAAGTCAAATTCAAATTTAATGAAAGTGGAATAAAAGTTGTCCAACATAGAAACTAAAATGTCAGATAAATAACAAATATTCCAGAGGCTATTCTAAAATTGAAACCAACATCATTGGAATTGGATAATGACTCGAACAACCTCAAACAGTGGATAAAGGTAATATTTAATAACCATTTAATAAATCTGAAATAAATATGGAATTATGTTTTGCCCAAACATTTTAGGTGTTAGGGAGTAATGCACTGGTATTTATGAAATAGGTCACACTTTTTACAAAAGCCATTTGGGGCCTAAACATTTAACAGTGGAGAAAAGAGAATAAAGAAATAGAAAACAAGAGAAGAAGAAAAAAGAGCACCCCCCCCCCCCCCCACGGCCCAACTGGGCCGAAGCCCACCGGCCGGCCCACCTGCGCCCCCCTGGCCTATACCTACCCCCCAGCCGGCCGAACCCAGCCGACCCCCCCCACTCGCCTCGTTCCCCCCCCCCCCTCACTGGATCTGGATCGGATCCCCCGATCCCGTCCACCGACGCCTGTCCGTCCCCCCCCCCCCCCCCCCCCCGCGCTCGACGACCCGCGCCTCGCCGCTCCCCGACCCCGCGCCCCGACGCCCCTCTCCTCACCGCCTCGTCTCCGACCCCCACCCGACCCCTCCTCGCCATCGACGCCCGGCGCCCCAGCCCGCACGCTCGCTCGGCCCAGCCCTCTCGACGCGCTCGACACCGACCCGCCTGCTTCTCCTCCTCGCCTTCCCCCTCAAGCTCGAGCCCGCTGCCCGCTCCCTACGACCCCGTGAGCCCCCCCTCTCCTCTCCCCTCCCCTCGTCCGCCTCCCCACCTCCTCCCCGCTCGCCCTCGGGTCTCGCCCGCACGCGCGCCGGCGCCCGCTCACACGCCACCCGGCAGGAGCCGCCTCGCGCCCCCCGACCCCCCTCTCCCCCCGCTGCGCCCTGCGCCCACTACGCCCGCCTCTCCTCGCCCCACTCCCCGCTCCGCCGCCCCCCACCCCCCCCGCGCTCGCGCCACGCTGGCCTGTGCTCCGCACCACGCCCGAGCCCCCCCCGCCCCTCGCCTGCCGACTGGCCGCTCCAGTTCGCGCCCCAGCGCCGCCCAGCGCCCGCCTCTCAGCCCCGCCCCTCCCCCGCCTATGGCCCCTGGCCACTGCCCAGTGGGGCCCGAACCCCCCTGTGACACTGACAATGGGGCCCACGCCCTAAAAACGTTTTAAAAAAAAAGAAAGAAAGAAAAATAAAAATAAATAATTAAAATAATTAATTAATTATTAGTTAATTAATCCTGATTAGGTTATTTAATTAAGTTAGTGTTAATTAAACTAATTTAATTAGTTAATACCTAATTACCTAACGCCTATGACAGGTGGGACCCACCCTGTCAGGTGGCTGCGACGTCAGCATGATGTCATGCTGACGTCATCAATCACTGTTTCGGATAATGTTGAATAAATAATTAATTAAATTTCAGAAATTAATAAAAACTTTAGAAAATCATATCTTTTAAACCGTATCTCCGATGAAAATATTTTATACATGAAACTTGCTCAAACGCGATACGAGCCCGATACGCCCTCCGTATTCCCGTCAGACGCCCGCAGCTATAAGAACATTGAACTTTTAGACCGATTTCAAATGAATAGTGCCCAACTAATTAAATAAATCCAAATAAATTCCTAAATTAAGTAAATCGTTTAGTTAGGCAGTAGAACACCCCCGCATATCATTAGGCATGTCATACATATTGTTTGCATTATTGCCGTGAATTTATTGTTTCTCTCCCCCTCCTCCTTCTCTCTCTCGATAGACGCTGAGACCGACGGCGCTGCACCAGGATACGACTACTCTACCGACGAGCAGCCCGTTGACGACCTTCCCCTCTTGCCAGAGCAACCAGGCAAGCCCCCCCCTTAGCATTCCAGATATCGCCCATTCTATTCTCCTGCTTGCATTAGATTCGCTACTGTTAATGTATGCTCCTATTCTGATGCATAGCCTGCTGTTGTAACCTGTTCATTGCTACCTTACCTGCCTATGATAAACTGATTAGTATAGTTGGTAGTGAACCATCCGTGACCCACACCACCTTACCCTTGTTGCCCCTGCTTGATCATCGACGACTCGATCAACGTGATCGTCGATCAGAGACAGACGCCTCACTTCACACCCCCTAAGTTTTACGCCTCTGCGTAGAACTATCGAGTGCCGAGGGTGATACCTCTAACGCACTCACGATGAATACTCTGCAGTATAGCTGTTCGGTCGTGGTCATCGAGGGTGATTCCTCCTTCTCCACCCGATACGACTCGGTCGTGCGACCCCGTGTGAACCGAGGGTGATACCTCATACGTTCACCCTGATTATTGACCACACGGCTACTTGACCTTTGTTACAGCGGGTCCACCCTGGTGGGTACCCGCTGGGGATCTATGATTTCGGGTGTGCCGAGGGCACTCGAGTGTGTACTGTGGCGGAGCTTCAGAAACTCTGAATGTTTCCGTTTTTCTAAATGAGCTGATCGGATTTGGTGTGTGATCTGAGTGGGTCGCCGTGCCCTATACGCACTTCCACCAGCGAGGTTATGGTTAGGCCCTCGCGATGTACGTTTCTCCGAAAGCTTATCAGACGTCACATTCACCGTGCGGGCTGATCGTCGGGATTGGGCTGGATACTTCACTGGCGAGTTCAGTGTCGCGCCTGCACCCCGGCCAGCCACGCAACGCGCAGGGTGCCCAGGGCGATGGCCCGAGCCCCCTGGGTGCATAGGTAGTCCGGCGTGCTGACCTTCTCTGCTGAGCCTAGGTAGAGCGCTGCTTCGTGTTGATCTTCCAGGACGGGCATTACCCAGCAAGTATGTCCGCCAGAGTTGATCGAGCGTGTTGGGTAACAGTAGTGCACCCCTGCAGGGATGAATCTTCTATCGATAAGCCGGTCCTACGGTAAAGGACGCTCAATTTGTGTATCCCATCTACTACTTAAACTGGATACTTGTTACTTAATTGAAGCTTCGGGATACTTTCTCGCTGGGAGTCGAGGAAGGATCTTTGAGCTGTACTTCAACATGTTTGCTAAATAAAATGCTATTCTACTCTCTTCTACTGCTGCAGATGATGGCTTTGAGAAGATGTTTAAAATGCTAGTCTTCGATAGGACTAGCCCTTCTCTCTATTCTGGCATTTCTGCAGCCCAGTCCACTATACAGCCTTTTCTCCATTGATAATGTTGCATATGTAGTATAGATCCTTGCTTGCTGAGTACTTCGGATGAGTACTCACGTTTGCTTTATTTTCTCCTTTCCCCCATATACCCCACCTTGATGATACACCAGACGATGAGTCCAGGAGCCAGACGCCACCACCGGAGCCTACTACCAGGCGGGTCCAGAGGCACGTACTACTGGATCGAGCCAGCTGACCAGGAGTAGGATCGGAGGCTCCCAGGCAGGAGGCCAACGCCTTTCGATCTAGTGTCGTTGTTTGTGCTACCTTCTTAAGGCATAACTTGTCTACTATGTCTGTACCCAGATATTATTTGTATGACTGACTTATGTATTCGGATCTTCGGATCCCTGGTCTGTAATATTGTGGACCTCCGTTTATTTGTGTTTAGAGTTGTGTTGTGATATCTTCCCGTGAGTCCCTGGGCTTGATCGTACACGTTTGCGTGTATGACTAGTGTACGATTGAACCGGGGGCGTCACAGATAACAACATTGACAACATACATCTATTACATGACTCGTGATGCTTGAATAAAGGAAAGCACCGCGAGCCCTACTGCGGACTAAAGGCATGGAATAACGTCGCCAATCTTCGAAGTGAAATATTCAAGGAAAACAACAAAGCCAATGTTTATAAAAAAGTCCATAAAAATAAAACATTAGATTTGAGGTCAATAGAATATAATTCTATTTGATATATGAAATTAGCTATAGGAAATATATTTTACAAGCAAAATTCATGCCAAACTATAGATCAGAAATATGTTATTAGGTACAACCATTTTAATATAAGAAATAGATGGTCACCACATAGAGTCCATAAATAGCTAAAGTTTGCTCGATAGTCTTAACATAGACATTTTTCATTATACGATAATAAAGGGCACGAGTAAAATATAGATGAGTGGAAGCACTCATGAATTGTGGTCAGTGATAGAGTACATCATATAAGTGCATGTATAAAGGTCACAATCATCAGAACAACGAAAACGTTCTTTGTTTCCAAGAGAGTGTTCCCGATGAAGAAAGTAACATGGTTTGTGGTGACAATCATAAAGTGTAGAAGTAAAATTTCATATGTAATATCTCCCATTCATATGCTCAATTAAATAATAAGACAAAGTACAAACAACATGTGCAAGACCGGGAAAACACAATATATGACCGGACTGATGTATAGAGAATCGTTTAGCAATTTCAATGAGAAAATACATTACATTAGTTTAGTATATCATAGAATGTTTTTTTTTACCACGGAGCATATTACAGTAGAATGAGTGTTGTGAAAGCATTTTGATGCATGCCACTTCCTTACCAAATAGTGTGGGATTAGTTCCACATACTGATGAGGAGATGAAGGAAGAAAAAGGACGCAATGTTTATGTGTGAGGCATCAACATTTCAATTTAAAAGAATGTTGGTAATCAAGTGTTCCTTTGCTTGCCAGTAGGTAATCAAAGCGTTCCTCACATTGGCTTCTAATATATGAACGGAATATGACATGATCATGGTTTTAAATAGCGGATAGCGGGCTAGTAGCGGATTGGGGTCCGTGTAGCGGAATGCGGATAGCGGGCGGTATTGCGGACGCTATGTCCGCGTAGTGGATTTTTAATAACAAAAGATTATTATGTATATTTCTAGATCAATAACAAAAAGTAATGACATTTAATTTGAGCAATAGCAAACGCTATTGCGGACGCAATAGCGGATGCTATCTTCGCTATTTAAAACTATGGACATGATGAACTGAATTAGTAATATTTAAGTTAAGATAAAAATCAAGTGTGACATAATGATCGTTACGTGTAAAGTCTAGGCACACAAATGCGTGGGTCACCCCGCTAGTTACACAGATCACATAAACTGCTAATTATGCTAATTATGCACACTACTAACGCATTTAGCCATTGTATCTAGCCAGTAGACCACGGACTGACACCCAAGCAACAAACCGCAGGAGAAAGTACGGCAGCATCATCCTACTTCCCGATGTCTCCTAATCTTGAAGCTAGTTCTTCTTTGTATGTGTGCTAGCATTATAATTTAACTCTTGCTACCTAGCCAGCAGAACTCGCTTTCCGTTTCTTGCTAGTTTGGGTAGTTGGAGAAGCTGGACTCAGTGCAAAATAAGAAAAGAAAAAAAAACATATTTGGACACAGCCACACAGGTGCTGAAGTGGGTAGTACTGCCTGTTATATATATGCAGGTGTAGCTAGTTCATACTTCATACAACTAAACTAGCAATATATATATGGTACTAAAGATGGGCTATATATGGTTGTTGGAAACCCTTACCTCAAATCCAATCTAGGTAGCTAGGATCATTACTATAGAATAAAGGTGTCGTAGTAGGATCATCAAAGATGGTTATATCAAAACCGGTCTCAAACATATTGTAGATGGTTTATTTTCGCATTTGTCTGCATAACTTACACAATCGGTTGTTAACAAACCCCGTTCTAGACATTGGACTAAAAGTAGCAATAGTTATGCACTCGGTTCATCAATAGAGTCGCCCATAGTAATCTGGAGATAGCATGCGATTCTATTCAGGAGCTGTTTGGCGTTCTGTCCAAGGTGTTCTCGTCAAATGCTTTAGAAAAACAAACAACGTGGCAAGTACAATTTGCCAACAGTTGCCAAATAAGTACACAACTTATATTATCAGTCATCAGCTGCATCTTGCTTCCTTTCGCCTTCCCTCTAATGACTTGGAGTTCCTTCTCCCAGCCACGAGCACACAAAGAGTTTAGCAGGAGACAGGTATTGTAGGCTGAACAATGAGTGTGCATCATCGTGATAGCCTGGCTTATTAGGGATGATAGACTACTCATATCAATAAGGAATTCCTTCTTTTTCGGAAGCCCATTCGGAAAGAACTCCAAAATTAAGCATGCTCAGCTTGGAGTAGTTTTAGGATGGGTGACCGACCGGAAAGTTGCTCCCGGGTGTGCACGAGTGAGGACAAAGTGCGCAGGAAAGATAAGTATTGATCTGTGGGGCCAGTCTAGATCTCGCCAGGAGTAACGACCGTCGGCGAGTGTGTCCGGGGCGTTACAAGTTGGTATCAGAGCCGACCCTCGCGGTTACACGGATATTTGCAGGTCAGGTGCGCGGTCATGTTGTGCATGACGTTTGTGACGTAAGCGTCACACTCCTAAACAAGAGAAGCAATTCAAAAATGCATCCTTTTCCAAATAATTATGCTTCTCTGTTCTCTCTTATCTCGAGGAAAAAAAGAGGAGGCAAGTGTGATTTTTCCTATATGAGTATAATATACTGTCTAAAAATGTATTTGAATAGTCTGACTAATTACTATGAGATCAAGGAAAATGAGATTTTAGAGAAACAATGTGATGTATACCCTGCACTGATAAAGGTTATATATAAGGTAAACCACCGTTCGTCATAAATGCGAAGCTATCTCAAAACCAATCAACAACTAGTAGAATGCCCGTGCGTTGCAACGGGCTTTACAAAATTTGTAGTACAAATGCATTACTTTTAAAGAATTATAATGATCGTGGTATCCATAGAGCTAGAACAAATAAATACAAATAATTAGAGGCCTAGATATGTAAATTAGATAGCCTCGTGTAAATTGCATATAATAATCCTTGTAAATATTTTGCTTCTAATAAATTTGCAGTGGGCTTTTAACCTGTTGTTTTAGATCTCCAGTAGGAAATACATGCTTCCCTGGCGGAGGTATAAATATATGTATTTCTTAATGGAAGTGTTTTTTAAATCTTCTAGCTCATAACACCACAATTCCAGTGATTGTGCCACATAATTTTTGGACCTTACACATAAGCACTTATTCACCCTACAATATTTTGCAGGGTGTCAAACTGAAAAGTAAAACATGCGTCTTATGATAGAAAATGTAAAGTGAATGAGACTAAACGATCAACATTTTGGAAGGAGTATAGTGAATGAGACTAAACTGATCTACAACTTCAAAAGTTATGATTCCATTAACATAAACGTATATGATATACTTGTAGATATCCATGATTTTTTGCTTGATATGATATAGCAAGAAACATGGGACTAACTTTCTTACCTTAACATGGGCCAAATACTAACAATTTAAAACTGTAGCTCAAGGAAGTAAATATTTTGTGCATATAGAAGAAAAGAAAGCAGGTTACATGATCTGAAATAAGAGAAATATCAGCTACATAAATTAATTTCGAGTACGAGTTAACCATTGGGTTTAGCTAGCTAGAACTATGACTTACCAAGGTAGAGGTTCCATTTATCCAGTGCTGGTTCTTTGATCACATTCTTCAGAGTCGGCAGTCGGTCCTCAACGAAACTGTTAAATCGCAAAAAAGAAAAAGAAAAACATGACTACCATTCCTTGATTATCTTGAGTTCAAGGTACTATTATATATTGCATAATTTGTATATCGAACAATGATGAGCCAACTTTTGATCCATGATATACGAATAATCTTTGTAAGAATCAAGATAGAGACATAGTAAGGCGGTGTTTGGTTAGACTTAACTTTGGCTTTTATTTTGATTTATAAGAAGAAGTAAAACACATATTTATGTGCTTTTGGTTTTCATTAGGTATTGTTACATGATGGTATCCTATATACCTAAGAGATTCATCCCCACTAAGCGATTTATCTTAACATGCAAGCTATCCACATCAGCAAACCAGCCACATCACCGTTTCATTATTGGCTTACATGCAGGACCCACCATAGTACAAAGCAGCCACATTAGCAAACAGTTACCAGTAGTAGGACAAAAGCAGCCACATTAGCACTCAGTTACTAGTAGTAGGGCCTAAGCAGCACATTAGCAATCAGCGACTTCTCTTTTTTCTGAGCCAATTATGTTCTTTTATTTGCTGCACTATCCGAGCGAAGGTGTCCTACGTGGGCTCTATATACGCTTTATTTAGCCCGTGGGAAGAACTGGCCTTCTTTGCAGGTTGCTAGCCCATGGGAAAAAGTAAAACACCATACAGATTTTGTCTACGGTCTACCATCCATTGCTCAGGGTGTTCCAAAAAAAATCCATCGCTCAGCGTTCTATAAAAAAGAGCATCGCTCTGAGTTCGTGTAATTGTCTTCCAGAAGCAAATCCCTAATCTCCGCTGTATATGCTCCAGCCGCAAGCCGCTGCCGGTCACTACTCCAGCCAGTTCCCCGGCCACCGCCAAGCCTGAGGCTTTCCCTGCCAAGCACGACCTCTTACCCATCTGCTGGCTCGACCAACGCTCCCCTGGTGAGGCTCCGCCGCAACCTTTCCGCATGCATGACCGATCATCTCCCACCACACATGTGCATTAACTTCCTCATTTGTTCATCTTCCCCTCAGCCACAAAGGCACACCAAACTGTCTCACACAGCACCATTGCCCGCTCATTACCTCCCCTTCCATTACTCTCCTCATTACATATCCATCCATTAGCCTACGAATGGGAAGGAAATTGCGCTTATAAACCCCCTCTGCCATCGTCATCAAACATGAACGCCTGCTCACCTCCTCATTTGGGAACCGGCCTCTGCACCTCCCTACTTTCAGGTGCCCCTGATTTCTCTTAATTCCAGTTTGATGCTTTTCGTTTTCTCAGGTTGTGTGCTCCGGATTGACATGCGGTCGACGTTTTAATTCATATGTCTCTTGCCGCTCCGATGGGCTTCATCACTTACATGCATTTTGCTGCTTTCATGTGTTCCATATTGGTCTTCTCTCTGGCTTTGTCATGCGCAGACAACATAAAATGGTAATATGACAGATTAGGCTTTGAAGTTCCATGGTACAGTGTATTAGTTCTTCTAGATACTACTTTCCTCATACAAAGAAACCACTATCGGTCCCCATATTATTAGACTGAATCAGGGCCATTAAGTAAATGTTAATTTCTTTTGTGATTGGTGATAACTGATAACTAATACGGAGTAGTACTCTTTGTGTATAGTTGGCCCCTATGTTTTCTGGTCACACAAGGTATTCTAGAATATTGATCAGCTCTTTCTCCATAGCAAGAAGTATATAAGGCCTTTTCTGTACGATATTAGTTTTCTTCTGGTTTCAATAGTTCAATTTAGTTATACGATCACATGGGGTTTGATTATATTTGTGGGCAATGAAAGTTTTTAGTTTAGGATATATGTAGTCTTCAATTCGATTTTATTAGCATTTATCTTTGTGGTTATCCTCCTTCTTTACTATTTTCCATTCTGCATTTATCTTTCCCTGATATACTAGCCATACACCCCCTGTTTTCAGCCAGCACATTTTTTTCTAACCCCGATCTTATGTTTTGAATTTCTCAGATTGTGCTATGGATCGGAAGGAGCTTAACACTTTCCTCCATATGTCTCTTTCTACTCTGATGACTTCATTGCTTTGCAAGTCTCTTGCTGCATGTGTTGGTACGTACCTGTCATTTTTTTTAAGTTAATTATTTATATCTGTTTCGGTGCATACCATATACCATGCTAATTTCCTCTCCTAGGTTACTCCATGAAATGTATTTGTTCAAACATACGGGCTACAATCTTCATTATTTAAGGCAATCGCATATGTCTGGTTTGCAAAGATGGATGGCGCGGAAAATTCATCAAGGCTTCCTGATGGGCACTCAATCTCTCATAGTCGTGGGCCTCAATGTATTGTGACCCCTAGACTACCAATCTACTTCTTTCGATAATAGTAAGCTCTTATTATTTACCAATTGGTGTACTTCAGGTTGAAATCTCCTTTTTGTAGCAATTACGAAAAATGCATACGACTTTGCTAACATATCAATTTTCTTACTTATGTCACATACCAAATTTCAAATATAAGATCCACCATTCTTAGACAAACTTATCGAAAGTTATATGTTTCTCTCGGCTAGCCTGGTTAGTCAAGCATAACCCGACCAATAATGATCTTCTTTATTTCAACACGCAGAACATGGTCAAGCACGCATACAAGCACCTACAAACTGCACTACCTTTTACCTAAAATTAGTTATATTGTGGCTTAAATTGTAATCCAGTAAATTCTCATTAGTACTACTTCATGATGACCCTACGCATGTACTGATATATGGACTCAGCTTATGCAACTATTAAATTTGAAATGTTAAGTATATGGGTTGATATGCACTTTATTGAGTTGATTATGTGGATTTTAGTACAATTGTTGTCAATATATACTACCTTTATGTTAGATTTGGAAATGGTACAAACAAAAGGACATATCGTGTATTTTTTTTGGTGAGATTCAGTTTGCCTCTAAAGCATTCCTGAGTACTAATTGTAGTAAGAAACCATTGTAAACTAATGTGATGGTAAAACCGACTGCAAAGACACTAAATAGTTACCACGACACTCAAATACCAAATCATATAATGCAATATTTTTATTAACTATTAAAATCATAAAATAGAGCAGTATCTCTAATACATTGTCTCAATAAACATATATGTTTGTTTTCATGATTTTTAATATTTATAAATGCATCAAATCTCCTCCGCAGATCCCCACAGAAACACTCGGGGTTGATGTTCTCATCCTTGAGATCAACCACCCTTGGGAAAATGTTTTGCATTCAATTATTCTACTCATATTCAATAAATATCTTACAACTATATATAATCAAATATAATAAGTCATATGTACCAACCAAGTTTTCATCAACCAACTCCCACAGCAACACGTGGGGTATCTTCTAGTAAGACAAAATCCAAAGCCAAAAACACAAGAATAGGTGGTTTTCTTGGCTTATAAACCATACTCCAAAAGCCAAAGTTAAGCCTAACCAAACACCCCTTAAGGTATCCCCAGAATGTTCAAAGAATTAGTTAGTTTGATTGTCGTGTATACACTAAACATAGGTTACCAAGTAAACATGGAAAAAACAATATTATGAACAGTTCCAAATAGTATTACGTACCAACTAGTTGATTAGGTAGGGAAGGAATATTTACATATTGTTCACCGGAACTTAGCTTTCGAATGCAGTATATGGTATTAAATTGAAACATGCAAACGATGGACTTACTATAGTGTTAGACCTTGGTGTTGTGGGATTTCCTGCAACTGTCGGAGAACTTCAACCTTCCTACTGAATAATGAAATCATAGAGTCAGTAAGAAAGTCCTTCATAAGTGAAGGAACAATAGGAAAGTGCCTTAATAACCAAGTACCGAGGCCATATATCCTTTCAGAGGGAAATTCTGCACCAGTCAGTTCTTTATGTAGTGCTCCAGCAAATCTACTCTAAAAGACAACGAAAATGTGTCACTGCGTACTAATGCAAGAACTATTAGTATGCAATTAGAATGCAGAGTAGAATTAAGGTATCACTACGTATTGATGCATCAGTAGGTAAAATGTCATTATGGGTTGAAAGTGGATGCGTGTTCAACTAATCAGGGAAATTTTGTATTCATGAGGAAGAGCACGCTGAATTGAACATAACTTGGACCGGGTTTTTTCCCGTGAACATCTTGTTGAGTGAACATGAATTGAACTCGAGATCTTGTTAAGGTATATGCTTACGAATAGTGAATAATCAGGTAAAAGTTGAACAGAAATTGCCATGCAGAACATTTGAACAATAATTGGAACTTGTAGTTCTTTCTTGTAGTCTGCTACAAAAAAGTGGGAGAAGCACTTGTTTATAACAACGCCGGCACATAAGCCTCTGAGGTCGTAACAGATTGGGCAATACAGATACATAAATAGGGAAATTTAGTAGGAAAAAAGATTGAGCTGCTGATTTGGAGCGGAGTAAAGAAGGATAGATGCTTATCTACCTCCGTTTCATGAACAGGATGGACCTCCATCGGGGTTTTCTTGGGTGGGGGGAATTGGAGAGGAATGGAGAGAATGACCAGCAGTACATGTAGTGCCTATCGATGGTTGAGGTCATCTAGTTCCGACAATCGGTGGGAGGAACATCTAGTCGGAGATGCAAGAAAGTTGATCTAGAGGATCACACTAAGGCATGAAGAAGATGAGCAAAAAACAGTAGCCACAAAGAAGTTGAGACGTCTATGCACTGTGCAACCCAAAATAAATGTTGGGTAACAGGGGTGACTGGTTGGATACGCCCAGGAATAAAATAGTATCTACATGCTGGCAGTCTAGGTAAGTTTCAGAAAGCAGAACGGAAGCATGTTCCGATGGACAAGATTGAATTCATGTTCTAAGTTTTGTATAAAAGAACTTGATCGAACAAAATGTAAAACTATGGTAGTGAAAATGAAATCAAATGTTTGAAAAATCATTGCAGTTGGAAGAACGAAATCTCTAAAAGATGTTTCTTTAAGGAAGGCATGAAATGCTTCCCAATTTTCAGATTTGATCGTACAAGGATTGAATTGGCAAATCGAAAGATAGATATTTGACAGACGCCATCATGTATCGTAGGAAAATAAAGCGTAGGCAAAAAGTGTGTGGAGAAGATTCATGGCAAAGAGGATGGGAAGAAGCCGTGGAAGGGTAGAACAACATGAACTGATGAGTATAAACCACGTAAAGAAAATAAATTGAATACAAGGAGAAGGAATAGAGAATGAAGAGGATAAAGGGTTGAAAGTAAGAACTCAGGCGACAAGAAAAGGAAGCGTACGAAGATGTTCGATTGGAAGAAGGCAGCAGGTTAACAGTGGAAAGCATTAGAACAGAACGGGGAGATCGAGCCTACGACAAATACAGGAACGTAGAAGTACACATAGAGGACGTATGTGTATAAGACCGACATGTGTAATCGAACATATTCGCACGCATTCATAGAATACAAGCATTATCTATATTTAGCGAACCAACCTGTGGTTGGATGGTTAGGAGCATAGTTATATCCCCAGCCACCAGGGTTCAAGTCCTAAACTTGACATTGGTGCTTGCAATATTCTTATTTCAGGCTTCCGATAATGTTCGTTCAGCTAGAGGAGATGTTCCCGTCGACTGCGATGCGCCTATGGTGACTTTGTAAAATCTCAAGATGCCATGCCGGCTCAGTCTCTCGGAGGTGCTCATGGGATTGTGCGTGCGTGCATTCATAGGGGTGAGTGAATGCTTGTGTATGTGAGCGACTTCAGTTGTACTGTGTTAAAAAAGAATTAACTATATTCTATAAAAAAATACGCTAATCCAACTATAAAGTTCATATGAGACATTTATTGTTTTATAATATTGATTACATGGTCTCTGTCAAGCATTAAGGAGGGCTCTTCCATTTTGAATGCACTAGCAGAATATTAATTCACAAGCATTAAGATGTCATATGACAAAACTTCTCTCTTTCTTATAAGTCTTTTGGTTATAAGCATTTTAACCTTTCAAGATTTTCCTTAGAGTCATGTTTTGATTTGTGAAGCCATTTATAGCCTCCATAATTAACTCATTCAGAAAACACTAATACGTTTCATACACCATAAGAGCTCATAGCCTTCATCCTAAAAGGCAGCAAGCCATTAATATGAACATTCACACACATTATTTATCACAAGGAAATGATGAGGTTCAACACTAGGTGTTGCATTAGGGATTTCATAATCCTCAATCCACCTCATTCATAGAAACAAGGATCTCATGGATAATAAATTTCACCTTGAGTTCTGTATTTCTATGCTCCAAGTTCCCATTGATTACTTTATTCCCATAGAACATATATGATGCTCCAGAGTTTAGTGGCATACATTTTAGTTCTAATCTGCATCACCGTAGGGTAGAAGACAGAAAAGAACTTAATGATCTGTGTCACATGATTATAAGCAAAGCTGGTCAGAAATATAATCATAAGCCACATGTTCCATTAATATCCTTATCGACATTAGACAGGCAAATTTTCCACTTTAACATTAATGTGTGCTTCATAGTACTCATAAGGGGTAAGTACACATATAATAAACATGATAAGGAGTTAAAACATCAGTGTGACTTTTACTCATTCTTCCAAATAAGATTTGTTGCATCTTAATCAGATAATTGACTTTCCTGTGTGCTTTTCATACATTCTCCAAACAAGACTTCTCGTTGGTTCCATCTTAATTAGAGAATTAACATGCATATTTTTCTTAATTTTATATGTTATGATCTAAGTGGGAGAAGTGAGCGTGATATCTCATATTGAATGAGACTTCCATACCCCCCCCCCCCCCTCGAAATGTGGTCTAAAACCACAATTTCGATGAGGTCTCATTATTTACACTTGTCTTGCATCTTTAATTGTAACATAACACACAATTCTTACAAATGATCCAATCAGTGAAAACACAACTTGTCTCGCCCTAGGGCGGGACTAACATCACATAATTGGAGTTGACTTCATAATACATTTAAAACATACATAATCAATGTCACCTTTCAGTGAAACAAAAATTAAGGTTATCCAGTAACTTGGAGCGTAAACAAACAACATCATATAAGATGCTGAATGAAGCCATATCCTAATGCTAGTGATATAAATCCAATAGATTTGCCTTTAGTCTCCTTTTTGCCTTGTGAAAGGCACAAAACACTCCCAATTTCTACCTTCACATCATGATTAAAATGTCCAACATCATTGATAGAAATTGTGGGAGCTTCATATATGAGACTTGAATCTCTATTCTCCACGTGGGAAAGCATTTACTTTAAGTTATGGACTATGCAAAAAGAAAAGTTGGCATCATCATTAATGTTCATAGCTGAAAAACAACGACAAATTTATAAAACACCATAATGAAAACATGAAGCATGAATTAATCCTACAATAAGATGAATTAAAGACATGCTTAATTGTTATTCTAATCTACATCGCCGTTGAGCAGAAAATAAAATAAAACTTTATTTATTCATAGATGACACATGAAAAATAATCAACGTTGGTCGGAATATCACCATGTGCTGCTATAACATTTGCTAATTAAATCTCTAATCAAAACTTTTCGTTGGTTCCATTTTGACTAGAGAAACATAAAATCACATAATGATCAGCAAGAACATTAGCTAAATTAATAGGCATCATTAACATAAAGCAACAATATAGTGCAATCCCATGTGTCATGAGACACAAGGATTCATAACCTGTTGTAGACATTTTAACTTAAATTTGACACTTCATTAACACTAAAAATAACATTAAACATATGTGTCAAATTTGTCTTTAAAATTCTCAATGACATATAGTGCAAATGCTATTAGAATTAAAATCAATAATATCGATAAAATTACCATCGAGTAAACATTAAACTTAACATTCAAAGTAATTAATATTAATCCTCATAAATTTTCCAAATTCAAAAATTTGGACATCAAGATTCATAATTGTCAAATAAATGATAACTTAGTCTTTAGAAAATAAATTCCCTAAACTAAATTTCGTTGTTAAGGGAACTCGTAATAGTTCCATTACTTTGAGTCTTATGCATATTTCAACAGTGCATATCATAATAAAATGATACAGAATGCACCAACCAAAAAACTTTACCTTTGCCCAATACAATAGTCATATCAGCCCCAAAATATTGTGCCGCATGGTGTGGTGCGGAAAGCCAAGCCATGCGACCATCAACATTCTTTAGCCCATTAGTAATGATCACAGCATTAAGAAAAGTGCAATAAGAATTGCATCAACATAAACTTTACACTCAAGTAAAATATTACAAAAAATTAAATGAGTAACTAACAATTGTGCTCAACATTAATATCATTTCACATTATTACATTTCAACATTAGAATGATACTATAAGGTGATCATAAAAAATGCCATAAAAATGACATTGTCATTCATTGCATATTAGTTTTCTAAGTAAAACATCTCGTTGATTCCTAAACTTGACATTGATGCTCGCATTATTCCTGGATTTATTTTAGACTTCCGGCGACGTTCGTTCAGCGAGAGGAGATGTTCCCGTCCACTACGAGACGCGTATGGTGACTTCGTAAAATCTCAAGATGTTATGTTGGCTCAGTGTTTCGAAGGTGCTTATATGGGTAGCATGTGCGTGCGTGCGTTGATACGGGTGAGTGTATGCTCATGCATGTGAGCGACTTCAATTATAATGTGCTAAAAAAGTATTACCTATATTTGTAAACAATTTTTTAGTCCAAAACAATGCATGAATAACGGTGCAAACGAGTGGTGATCCTGGGCCACGCAGATGCATGGCTCGCACCTACGTGCCGCTGCGAATTTTCGTCTATTTATAGCATCTTTCGCAGGCAGCATCAGCGAGCCAGCGAGTGAGGATACGTAATTTGATCGCACGTTAATTATCTTCTTTTTAGAATAGTTAATTATCTTTAGAGATGGAGGATTGTGCACCGTTGCGTATCAATCACCGACCACCGAATCAAGGTTGACAGTTCATGCCGAACAGATATGATCTGATCCGATCCGATCCCATCGTACGAAAAGGGTTAATTAATCACTAGCTAGCTGCTCCACGCAGTTTGACTTGCAGAGGATCGTCATGTGACCAATACATGTGCTAGCCTCTCGTTTTCTCTTCTTTTGATTCTCTTATAAGATAGTGCGATAATTATTTGTTGGTTAGTATTTTACTTGTGGAGCCTTCTACATGCGCACGATCGAGGCCCTCTACATGCGCACGCAACTGCTACGTGGCTCCTTCAATTCCAACAAGAAACTCACTGCAGTCCCTCCCAGTTATTTTTCAGTTGTTTGCAGTGTCTTTGTACCTGGTGTTAGATGATATTGAGTCATGTCCTCGTGTACTCCTTGGATAGAGTCCTGGTCCTATTGTTTCTATATGAAACGATTTTCTGTCTCAAAGACAGCAATGAGCATTTGAAACTTAAGTTCAGTATAAATATTTGCCAAATACCAAGCTCAAGAATTGGCACGATTTTTTGTCTTTCGATAGTCAAGTATTGTCCATTCATAGAAATATTTCAACTAGAATTGATTTGTAGTTAATCTCTGATGTGCTCCCTAAATTGGTAACCCGTGTACGTAAATTTTCAAGCGAACCCTCTCACGGCAGATGTTGTACTCTCATGAATGAAGGGTGAGCTTTCCTTAAAAGCATAAGTATCCATTTCCGATCCATGAGCTGTGGGAGCCTACAGCCATCAGCCATATGGCATGAGCTGTCGTTGGTGGCCAGCAACTTATGCTGGAAACGCTCGTGGTCCACAAGGCGGCATAAATTATTTAGATTTGTACTTTTTTTAAACACATCACAGATACAGACGCTCATATATACATGCACGCAGACGCTACCCATATGAGCACCTCCGAGAGACTGAGCTGGCATATCAACTTGAGATTGATGAACTCACCACAGGCGCCTCGTAGTCGATGATAACGTCTTCGTCCACTAAACGCTCATCGCCGGAAATCCTGAAATAAATCCAGGATTAAAGCGAGCACCAAGATTTGAACCCCGGTGGGTTGGGGATACCACTGTCCTCCTAACCATCCAACCACAGGTTGGTTCGCATTTAGAGTTGTACTAGTACGCAAGAATAGACAAGAATATATATATATATATATATATATATATATATATATATATATATATATATAACGATCTACTTGATCAATTCTCTCCAAAGGACAAAATCACTATTTTCACCTTTTTGTCAAAAAGTTTAGCACAATTTGACCTCCTTTCAAAAAAGAAAATCCTCATCTGACCTTTCTTGGTGACGCCAACACCCATAGTGTTTTTGTTGCATGATGGTGTTTCTCCCTGTCATTTTTCCGTGGGACATGACATATTTGACAGATGGTGAAACGCCATGAAACCTGGCGTTTGTCGCGGTGGTAAACGCCATGGACCTTGGTGTTTCCCATACAACCAAAATGCCATGGATGTTGGCGTAACAAAAAAAAGCTAGATAAGAAAAAAAAATAGAAATAGGGTGAAATCTTGCTAAACTTTAACAGAAAGTTCAAAAATGATTCTGTGCCTCTCCAAACGCTATAGCGGGGTACTTAAAACTATGAGCACGACAAACAGGCATGGCAGCCAGAAATAGGAAATCAACATCTAATCATATTATTTGGCGGTAGCACCATTATGATAGACAATACGAGATCCCCAGCTGCCGGTGGCTACTGGCTAGTAGCTATATATTTGAAGAACGTGGTGGGTCGATCGATCGGCTAACATCACACGGTGCATCCGGCACAGAATTGGAGCCAGCTAACATCACATAGGCGGCTCGCCGCTTCTTCGAACCAATGGCCAAGCGAGCCGTCCAGTACGCCATGGTCAGTGCTCCTGGATTTTTCTCTTCTCGGATAAGTAATTTTCTCAATCACGCGCGTGTTTCAAGTACTTTCAACTTACGTGCATACTTTGTTGGCATGCACGCAGGTGGATGCCTTCACCGGCGAGCCGTTCAAGGGCAACCCGGCGGCGGTGTGCCTCCTGGAGGATGGCGACGCCGACGACCGGTGGCTGCAGTCCATCGCCACGGAGTTCAACGTATCCCAGACGGCCTTCCTCTCTCGCAGCAACGCCAGCTCCAACTCGTCCACCCCGCGGTTCCGGCTCCGCTGGTTCAGCCCCGCCGTCGAGGTCGCGCTGTGCGGCCACGGGACACTTGCGTCCGCCCACTTCCTCTTCACCGCCGTCCTCGAGGAGCAGCACGACGTGGTCGAGTTCGTCACCCAGTCCGGGGTCCTGACCGCCCGGAAGGTTCCCGCTGCTAGCTCGCTGCCACGGGTGACGCAGGCCGAGGAGGGGAAGCCGTTCATCGAGCTCGATTTCCCCACGAGTGATGTTTTCGTGGACTGCAGCTCCACCCACGAACACGAGCTGCCGTCCATATTCCACAAGGCCGCGCCCGTCGTCAGCGTTCACCGAGCGGCATTCACCGACGACTTCATTGTAAGTATTATATATGCCTCGCCCTTGCTCTGAGCATAAGTACAAACGAAAAAAATAGCACACTATCAAATTTAGGGTTTTCCTTCCCAAGATGCTATGCACACTATTAAATTCATGCTCAAACTAAGTCATGCAAAAGTCCCAAGACCTACTCCATGTGATCTTGATGCTACTGTGTGCCAAGTTGGGCCGATGGGCTGCTGTGTGCTGTGTCGGGTGCATGCAAAAAAAATTATAACCTATGGCGTTTGCGCGGTTTAGCGGCGCTATACATGATTAGCGCCATAGCGAGCAAATTTGCTTAAACAGCATGCTAGTGAAGCGGCAAAATAGCGTGCTATTTTCCTAGTTGCTACTTACTATACTGGTGTGTATTTGAAACCGCAAATAGCTGGTTTGCGAATTCGAGTTGTTTGAGGTAGCAGATCGTGGCTTTTTCAGGTGGAACTTTCATCAGGAGAAGAGGTCGTTGACGTCGTTCCTAACATGGAACAACTTAAGAAGTGTGCTGGCAGAGGTGTTATTGTCACAGGACAGGCACCACCGAGATCGGGTTATGACTTCTTCTCACGTTTCTTCTCCCCAAAATGGGGGATAGATGAGGTGATCCCGTAAACATTCTCTAAGCTAAACATACATAATATAATATGTGAAGCTTGTTTAACTTACGATTTTCTTTCGAGTAAGAAATACCAACAGACCAAGTACATTTTTCGAAAGAAAAATGTGGCCTTAATTTTCTATGGTGAATGGAGCATATATTTTCTACGATCATAACCCCTTGTCATTGTGGTATACAACAGGACCCGGTTTGTGGCAGTGCACATTGTGCTGTAGCACCATATTGGGCTCGAAAGCTGGGGAAACAGAAACTTACAGCCTTTCAAGTATGTCTTGACTGCCTTTGTGACCAAATGTATCATTAGTTTGAAAAAATGAGAAAACATGCACTTGGTAAACTAAATTATCATGGAGTTTTTATTCATTTATTGTATATCATCAGGTATCTAAAAGGACTGGAACGCTATATCTAGAGTTTAACGCTGCAAATCAGAGGATGAAAATTCAAGGCGAGGCTGTTACTGTGATGGTTGGGACACTCCTAGCGTAGCTAGCATATATTTCCATCTACTGGTTAAATGCTAGTGCGCCACTATGGGCCACCAAAAAATATTTTACTTTGTGCGTTCGCATGAAAGTTGTGAAGCTTCTGAAGACTCCAGGAAAATGCAACTTATAACTTCTCGAATGAAAAACTTGACAATTATTTGTACCTCCCTCGCAATATGCAACCTTCAATAAAATATCATGCCCCAAATTTGTGTTGTTCGGTTTTGCAGTCTTGTGCACATGATCCTTTTGGTGCCTTCTAAAAGATATACCTTTACTTGATTGCCTTCATGGCTTTGGAAATTAAGTGACTGCTTCCCAATATTTTGCTTGAGCTGATTGTAATAATGGAGCAGTGCATGGTTTACTTTTTTTAGTTACCGATTTATAACCAAAGTACCATTCGATAAAAATCCTCTAAGTTTTGTTTTGGAAATTGTGGTACAATAAAGTACTTCCTCTGTCCCGTAATGTAAGACACTTTTTGATGCTACACTAGTGTCAAAAAACGTCCTACATTATGAGACGGAGGGAGTACTATATTGACAACAGTGTTTGTCACAAAGGAAAGCAAGAAAACAGTCAATGTGAAATAAAAACAAAAATTATGGAGCAGGCTGTCCCCTAGTTTCACAACCAAAGGAGACCGACAATAATTCTACAATCGCAAATACCATATCATGCAGGAATTACATTACTACAATCAGTAGCCAAATGGTAGCTAGTATGACGCACATAACTCAACATCGATCTCCTTCAGATAAGTATCCTAGAATATTCGTCTTTGAGATTCCTGGAGAAGTGTTTTTCTTTCCTCTCTTCCAAGGCGACCTGGGAAAGCATTCCTTCCCTCGATCTTCGCCGGCGAGCCCGTGGATTTGCCTCCCCTCCGCCTGCCGCTCCGGCGGCCGGTGGCGGGGAGGATAATCCTAGTGTATTAACGCCCGCTAGTAGATAGGTAGGGTTTTAGTCCTCGCGGGGACGGCATTTGGACGGCGCTCCTTCTTCGAGTCAGTCTTCCAGGCTCTGATCCTCCTCAAGTTCGTCCGTTCGAACGGATTAGACAGAGTTCCGGCGTAGATTCATGCCAGCTACTTGGGGCGGCAAGGTTAGGATTTCTTACCGTGCGTACGCAACGGCGATATTTGGTGTCAGGTTCTTCAGATCAATTCAAAGGTGATGACTGCGGCTCCAGGGCGCTGGCACTTAGGGGCATGTGCACGAAGACTTCTCGGCTGTTATCGACAAGGTCAGGCCGGCTCTGGTATGAAAGCGGCGACAGCGGCGCGTCGGCGGCTCGTTCTGGCGGCGGCAATGGTTGTTCAGTGGTCCATGGACATCGATGTATTTTTTTTATTAAGATTGAGGTGCTTTGTACTTCAAGTGAATCTTTATAATAGATCTGATCCTTTTTGAAAAAAAGAGATTCCTGGAGAGGTGGTCACGGTAAAATTCATTACTTCACATTTTGTCTCCCTCTAAAAAGCACAAACCAACACCTATTAGTTAGCATGCACTAGCGCAGATTTGGTCATCGCTCAGGGCTAAAAAAACCTATCGCACAAGCAGTAGCGAACCATCACCTTGCGATGGTGTGCCTGTTGCCTGTTTGTGATGGGTGCGCGAGGATGGTTCTCCGGGCGTTGCTGTGTCGTCGTACGGATCAGCGCCGTTGATCATGGAAATGGCGGCGCTCAAGCCTGCTCGGTGATGGCCGTGCAGGGGACACAGGTGTGGACGCTTCCTATAGTGGAGGTGTCAAGCTAGACCTGGTGGCTGATGCAGGGCTAGAAGTGAAAGGAGGTGCCTTTCTCTTCTACTATTGTGGTTGGATGGTCGTGATGTTGATGGTGCCTAGGGGCATGGATGCCGGGCAGTGGTTGAAGACGCGGGCTCCATGGTTGGCTTTCCGGTAGGCTCCATGGTGCCGGTCATGGCTTCACCCTTGGTTTTGTTGGCGGCAAGGGGTGAAGTGGCGGGGGGCTCAGGTATGCTCTGGTAGTGCCTAGAACTGTGGTGGACAAGTTGGCCCTCACTGTGGTGGTGGTCAAGACTCCTCCTAGTGGTGTAGGCAAGTCTCTGGGCGAAAGCTTTGCGTCTCTGGCATCGGCGATGGCGGTGCCTATGGGTGTCGTTTGCTTCTTGAAGACGTTGTCGTGGATCTCGTCCCTGTGCCAGGGATATAGGTGAAAACCTTTGTCTTTGCTCAGACTCGATAGCAGCGACGCTTCACAAGGTCATCCTCTTGGGGGTGTTGTCATGCAGTTTAGGAGTCCTCGGTCGGCCATGGCGAGATGTTAGGCTTGTTCTGAGCTCATGTTGTATCTTTTGATCTGCTTTGTAAGGGGACTTCCTCACCATATTATAAAATTCGGTCGTTTACTGTGTTATGTTGCTTTATATATAAACTGGAATGAAATCCTATTTCAAGAGAAAAAGAAGTATCCCTTTGTGATCCATGAGCTGTGGGAGCCAACAACCATCAGCCATGTGGCATGAGCTGTCGTCGGTAGGAAACATCTTATATCCTGGAAACGCATGGTGCACAAGGCAATATAAAATTATTTAGAGTTGTACTAGTACACAAGAATAGACAACAATATGGGACACGGTGCCAGGCGAGGATGAAATCCCGGCAGCCCGTGCATGTTGTAAGAAAATGAATGCCTAAACACTACAGTAGGTTAAGGCTGGTTGTATTGGGGAGTATCATATACTAGTATCATGCATATGATACTAGTGTATGATACTACCTCCCTAATGCATAGTATCATATCTTAGTATCATGTAGTACTTTATTTATTGCCATGCATGACACATACTAGCATAGCATTTATTATGATACGGTATCATGATATGATACTTAACCCTCTCTTTCTTCATTTAATTCCATGACACCTCATCAAAATTGCCTAGTTGGCATGCATGATACTAGCTATGATACTAGCATTAGGCTGGTTGTAACGGGGAGTATCATATACTAATATGATACTAGTATATGATACTACCTCCGTAATGCATAGTATCATAAGTTAGTATCTTAGATTGCCTTATTAATTGCCATGTATGACACAAAGTAGTACAACATTTAATTTGATACGGTATCATGATATGATACCATGCACTCTCTTTCCTCATTTAATTGTGTGCCACATCATACAAAAAGTCTAGTTGGCATCCATGATACCGCTTATGATACTTTCATTACAACCAGCCTTAATTCAGTGCATTAGTTGGTAGCTGGGCATCTTAAATGAAGTTGGATAGTAAGACCAAACCTTTATTCATTAACTTCCCTATGTTGCCGATGGACTTGATGTTGAGCATTTTAAATAACTAGATGGACTGGGGAGGGGCAGCATCTTGATGAGACCATTCAAAATGGCTGGTGTAAAATGCCGGTGAGAGGTCTAAGATGAAATTTGACTTTTCTTATGTTAAAGTGTTTTAATTTGATGCATGTTTTTTCTCTATGACACGCATTGTTAGTATTCACTTAATCACTTGCTCATCAGTGGCATGATTGGGAACTTGGGGTTATGCCGCTTAAACACAGGCACATGTTTCGTCTCACTCCCAAATAGGTTTCAACTACAATAAATTAAGCACATGACCATACAAACTTTCGGCTTGTGAGATGACTAACTGCAAACTAACTGATGAGATATTTTGTGAATTTGCATTGAAATATGAATTGCAAGTTGAATGAGAAAAATAATTTCGTGTTATTTTTTGACCCATCAAGATTTGTAAGAAAATGAATTTCGAAGAACATTAACTAAGACATATGTGTTTTTAAAATATATATTTGAAAATGTTTTAACATAGATATAGATTTTTTAATAGGCAGTCAATGAAATTACCATTCTGACTTAAAAGTGCTTAAGCAATTCAAGGAGAGGTATCAGACTACTGGTAGTTTGCATCTATCAGACTAGTTGTATGCCATTGGATCGAAAACCTTCCATACGTCCGATCAGCGTGAGATTAGATTGTTTCCCTCGCTAATTTGCCGCTGCTTCCTAACTGCTTCCACAAACGACGCCCTCCACTCCCGTGTCTCTCCTCGTTGCATGGTTCTCTCCAGATAAGGAAGCATATCTTTTCATAACAACTAGTTCCATAAAATCACGTTAGTCTCCGTTCTTGCTTTTCACGTCAGGCTGGCTATCTGCTTCCTTAGGAAACAAATCTTGGATGATGAAAGTTTTTGTTGGAGCATTGTTTTGGATGCATCCCTTCATCAGCGCCTACTTCCATGTTTCTAAAACAAATTCCATGTATAGATGTAGCTTCCATATACGAGGTTCCTATAATCACGCATGATATAACCACCTTGGAAGTTTGCAAAACAAAATTTTCATTTATTCATGTTGCTTTCCATATAATGGGTTTCCTATAATCACGTGTTTTTCTGCGTACAAACGATGCTTCCTTCCATTTGATATTTGATTGCACAACATGATAAACATGCTTCCAATACTACAGGTCATGGTTCTTAATTCTCTGTCATGTTTTTTCAATGCAGTATCATGATTCGTTTTGTGATATGAAGCATGCATGATTGTATTTGAAATACAGTTTTTTGGTGGTTGAAGCTTGAAAATGTAGTACCAAAATATTGCTAATATAGTGTTGGTTTGAAATAAATTGGAATTCCAAAGAAATTAAAATATGCGTCCAAAAGAATCTGAATTTGCTTCCATAAAACAAAATATGGCACATACGATAAGCTTTTGTGCCATCTAGTATAAGGCTGATAAATTATCCACCTTCAAAAAAAAAAGATAAATTATCCAAGGGTAGCATGTGTACTTTCTATGGTGGTCGTGCTTCCTTTCGATAGTACGCGCAATATAACATAAAAGAAATTAGGCAAAAATAAAAATGCTACATTTCTATTTGGTTGCAATGTTTCCATAGAACTGAAAATTACAATTCATGGAGTGTGCCTAAACCCATTCAAGCAACAACATCTCGTGCAGCTTCTATTTGCCTTTCGCCACCACCTCCCCCCATTGTACGCATCATCTCTCTGATGATGTCCAGAAGGCGCGCTGTGACATGTACATGCCCTTCAGCTGGTGCATACCACCAAATAAAGCCTCCACCAGCAGCAGAAGAAGCAGTCCACTATCTACACCAGCAAAATAAAAGTTGCATATACAAGCTCACAAACACATCGACCAAATCACCAGCAAATGGCTTGAAGCAAAAGATGACTCTGTTAGAAGCAATAACAGGTTTGGTTGGAAGCATAGAAGCAATTGTGTGTTTGATGAATAACCAAGGAAAACATGTGTGGCTGAAGCATATAAACTTGCATTTAGAAGCAATAATAAATAGTAAGGAAACTCATAACTACATGAACTAGAAAATGGCTTGAAAATCTTTCCGTGGATATTGTTTGGATAGGAAGCATGAAAGTATGACAATGGAAGCAACATCAAAGCATATAAAATGAAATAATGGAAGCACGGATTTGCATACAAATTGAGATGACCGGTGTGGGGGAAGGAGGCGCGCGCGCGCACACACACACACACACACACACACACACACACACACACACACACACACACACTTGTTGTGATCTAATTCATATTCACAAGGCTATGATATTCAAACCTACCAGTCACTACTGAAAGTAAAGAGGCGTCTCATCGACAATGTATTAAGAAGCACAACTGTAGTGGCGCAATCGTTTGATAAGAAGCACATATGTGAGACCTAGGCAGCATGGACGCACTAAAACAATTTTCCGTTGGTATCAAACTGGAACCATAGAACATTGAAAACGGAAACAAACTAAGATTGCAGCCAACTTGGAAAGGCATGTTTTGTGTCACCTCCATACACAATTCACCATGTTTTCTTTGCCCAATGGAAGCAAGCTCTCTACTCTCTACTTCACATAAGGATATTTATACAATTAAGAAGCATAGCTCCGGATCAATCTTGTCTATTAATCATTGAACCAGACCATCCGGAGTTGACATGTAGCCTACATTTAAAAGATTTTCCCATCCTCAATCTTGAACTACTGTTTTCCAATGCATTGTCATTTGAAGTTCCACTTGCCAGTTGGATGAAAATATATACGCTATATACAAGATACATAAAAGATATTCTATACACATGGGTTCAAATTGAAGTATAGAAAATTGAATAAGCAAAACTATAAACGTTTGGCCACCAAGGGGATGTATGTTTTGACTCACCAACATACTAATTGATTTTTTGGGGGCATTTGGGAGCAAAATATATAGAGTTAAGAAGCATCTGTATAGCAATTTAGATGCTACGAAGCTAAGAAACACAACCATAGTAGTTGGGAACAGATCTAAACTTGGATGGAAGCATGTAGAAATTTAAAATCAGGTTGAAAACTAATAGATATTACCTCCAAGATTGGGAATCATATTAATTCGATTCGCACATGAAAATCGCGGACAGCCCTTCGGGAGGACTCACAGAACTCGGACCGTCACTCGGACAGCCCTTCGGGAGGACACTCGAACAGCCCCTCGGGCAAAAGGACGAAACTACGACCTCTCTACGGGGTTGCACACATATGGTGCCATCTATCCGGCAGGGCTTCGCCGTCCAGAACTAGTTCCCACCGGAACCCAGACAGCCTTTCGGCACTACGAAACTATTTCGTGGGAGGGAGAGAGAATGCCAGATGATGCATGGCTTGTGTGAGAGAGTTGGAGTGGAGTTGGAGAGCACCTCTCCTCCTCCTTATATAGTGGTGGAAGGGGTGGAGGGGGCTGAAAATTCAGCCCACTAAACATGGGGAAAACATGTTCCCACAAAACAAGGAGAACATGTTCCCACCAAACAAGGGAAAAACATGTTCCCTTGTCCATGGTGTTCCCCCATGGGGCCCCACCTTCCTCCCAACACTCTCCACCATTTGTGGGGGCTGCCCCCCACCATGGGGCCCCCCCCCAACATTTTGTCCAGCCACAAGGGGGCTGCTCCCAAAGGGGGCCCCCCCAAAAACAGCCCAAAAACAGCCCCCATGATCCGTGGGATCTTGTCCCCTCACGCTGGGACAAGATATTTTCCGCGACTATTATTTCTGAAAAATTCCAGAAGGTCCCAGAACATTTCCGGCACCCTCTAAAATTATCTGGACGCGCTCTGGAACATTTCCAGTATGGTGGTTTAATTTAAAACCATCTTTGTTTACCCGGTAAACAACTCCGGCAGCTCCGAAACTTTTTTTTTCGGTTTTTTCTCCAGAAAAATTCCAGAAATTACCAGACCAATCTGGCAACCTCCAAAACATTCCCGGTGCTTGCCGAAACCTTTTTGGATCAATGGTTTTATCCGAAACAACTTTTCGGTTTTACCGAAACTTTTTCAGTGTTCTCTCTCCGGAACTCTTCCGTTGTCTCCGAAACTTTTCGGTGATTTTCTCTCAGACTCCCTGTCTAGTATTCAGCAGATAGATGACCCTTCAGCGTGTGACCCTATAGGTTCGGTGAAGTATAGACATGACACGGAACACCTTCCGATCAATGATCAACATCGGAGCCGTGGACACCCATATTGACCCCTATACCCACACGAATGAATATTCGAGTGAACCTCCAGTTGCCGTGTGCTATTCCTGTTGCTTCACGATATGTTACAAATACCCGAGGTTAGACATGTAGGCATTTCCGTGGATCAACAACTTGTCCACTATGCCAGTTACCTCGTTACCGGTATTGTTCTCTTTTCTCGTTACCGTGTTCCGGCATCCCTGTGATCAAATCACAAAGTGTCTGGCCAGACGATGATGGATACCGTAACACCGAGAGGGCCCAGAGATATCTCTCCATCGTCGGAGGAGCAAATCCCAATCTCGAGCTATCAAGTTACTTGACACACTTTTCCATGAACCCGTAAGCCGCCGTAATAGCTACCCATTTACGGATGACGTTTAACAAACCGCAAAGTTCATGAAGCAAGTATGAAGAAACTCGACACTCTCATGGTCTAAGGAATTTTGCAAACATTAACCATCTCTGTGTTATTAACCATTAATATGTGACGAATGTAACTCATAGCATAACATCAATTTGGGTCGATTCAACACAAATGTTCTTCTAACACTGTGCCCTCAAAATTGCTGGCATAGACATGCCCATGATCAGGAAAACAGAACCATCATGCAATACTTGAGCTAGTCTTAGAGGCCAGACTAGGAATACATATTACCGTTTATTATTCCACACGTGCATATGAGTCTTCCTCCGAGCCTCGTTTTATTTGCAGACTCGAGAACCATAGCAGTTATAGCATGGAACATAAACCTAATTATGAACAGGGAGATAATCAATAACATTTATTATTGCCTCTAGGGCATATCTCCTACAGACTCCCACTTGCACTAGAGTCAATAATCTAATTAATGCTAATGCACTTTACACCTGTGGCACACCGGTGTAAATATGCTTCGCTTGTGGTATAGCCTGAATGTTCAACGGATCTGACGACTTCAGCTCCGTGTGTATCTTTGCATATCCTCGCGTTTTCACGCTTTCACAAAAGTCATATTTTGTGTGGACTTGGCTTGATATGTATGCGAATCACAGGTCGAACCTGGATTCCTCAGACTGAGCTATGGAGCAACTATCTGCAATAGTGTCCCATTGACCAAGCCTTCTTGGAACCATACTAAGTTCATGAATGAACTATATGATTCAACAACTTCTTTGTCGCTTCTAAAGCGTCAACATACTTAGCCTTTGTTATAGAATTCGCCTCAGTATCTTGTTTGGAACGATTTCCAACTACCGTGCCACCATATTGTGTATTGCACAAAACCCATAACTTTAATCGAAAATCGCTTGGAGCATGGATAAAGACTGTATCGATGTAACCTTTTACAACGAACTCTTCATGATCTCCGCTTGCGAGAAAACATGTCATCAGTGCTACTATAGTACTCAATGACCTTTTTTCACTGTTGTCCCATGATCAGTACTTTTTATCACTTTGGTATCTATACTCGCAACAACTTTGGAGTATTGGACATATCTGGTTGTTTTTACATACCATGGAATACATGATTAATCCAAACATGAAGGTGTGTGGAATCTCCATCATGTATTTTGCTCATCAGTGTTTTTGGGACACCGAGTCTTGCAAAAACTCTTTCCATGTGACTTCGGCAAGAATCACTCCTTGACGTTTTTAATGCTAAAAGGTTTTAGCATCTTGTCAATATGTATCTTTGCTCGGCCCCATTAGGTAAATCTATCTCCATAGATCATCATGCCTAATATAAAGGCTATTTTGCCCAAGCACTTCATCGAAAAACTATTTTCAAATGAAGTCCTAATTCATGTCAAGAAATTTATTTCCAATTAACAATGTGTCAAGCACACAACGTTTTTAGAAATTTTATTATGCTCCCACTTACTTTCTTGAATCATAAGCATCTTCGTTACCCATTGATGAAGTCAAACCCCTTTGACCATTTCATCAAAACACGAAGATTCCAACTCCATTTTGCTCTCTTCTGTCCATTGCTGGAACTCTGAAGTTTGCATACTTACTAGCATCCTCTGGAATGACAAAATACCTTGGACTGTAACACATGCAAGTCCTTGGTTTCATTTCCATCAGATGGAAATCCTTTTGTCATCCTTTGTTTCATATCTCATGATTGAAATATGTATTAATTGCTAGTTCAACCCGAACCGATTTTAAGCATCGCTACGATGAAACAACCTCATCGTAGTCAACTCCTTGAACTTGTTATTGCAACAAGTCAAGCTTTATGGATAAAACATTTTTACCCGTATCAGTTTTTAGTTCCATAAAATTCGTTAGACTCTAAGTCTTTCGAAAGGTGTATCAAGGTTTTAATCTTGAAACATTTATATGGAGACTATCTCGGATTGTATTGGCATTTAGCCAATTCCGGAGTAAGGGCCCATCAACGCTTCCTTGTGTATCGTAGGTATACTGTTGTCTAACAACAATATCTCGTTTGCGCACCTGAGAGGTTTGCACGAGCCTTGCCTACGTGGTTCAGCTGCAAGTTCGACCGAAGTCCATACATTTTATTGTAGAGACTTCCGTATCAGTCATAGTAGGAAACTCTGGAATTACTTCCAAGGTCTCTTTCCTTTGACCTGATGACGGAGATACTGGTTATCTCGTCGAGTTGCATTATTCTCCCACTCACCTTTTTAAAAGAACCATTTTCTTCAAAAAGCATACCGTTCTTTGTGGCAAACCTATTTGCCTCGGTATAGTGAGGGAGGAATACCCAATGACTTGGGATAACCTACAAAGTAGCACTTGTCTGATTTGGAATAGGTTTGTAACCTTTTACACAAGCCCCATATTCCAAATGTTTAAGAAAAGATATAACATGGTTGGGCGTACCATACCATGGTGTCATTTCAACAGACCTAATGGAGCTCTTTTCAGTGTAAAAGCCGCAGTCTCTAAAGCATCACTTTGAAAGGGATAATGGCAAATTTAATTATGTCATCTTTGATCTTACCATGTCATAAATGGTTCGATTACATCTTCACGGACTTTCCACTTGCAGTGGTGTTCCGGGAGGTGCAAGTTATGAAACCCCTTTCACAACTCATCAGACATTCGCTAAACTTGTAACTCAAATATTCTTTTCTGCAATCGAATTGTAGAAACATAATCTTCCTGTTACAATAACTTCTACTTCATATTTGAAAACCTTTTGAATGAATTCAAAAAATTCAGACTTACGTCTCATCAAGTAAATATCCATATATCTACTTGAGTCATTTCTGAAGATAGATAAATCCACTACTTGCAAAAACATTTATCGGACTACATACATCAAAATGTATGATCACCAATAAATTCTTTGCTCGTTCCTTATGGCCTGTGAACGGTATTTCAGTCACTTCACTTTTCGAAGGAAAGTTGCAAGTGTCAGATGATTCAAAAATCAAACGACTGCAAAATCCATCATAATGGAATCTTTCATGCGGGTTTCTCCAATGTGACCAAATGCAGTGCCACACTTGTGTGGTATTCTTTTAGTCTTGCGACATTTAGCGTCAGTGTTATGGATGTATCATTTTACCATCAATATTCATAACATACATCCCATCTTGGATGGAAATATGGCCCTTCATGTTATTCATAATACTGAACAACAATTGTTCTTTTATGAACAACTCTTTTGCAACAAACATTGTGCAATGGGCTAGAGTGTGTAAAACTCTAAAATGAATTATGAAAGTAAATCCAGAGGTAATATATTATTATCATTATTCATAACATGCATCTCATTCTCAATGAAAGTATGGCCCTTATGTTATTCATAACATCGAACATAAAAAGTTCTCTTATGAACAACCTTCTTGCAAGATTACTTTATGCAAAGGCTAGAGTTTGTAAAACTCTAAATGAATTATGAAAATAAATACAGACGGTAATACACCGATGGAAGGTATAGTAACATTTACTATGTTCCCTGTGTATACCTAAACCTCATTCCTGGCTAGTCTTTCAGGCCATAGTAGTTCTTACATCGAGTTGCAACAGAATGCAATCGAGCGGGTATCTCTATGATTAACTCACAATACCCAAGAATCAGTGATTAACAATTTAATCATAATTCCCAAGAACTATATCTTTGACTAGCCTTCTATACATCAAAAACTTGTATGACATTCATACATGAGCTGGATATTCCAGTCTTCTTTCTTTCTGCCATTATACTTCTAACAGTTTAACTTTTAGTATTTCTCCTACTCTCAGAAGAAGCACCCAACTTAAGAGTGGCGTTAGCCCCGGACTTCCTAGGCGTGAAAGTTTCACTAACACCCTTCGGACACTTCCTTTCTCTTTAAGTTGTTGTTTTATTCACCTTTCATCATATGACAGGCGTTCTTCTGGATCCCTCTCTTATCAGTCTAATGTATAGTAAACTTCTTTTACTAATAGTTTGCAAACAAACATTGCTTTGGATATCTCATATCTTTTAGCCTATGTCTGTCTCTGAAAATGATTTTCAGATTCCATGAATATCACATAACTATCCAAACTTTCGAAGTTCGGGTCTCATGGAAACAAACATATTGCACTTGACTGAAACAGAATTCTAGCTTTTGGATTGAAGGACGGGAGTCACATGATCCATAGCATAAGTGAGAGAATACCAAAGTATGCGATAGGACAAAATCCTTCTTGGCACTCTTGAGGATAATCCTCACATTACGTTACCAACCGTAAAGTTTTAACCAGATATTTAACAGTTATTCAATTTTAATAGGGAAGGTGGAAACGCGAGCCATTATTCTACAACTATTATGCAAATCACACTTAGAGAGTGTTCAAAATTAATTGCACTGAGAATTAAAAGAATTAATTCTACAGTGCGCTCCCACTCAAATCAATATCTCTCATAATTGATTGTGAGTGATTCAAGATCCGCATTTCAATTCAACGCCATTGATGGTAGCATCACTGATGACGAAAATCTCAATCGGTAGGCAAACTTGCCAATCACATCTCTATGTGACTCTTGTTCATCTTTCGATGCGTGTGTTCCGAGCTCATGACTTTCATGCCTGAACGTCAAGACAACCAAGTGATCTCGCTGCGAGGTCTCAACTCACCCGCCTCACACATCCCTAATCGTTCGTACCCATGTTAGCATGTGATACCCCGAAAAGTTAGGTGCCGTGACGGTGCTACACTTGGGAGAACACTAACTACTTGATATTTTTGTGAGAGATCACCCTAATAAAAGCGACTACCGCGCAATCAAGAAGGGTGCAACATAAGGGATAAACATCTCAGGCAATTCATAATAGCATGATATGGTATAGCCCTTTCTGACCGAGAAGTCTTGTATTCCTTCGTCTTCGGCATTCACGTCGGTGATCACCTTCGCGAAGATTGCCACCACCTTGTCGATGCAGCAGATAATATTGCTATCTCTATAGCTAATAAAATAATGCATTACACAAGGTTGACACGCAGGTCATTTAAAGTGCAATCATATGGCTCCAGCCATCATGCCAAATCATGACACGCAGGTCATGTTAATTAATTTACATCATATAGTCATCTCATACATAATCAAATTATTATGAGCACTGCTATACCACATCATATGCACATGCAAACCCTCCTGCAAAACCAAGTTAGACGCCTCTAATCGGTTCATGCAAAAACTTGTTTTACATGGCTTCTAAGGTTTCGAAACAAACCGAAGCTACCAACGTCCATCATCAAGTATGATAATTCAAGTCGCTAGATTAACTTTCCAGGGTGTATGAAAACCGAGATAATAAAATCTCGAGCCCCATACTAAACTTCGTCATACGCATGACCCCCGTGCAGATCATATCTGCATTGCCCTTTTGTCTGCGAAATTTCATCTTTCCTTTTAACTACGGTGGAATTCAATGAACTGTTAGCACTTCGTTGATCAATCAGGATCGCGGATTGCCAGAACTTTGAAACTCCACCATGCTGTTATCAAGATCAGAAATATGCAAATTCCAGGGAAGCAACAAGAATATCGGGTAACAGATTTCATCTGCTACCCGTACAAATAATTTTCAGTAATAGAACTCATCTACTACCTAATTATATTGTACAACACCCATACATCACTATGTATTCTAGATCGCAACCTGCATCTACGCATAGCACGGCTCTTGATGCCACTGTAGGGTAACGCAGTAGAAAACAAAATTTTTCCGACCTACGCACCAGCCCAGGACCACTATGGAGACTGCATACAAGGTTTGATCATTTTCGTTACCGACTCGTAGCGCAGCGGAAGTAGAGTCGATGACGATCGTCGGTGCAGATCCCCGCAGCTAGGATTTACAACCTCCCAACCGCGAGGATGTACTCCCTCATCCGCCACTCGGACAGCCCTCCGGGAGGCGGTCGGACAGTCCCCCGGATGGTGTCGCGGACAGCCCTTCGGGAGGACTCACAGAACTCGGACCGTCACTCGGACAGCCCTTCGGGAGGACACTCGAACAGCCCCTCGGGCAAAAGGACGAAACTACGACCTCTCTACGGGGTTGCACACATACGGTGCCATCTATCCGGCAGGGCTTCACCGTCCAGAACTAGTTCCCACCGGAACCCAGACAGCCTTTCGGCACTACGAAACTATTTCGTGGGAGGGAGAGAGAATGCCAGATGATGCATGGCTTGTGTGAGAGAGTTGGAGTGGAGTTGGAGAGCACCTCTCCTCCTCCTTATATAGTGGTGGAAGGGGTGGAGGGGGCTGAAAATTCAGCCCACTAAACATGGGGAAAACATGTTCCCACAAAACAAGGAGAACATGTTCCCACCAAACAAGGGAAAAACATGTTCCCTTGTCCATGGTGTTCCCCCATGGGGCCCCACCTTCCTCCCAACACTCTCCACCATTTGTGGGGGCTGCCCCCCACCATGGGGCCCCCCCCCCCCAACATTTTGTCCAGCCACAAGGGGGCTGCTCCCAAAGGGGGCCCCCCCAAAAACAGCCCAAAAACAGCCCCCATGATCCGTGGGATCTTGTCCCCTCACGCTGGGACAAGATATTTTCCGCGACTATTATTTCTGAAAAATTCCAGAAGGTCCCAGAACATTTCCGGCACCCTCTAAAATTATCTGGACGCGCTCTGGAACATTTCCAGTATGGTGGTTTAATTTAAAACCATCTTTGTTTACCCGGTAAACAACTCCGGCAGCTCCGAAACTTTTTTTTTCGGTTTTTTCTCCAGAAATTACCAGACCAATCTGGCAACCTCCAAAACATTCCCGGTGCTTGCCGAAACCTTTTTGGATCAATGGTTTTATCCGAAACAACTTTTCGGTTTTACCGAAACTTTTTCAGTGTTCTCTCTCCGGAACTCTTCCGTTGTCTCCGAAACTTTTCGGTGATTTTCTCTCAGACTCCCTGTCTAGTATTCAGCAGATAGATGACCCTTAAGCGTGTGACCCTATAGGTTCGGTGAAGTATAGACATGACACGGAACACCTTCCGATCAATGATCAACATCGGAGCCGTGGACACCCATATTGACCCCTATACCCACACGAATGAATATTCGAGTGAACCTCCAGTTGCCGTGTGCTATTCCTGTTGCTTCACGATATGTTACAAATACCCGAGGTTAGACATGTAGGCATTTCCATGGATCAACAACTTGTCCACTATGCCAGTTACCTCGTTACCGGTATTGTTCTCTTTTCTCGTTACCGTGTTCTGGCATCCCTGTGATCAAATCACAAAGTGTCTGGCCAGACGATGATGGATACCGTAACACCGAGAGGGCCCAGAGATATCTCTCCATCGTCGGAGGAGCAAATCCCAATCTCGAGCTATCAAGTTACTTGACACACTTTTCCATGAACCCGTAAGCCGCCGTAATAGCCACCCATTTACGGATGACGTTTAACAAACCCCAAAGTTCATGAAGCAAGTATGAAGAAACTCGACACTCTCATGGTCTAAGGAATTTTGCAAACATTAACCATCTCTGTGTTATTAACCATTAATATGTGACGAATGTAACTCATAGCATAACATCAATTTGGGTCGATTCAACACAAATGTTCTTCTAACACTGTGCTCTCAAAATTGCTGGCATAGACATGCCCATGATCAGGAAAACAGAACCATCATGCAATACTTGAGCTAGTCTTAGAGGCCAGACTAGGAATACATATTACCGTTTATTATTCCACACGTGCATATGAGTCTTCCTCCGAGACTCGTTTTATTTGCAGACTCGAGAACCATAGCAGTTATAGCATGGAACATAAACCTAATTATGAACAGGGAGATAATCAATAACATTTATTATTGCCTCTAGGGCATATCTCCTACAGTTTTGTGTCACCTCCATACACAATTCACCATGTTTTCTTTGCCCAATGGAAGCAAGCTCTCTACTCTCTACTTCACATAATGATATTTATACAATTAAGAAGCATAGCTCCGGATCAATCTTGTCTATTAATCATTGAACCAGACCATCCGGAGTTGACATGTAGCCTACATTTAAAAGATTTTCCCATCCTCAATCTTGAACTACTGTTTTCCAATGCATTGTCATTTGAAGTTCCACTTGCCAGTTGGATGAAAATATATAAGCTATATACAAGATACATAAAAGATATTCTATACACATGGGTTCAAATTGAAGTATAGAAAATTGAATAAGCAAAACTATAAACGTTTGGCCACCAAGGGGATGTATGTTTTGACTCACCAACATACTAATTGATTTTTTGGGGGCATTTGGGAGCAAAATATATAGAGTTAAGAAGCATCTGTATAGCAATTTAGATGCTACGAAGCTAAGAAACACAACCATAGTAGTTGGGAACAGATCTAAACTTGGATGGAAGCATGTAGAAATTTAAAATCAGGTTGAAAACTAATAGATATTACCTCCAAGATTGGGAATCATATTAATTCGATTCGCACATGAAAATAAGCAAAATTCATAGATGAAATAGCCATCCATTACAGATCGGATATAAAAATAGATACGCTCAGCAAAATTCATCAAACCAAGCACAAGCATTGCATCCAGAGTAACGAGAATCAATTCAAGGGATAAAAACTGAATCTGATCCTAGTTCAGGTGAGTACATACCAGGGGGCGACGATTGGGATACCCGTGCAACCTCTTTGTTGAGCCGAAACGGCGCACCAGCACGGTGGGATGAATGGTGATGGGGCAGGGTCTGGAGGGGAACGGGGCCGACGATGGGGGCGACGGTGTTGGCGGTGAGAGCAAGATTCAGCGGAGCAGACGAGGGCGGGTCTTTGCACCGGCTACCGGGAGCAGTTTTAGATGTCATGGGGTTTGGGGACAAACGGGATGGTGGAGGAGATAGCTGGCACGGCGAGGGAGGTCGGCGATCTTGGGGCAGCGCTCGCCGGAATTCCGCGCTCGCCCAGGGAATGCCAGATGGGTGGGATGGGTCTCGGAAGCGATATTAACTCGGACGTGGCATAATGAGGTGGTTGGGACGGGGCCGGCGAGATTTTCTCAGATCAGATTTATTTGGGAAGTTCGCTTAGAAATATAGGCCATGGGATTAGAGAAACATCAACGGCACAGGACGCGTCTGAAAAAGTTTTCTTACCAGACTACTGAATATAAGTGTTTCCCATATATGTTCCCTCCAATCTCATCTCATATGATAGAGATGCCAACGGCAAGAAACATGGAAGGATCAAGGACAGGTAAAATATCATGTCAGCATGTATTTGTGTCCTCCATTTGAGTCTTCAATTTCTCCTCTCTGAAACCAGCTTTCGGAAATCCCACAGAGATCCTGAATTCTCTATCATGTGTGAGACATAACTTTTGAGTAGGAGCTGACTGCTAAATCAGATTGCTCTAGTTGTAAACTTTCTTCTCATTTCAACTTCTTTGAGCCCATTTCGACGAGCTTCCTCATCCAAAGATCTCTCAAATACATTAAGGATGTTCTCATTACATTCTGGATCTCTCAGCTACATTAAGGACGTCCACTTTCGAATGTGTGTATGTATCTGAGTGAATGAATAATAGTCAGCATGTTTCGAAGATTTGTGCATATTTGTAGTTAGTGGAAAGGAAGCCTCAAACCTGAGCAAAATTCTTCTCACAAATCTTTTACTGATTTTTTTCTTTATTTACTTGTACAGACTTTTTTTCTTCATTTAATTAATACTCCCTCCGTCTCACTAGAGTAAAAAAAACGTCTTACATTATGCAACGGAGGAATTAGAAAATTACAGTGGGGGCTTCCTCTCACTACCAGAATCATCCCCTATGCCGACGGCCCAGGCCGTCGGCATAGCCCTGATTCCCGTCGGGACAGGCCTATGCCGACGGCCCCCGTCGGCGTAGGGCCGTCGGCAACATAAGCGTCGGCATACCCCTGGAGGCCGTCGGCATAGAAAGGCCGTTGGCATAGATGATATCCCGACGGTGTCCGTACATCTATGCCGACGGCCTGGCCATCGGCAAAGTTCCTAGCCTAACGGTGGCTGTCGGCGGCGCCGTCAAGTGCTGCCCAACCAGGAGGCGCCACGTGGCAATCCTATGCCGACGGCCTAGCCGTCGGCATAGGATTGCCACGTGGCGCCTCCGGATCGCTCCTGGAGGATGGCTACGCCGACGGCCGAGCCGTCGGCATAGATGCCACGTGGCGTCTACTGGGAGCTCCTAGGGCAGTGCTATGCCGACGATAGAGCTATCGGCGTAGTTTAAAGATACGCCGACGGCTTGGCCGTCGGCATATCCCTGCCCCAGGAGCTCCCAGAAGCCGCCACGTGGCACCTATGCCGATGGCTCGGCCGTCGGCGTAGTTTAAAACTATGCCGACGGTCTTGCCGTCGGCATAGGTTCCACGTGGCGGCTACTGGGAGCTCACGCCAGCCCTATGCCGACGGCAAGGCAGTCGGCATAGTTTGTGTCTGATTTTTTTTTCTTTTTTCTGTTTCTTTTCAGCTCAATTCAATTCAATATATACAGCACATATGAAAGATGCAAATAGACAAACTGATAAGGAGCAGCATCAGACAACAATATATGCATCATCACACAACATAAGAAGCATCGCAAAGCATAAGCATATAAGTATCATCACCACCAAGCATATAAGCATCTCACAAACAACAATAAGTATCATCACAAGCATATAAGTATCATCACCACCAAGACCGCCACAAGTCACCCAAAGGCTTAAGCGCCAGGACGTCGAGCACCACGAAGGTCGTCACCGCCAAGTCCGCCGAAGCCCAGGTCCGCCAAGACCGCCACCGCCACTGCCACCGCCTCCGCCTCCGCCTCCGTGGATCGGAGTGATCGGGCTCCGTGACTCGGGAGTGGTGCCAAGACCAGAACCACCACCAACGGTAGATCCACCGGTTCCCTGGATGTTGAAAAGACATGTTAAGGGGATATATGACTGTGTTGAATAAACGATATGCTTTGGGTGAATAGATTGGGGATGAACTAACCGGCGAGGGGCCAGAGTTCTGTGCCAGAAACTCCTCAAAGGTAAGCAACCTTGGTTGTGGTGGAGGAGATGGTGCTGGTTGCAATTGAGGAACCCTGCCGGCCGCCATTTCCTCAAGAGCGTGCTGCATCCTGCGATTGTTCTGCTCATGGAATGCAAAAAGGCTCTCGTGCCACGCCATGGTCTCCTGGCGTGTGTACTCCATGTAGGCCTACGGTATGACATGATGGAACTCATAAAACTACTCAATGCGGAAAATAAAGTGAGCAATGAAGATAAGAGAGAAAATACTTACAGATTGCCGCTCCTGAAAGAGGGACTGTGACTGCGCACTGGTCATGGGCGTGCTCGTGCGCTGGCTCAGGCTCGGGTCGGTAGCTCGGAGCTGTGTGTAGGACATAGAAGGAGTGATCACAGCATCGAGAAGCGCCTCCCGACCGTGCTCCTTGGGCCCCATGCCCACCACCACCCTCTCGTCCAGATCCACCGCAATGGGGTCAGGTGTGCCAGGATGTAACCTCAGATACCCATCGGAGTAGGCCTTCTTCTTCTGCGCGGTCTTGCCGTAGTACTTGGCCTCGCCAGGCTTGGGCTTCCTCCACGTATGGGCGATCTATCTCCCACGCCTCCATGTGTGAGAGCGACCGCTTTAGTTTCTCCTCCTGCACCACCAAACAAAGGTTAGTCATACATAAGAAAGTGACGGTAAATCGAAGAAGAAGAATGTTTAATGAGGTTAGTCATACATGAAGTGTCTTGTGGAGAAAGTGGTTTTGGTTTCCCTGAGCATGTACTCCCTCCTTCCCTCGATTAGCCTTGTTTTTGATGCTCGTAGCCGCCCAGGCTCCATCCTTATCACACCACAGATCCACCAATGCCGCCCAGGACTCGTCTTTTCCATAACACCAATTTGGACACACCTACATAATGAAAGCATAATGGCATGTCAACACGAAACGGTGAAATGTACCACAAACATCGGAATGAAAAATCTTTTATACTTACCGCCAAGTACTCGTGCCTCTCCAAGGTAATGCCCATCCTCCGCGCTTCTTCCTTGGTCATCTTCACACCAAGAGCGTCGTGATAGTATGTCGAGATGGCCACCCAGCGCACCTCGTACTGCATCTGGCGGGCCTTCTTCTTGCATTGGCGAAGCACGATCTGGTCGGCAGTGGCCTTGTGCTCCGGAAGAACTCTATAGTATTTCTACAATCATTCATGAAACCAGAATGGAAGAAGCCATGAGTTAAATCATTCATGAAACCAGAATGGACTTGTGCTTCTGAAGAGAACTCACCCAGAAATTAGTGATCACGGCCTTGGCATGGGTCTCATGGTCCGCGTGGAGGGCCGCTTCCCAGTGTTCCCAGCTCGTGGCCAAAACCCGACGGTCCGGGTGCCTGACTGGATTCGGACAATACAGCCCCGGCCAGTGTACCTTCAGCAAGACGGTGATGAGGCCGTTGGGAATACGGGCCCCTTTAGGATATATCCAGTTTTTGCAAAAGAATGAAATATTAGCATGTGACAAGCAAAATAAAGAAAAATATAAGCATGTGACAAGCAAAAGAATGAAATTATTATAAAGTGGCACTTACTCTTTCCCCGTGGGCTCAATGAGCCACTTCTGCTCCTCGGTAGCAGGAGTCTGCTTTGGTAGCTTTGCGTTACCATGCAGCCACCCCTTGTTGCCAACCCCCTCCCCGCCACCACCATCATCCTCGCCACCATCATCATCCCCGCCACCACCCTCCTCCTCGCCTGCCTCCTCCTCCTCCTCCTCGTCCCCCTCCCCAACCTCCTCCTCCACCTCCTCCTCGGCCCCATCCCGAACCTCCTCCTCCTCCTCCTCGTCCTCCTCCTCCTCCTTGTCAGAGGGTACCTCACTAGAGGAGGGCCTCGAAGACAACACCACTAAGTCGGTGAGGGTGCGCTCTTTCTGGCCGCGACCCCCTGTAGTGGCTCTCCCCCCACCCCCTCGCCCTCTAGGGGCTCTCCCCCCGCCCCCTCTTCCTCTAGGGGCACCTCTCCCTCGACCTCCCTGTGAGGAGTCATCGTCAAGTAGTCGGGGGAGGATTACGTGCTCGACCACTCCGACTAGGCAGGCCGACGACCTTGCGTAGGAAACCCACGCCGTCGGCCTTCCCCTTGCCCATGTTCCACGAACCTGCATTGAAAAGAGAATAAACAATTAGTACATTAATAAAATGAAGGAAAAGGCATAATAATAAGGAATAATAAACACATTAATAAAAATGCATAAAAAGGCATATTCCTAAACTATAGAAAAAAAAGACTTGAAACGTACATCTGCTAGAACGCATACGAATCATCACTGTTGTAACCTCTTTCTCGGTCGGTCTCATCATCATTATCAATCATATCATCTTCATTGTCTGACGGAGGTGGAGGCTCTTCCTCGTCGTCAGTGTCTTCGTTTAACTTTTCTAGCATAAGTATGTCATTTCCATTGACAATGGTCTCACCATCATTCCGTGCATTGTCGTCGTTTGGACCCACATCATCATCACCCAATGGTCTAGCGTCATCGTTTGTAACCACATCATCATCAGGTTGCTCTTGATAGAACACTCCCTCGTATGTCATGGGGTTAATGTTGTAGTAATCGTCTTCATTCGGGTCAAGTAGCTTACCATGTGGCGACACCTTGAACACAACTTCCCAACCCTTTAGGTACTCTTTCTGGCATGGGTAAGGCAGATAATAAACTTGTGTAGCTTGGGTAGCCACAATGAAGAGATCGGCTCCTGCATAGACGGTTGATGGTTTAACTTCGACCAAACCAATGGAAGGCGTATGTCTCTGCCCCTCCCGCGGATAGAACCATCGGCATTTGAACACAGGCAGACTTAGGGTTTCGCGCCCTTTGCAGAATTTAATCTCGTATATATTTTGTACCCTTCCGTAGTAGTCTACCGGTATTTATAGTTTTGGGATCAGGCCGGCTGTTCTGGTGCTCCTCTGTATGGAAGCGATACCCATTCGCATCATACTTTTTACATGTCATGACGGCAGGGTCAAAACCCATGGAAACCCATCTCAATTCATCATCCATAGATATGTTCGGATCTTTTCCCTACAAGTATAATTGAAATTGCTGGGTGCATTAGTTCGGTTAACTAATAAATGTTGAACTACGTATTTAATAGGGGAATGTGGAAAATTACTTTCTCCATGAACCAAGTAACAAAATTACTTTCTCCAGGGTTTCCATGACGGAGAAGAGGAAGTGCCTCCGCCTCAGTAGGAGGATTCATTCCCGTCCATTCCTCTTGAACGAAATCACTAAAAGAAGAAAAGCGGTGTTAGACCGGGACTAAGTGAACATAGAACATGATGCTGTGGAAGACATAAAGGAATGGTGTAGTGGTATTACCTCATCCACACTTCCTCAACTTCCTTGATGTTGTGCAAGATATAGAACATGAGGTCCTCCCACTCTTGTCGTGGCATGTTATAAGATTTCGAGGCCCCAGCCCTCCCACCTTGCACGTTGAATAGATGGAGCCTGGGTTGATACTTGGGCTCTTCTATATTCTATCGAGGCACCTTGTTATGCAGATGGGGAACGTGGTCTGGATAGTATGATGTCCTGAGGTCTGACACCTCCTCTAGGATAACTGCCTCAGCTATGGAAGCTTCAATATTAGTTTTGTTTCCACATTTCTGTCGGAGATGCTTGTTCTGTCTCTCAGGGCCGTACTACCAGCGATTCTGCACAGGCCCCCCCAACAATACCTCGTTCGCGAGGTGCAGAATGAGATGTGTCATCGGAGTAAAGAAGCCTGGCGGAAAGATCTTCTCTAGCTTGACTATCAACTCCGGTGCCTTCTTATGCAATTGTTCAATCACGTCTTTACTTACTTCTTTAGCACAGAGCGTGCGGAAGAAATGGCTTAGCTCGGCAAGCACTCGCCAGACATGCTCGGGGACATAGCCTCGAACCATCACCGGCATTATCCGCTCAATCCATACATGGTAGTCATGACTCTTCAGGCCGGTCACTTTGCCCATTGAAAGATTGACTCCCTTACTTATATTCGATGCATAACCATCGGTGAACTTCAAAATGTGTTTCAGCTAGATAAGTACTTCCTTTTTTCTGGCGTTTTAAGGACAAAATCAGCATCTAGCTTGAACCAGTTTTTTCGACCGCCTGTGGGAGGCTTCATGTTTAGACATGGTCTATCACAAATTCTCTGTTGATCGGCTCTAGCTTTAACGTTATCCTTCGTATTATCAAGAATGTTGAGGATCGTGCGGAAAAGGGACTCTGCGACATTCTTTTCGGTGTGCATCACATCTATGTTGTAAGGAAGTTTGAGGTCCTTGAAATAGGGAAGCTGCGAGAAGGGGTTAATGTGAGTCCAGTTGTGCATCTCACCATATCCCTCGAAGCCTTTGGCTTTGGCTTTGCCTTTGCCTTTGACTTTAGGCTTGAGAGCTTTTAGCTGAGCAAGAACATCTGCCCCCGAAAAGGTTGGAATCTCGGTTACTTCGTGAACAATCCGGCCTTTCGTGAAGTTCTTCTTGTCTTCCCTGTCTGGATGGTCTGGAGGGAGGAACTGTCGATGCAGGTCAAAGGCTACATACTTGCCACACTTACTCAGCCAAATCATTCGCAGAGCCTGCATGCACACTGGGCATGGCATCTTCCCACTTGTACACCATCCGCAGAATAGAGCATAGCCGGGAAAGTCATGCATGCAATAGTGCAACCAAACTTTCATCAAGAAATTTCTCTGCAGATCCTGGTTGTATGTCAACCTCGGAAAGTACCAAGAATGGTGCAAATCATCCACCAGTGGCTGCATAAACACACCCAATTGCTTCCCCGGGTATTCAGGCCCCGGAATGATGAGCGACAAGAACATGGTCTTGCGTTGCATTAGGGCACCGGGAGGGAGATTGAGCAGAATTACAAACACGGGCCAGCAGCTGTATGGATTGGACGACATACCATATGGATTGAACCCATCACCTGATATGGCTATTCTGACATTCCCAGCCTCGGCTGCTTCCTCGGGGTATTCTTCATCGAACGACTTCCATGCTTCGCCTTCCAATGGATGTACGATTTTATTTGGATTGTACCTTATACCTTCCTTGTGCCACTTCATCATTTTGGCAGACTCCTCCGTGATGAAAAGGCGCTGCAGTCTTTCTATGAAATGGAGATACCGAAGAACCTTAGCGGGGATGGCTAGCTGCTTTTTCTCACCATCCTCAACGACCATCTCAAGGTATCGAGACGAACCGCACTCCCTACAGTACTTGTCATCCGCATACTCGTGCCTAAACAAAAGGCAATTCTTCGGACAAACATCTATTTTCTCATAATTCATAGAGAGTGCCTTCATGATTTTATTTGTAGCATACATGCTTTTCGGCAGTTCATGACCCTCAAGGAGGCTGTTAGCCCATACTCCCAGGAATGCTTTGAAGCATTTCTGGCTACAGCCGTACTCAGCCTTGACTGCAATCAGTTGCGAGATGACATCCAGCTGAGATATTCTTGCACCCGCATAAAGAGGTTTTTTCGACGAGGCCAAGACCTCCAAGAAGGCCTTTGCGGTTGCCTCCGACTCCTCTGGTTCATTCTCTGAAGGTGTCGCATGTGCCATTTCTACAGCAATGACATCATCTAGCATGTCCCTGACCCCGTCATCCGCATAACCATCGATGCGTTGTCGCATCACCTCCTCTCTACCATGGTCCTGCTCGGCTAAGTTTATCGGCGGCATGTATCCGTGCGTGCAAAGGTGGTCAGTCATGTCCTTCTGATTTCTAAGGTGGCGTCTGGCACATCTCGCATAGGGGCATGGTGGGATAATTCTCATTGGACTACAGAATATCTCCTTCAAATACACATCGGTTTTCGCGATCCACTCTGATGTTACTCGATTCCGACGGATAAAACCACTGTACATCCACTGATTATCTGCCATCCTATGCTTTATTGGGAGCCACACAACTAAATTAAGGATTCATTTAAATTAATCACATCAAATTTTCATTTTCTACCGCGTTGACGGCATTGAAACCACCTAGATCTCTAATAGGTAAAGATGGGTCCTAATCCCACCCGAGGATGTGTATATTGAGTACGTTCTCCATTCTACCACGTTCCGAGACAAAATTTCGGCAGCACCTCCCCGCTGTTCTCCAGATACACGTCTCGGCAAATAGCCGAGAGAATGTGCTCCAGAGAACAATGGGGAGGCGCCGCCGAAATCCTGTCTCGGAACGGGGTAGAACATGAGAACGTACCCAATCTACACATCCTCGAGCTGTCCGTGGAAAACGCTGGACAATCCGAAAGAGCTGCGGTGATAAATATGCAATTGAACACATATTTATCGATGCAACCCTTTCGGATGGGAGACGCCTAGGGTACGCGACTTGACTTGAGAATGAAATCTAGTGACATGATTCGTAGCTCACCCTAGGCTGTAGAGGAAGTAGTCGAACAGCGGAGGGACAATCGGGGTCCAACAGCTCCTACGACGATCACTCCACCGAGATGGAACACCACAGAACCTGCACCGTGACAAAAATTAAGAACATCATAATATCATCATCATCATCATCTATCATCATGTAACAATCATCGAAGCATAAAAAAAATCATCATCATCATCATTTATCATCATCCAACAATCATCATCATCTATCATCTCTTCCGCAAAAAAAATGGAAATCTATCTATCATCATCGTCTAAAAATTATCAAGGAATAAAAAAAGCATCATCATCTATCATCAACATCATCATCTATCATCATCAACATCATAATCTATCATCATCAACATCATCATCTATCATCTAATTTTTTTTTTGCATTTCTCACATTTCTAACTATCATCAAATCATCTATCATCTAACTATCATCATACATAATGCATCCATCCATCTAACCATCTATCATCATACATAATGCATCCATCCATCTATCATCTAACTAAATTAACAAAAAAAAATTGCTTCAAAGAGGGAGGGAAGGATCTCACCATGGGGGAGGGCCGGCTCGAGGGGGAGGGCAGGCACGGAGGGAGAGGCGGAGGGGAGCTCGGGCTCGGGCTAGGCCGGCCGGAGCAGCGGCAGAGGAGGGCTCGGGCTAGGCCGGTGGAGCGCGGGTGGGGCGGCTGTGGGGAGTGGCGAGCGAAGGGCGGCGGCGGCGCAGGGCGAGGGAAGGGCGGCGGCGGCGACCGGAGCAACGGAAGGGAAGGGCGGCGGTGGGCGGAGCAGAGGATCGGGCGGCGACGCGGGTGTAGGGTGGGGCGCGTCGGGGGAGATAGGGAATGAGTGGTGGGGGGCTAACCGCAGCGGATAAGGTGATACTATGCCGATGGCATAGCCGTCGGCATAGATTGCCATGCCACGTGGCACCCTATGCCGACGGCTATGCCGTCGGCATAGATAGGAGGCTGCTAGATGGCATAATTTAGTCCTACCTCGCCCAAAAACAAGCAACATGACATGTTTAAATAGTTCACTAATCCATACGTCATAAGCTCCGGTATTCATTAGACTTACGTTAAGAAAACGGACAATTACCGTGAAACTTTCAGTGGCCGGCCCGGTGCCCGGGCACTGAAGGTTTCACCATGATAGTACGTTTTCCATGATGAATGCCGGAGTTTTTAATAAATTCAATTATTACATTTTTTAGATTTTTAGTTTACCGTGCGTATGGGACCCAGTGAGACGCCCGTGACACGGCGGCAGCGACGCCCGTGAGGGGGGGCAAACCCCGGAGCCGCGTGCGGCGTGCCTGCGCCTGCCACCACCCTTCCACAAGCGGCCTGGCCCGAACCCACCACTAGATTCCCTCCGGTTCTACCGCACCCGCATGATTCCCCCTCCAAGTGACGGCGGCACTGCCGTCCGTGGAGGGGGGCCACACCACGGAGCCCCAAGACGGGCGCTACGCATGCCACATCACTTTCACACATGCATCAGGACCCGTGCGATGTTTCGGTGGCATAGCTACGCCCCGAAGGCCATCCCGATTCCCAGTTGACCCGGAGATCTAGCCCTTTGACTTTCGCCGGACGGGCTTTAACCGGTGGACCTTTTCACCTGGTTGCGATAGGTCAGCCCATAGCAACATCCCGGAACACGGTCTGGACCCAATGCACCACTAGATTCCCTCCGGTTCTACCACACCCGCACGATTCCCCCCTCCAAGTGACGGCGGCACTGCCGTCCGTGGAGGGGGGGCCGCACCACGGAGCCCCAAGACGGGCGTCTACGCATGCCATATCACTTTCACAAATGCATCAGGACCCGTGCGATGTTTCGGTGGCATAGCTACACCCCGAAGGCCACCCCGATTCCAGTTGACCCGGAGATCTAGCCCTTTGACTTTCGCCGGACGGCTTTGACCGGTGGACCTTTTCACCTGGTGCGATAGGTCACCCATAGCAACATCCGAAACACGTTGGACCCAACCCACCACTAGATTCCCTCGGTTCTACCGCACCCGCAGATTCCCCTCCAAGTGACGGCGGCACTGCCGTCCGTGGAGGGGGCCCACACCACGGAGCCCCAAGACGGGCTCTACGCATGCCACATCACTTTCACACAGCATCAGGACCCGTGCGATGTTTCGGTGGCATAGCTACCCCCGAAGGCCACCCCGATTCCCAGTTGACCCGGAGATCTAGCCCTTGACTTTGCCGGACGGGCTTTTACCGGTGGACTTTTCACCTGGTTGCGATAGGTCAGCCCATAGCAACATCCCGAACACGGTCTGGACCCAACCCACCACTAGATTCCCTCCGGTTCTACCACACCGCACGATTCCCCCCTCCAAGTGACGGCGGCACTGCCGTCGTGGAGGGGGGCCACACCACGGAGCCCCAAGACGGGCGTCTACGCATGCACATCACTTTCACACATGCATCAGGACCCGTGCGATGTTTCGGTGGCATAGCTACCCCCGAAGGCCACCCCGATCCCAGTTGACCCGGAGATCTAGCCCTTGACTTTCGCCGGAGCGGCTTGACCGGTGGACCTTTTCACTGGTTCGATGGTCAGCCCATAGCAAATCCCGAACGGTCTGGACCCAACCCACCACTAGATTCCCTCCGGTTCTACCGCACCCGCACGATTCCCCCCTCCAAGTGACGGCGGCACTGCCGTCCGTGGAGGGGGGCCACACCAAGGATCCCCAAGACGGGCGTCTACGCATGCCACAACACCTTCACACATGCATCAGGACCAGTGCGATGTTTCGGTGGCATAGCTACACCTTGAAGGCCACCCCGATTCCCAAATGACCCGGAGATCTAGCCCTTTGACTTTCGCTGGACGGGCTTTGACCGGTGGACCTTTTCACCTGGTTGCGATAGGTCAGCCCATAGCAACATCCCCGAACACGGTCTGGACCCAACCCAGCACTAGATTCCCTCCGGTTCTACCACACCCGCACGATTCCCCCCTCCAAGTGACGGCGGCACTGCCGTCCGTGGAGGGGGTGCCACACCACGGAGCCCCAAGACGGGCGTCTAGGCATGCCACAACACTTTCACACATGCATCAGGACTCGTGCGATGTTTCGGTGGCATAGCTACACCCCGAAGGCCACCCCGATTCCCAGTTGACCCGGAGATCTAGCCCTATGACTTTCGCCGGACGCGTTTTGACCGGTGGACCTTTTCACCTGGTTGCGATAGGTCAGCCCATAGCAACATCCCCGAACACGGTCTGGACCCAACCCACCACTAGATTCCCCCGGTTCTACCGCACCCGCACGATTCCCCCGTCCAAGTGACGGCGGCACTGCCGTACGTGGAGGGGGGCCACACCACGGAGCCCCAAGACGGGCGTCTACGCATGCCACATCACTTTCACACATGCATCAGGACCCGTGCGATGTTTCGGTGGCATAGCTACACCCCGAAGGCCACCCCGATTCCCCCCTCTAACCAGATTCCCTCCGTGTCGACCGTTGCCCCCCTCCGTGAGGGGACAATCGATATACCGTCGGGGTATGTTTTTTGTTTAGATAAGGCACATTTATGTTGTGAAAAAAACCAAAATAATAAATAATATAAAAAAAAATTTAAAAAAAATAGAGGTATGCGCCGTCGGCATAGCTGTGCACACGGAGCTACGATGCCACGGATCGATGACGTGGCACTGCACGCGGATTGATGATGTGGCAGAGGGGGCCTATGCCGACGGCTATGCCGTCGGCATACCTCTGCCACACCACGGGCCCTCTCTCCCTCGGATCGATGACGTGGAGACGACGCGGATCGGTGATGTCAGCAAATCTATGACGACGGCCGCCGTTAGCCCCCGTCGGCGTAGCTACGACACCGTCAAACGGTCGCCGCTGACCGGGTAGGTGGGCCCGTGCTATGCCGATGGCCTCATCTATGCCGACGGCCCCCGTAGGCGTATCGTCAGCTGTCCCGACGGCCGTATTGTGCCGACGGCTATTCTACGCCTACGGCCTGCCTTGGCCGTCGGCATATGTCTATCTATGCCGACGGGGGCCGTCGGCATAGATGAGGCCGTCGGCAACTAAGTAAATTCTGGTAGTGTCTACTGTTCATGCGGCAAAAAAAAAATCTTCTCACAAGCCAAGATCTTTCACTTGGTGTCATTTAAAAACAATAATTAGGACATATATTATTTTTTATTAAGCAATAAAAAAATTGACAAGAAGTAGCAGAGCAGAGTGGTGACATGGATGATGATTCAAGCCTTCTTCTGCAGTTTCGCCACCGGCGCGTCCGGGGTGACGGCGGCCCAGAACTCGTCGTCCTGCTCGAGCGCCACCATGTTCTCCGGCATGAGCGTGAGCTCCGCGTCGATGCTGCCACCACCCTCCCGTCCGGGGTACAACGACGTCTTGCCGTCGAACTTGTTGGCCCTGCCGCTGCGCGCCGCCAGCGGCCTCCCCCACCCGAAGTCGCAGCCGTACATGTCGAACCGCGGCGAGCTCCCAATCATCGTCCCCATCGTGTCGAAGAAGCGATGCGTGTACACCATGGGCTTGGTCATCCACTCCGCCACGCGCGCCCTGATGGCCGCGTCCGTGTGCGCCGCAACGGCCCGCCCAACGGCCGCCGCCGCCCAGCCATGCCCGCGCGCCAGGAGATCCCCTGCGCGCGCCGGCTTGGTCCCGATCGCGTAGATTGTGTTGCCGAAGTACTCCTGCGGGAGCTGCGGCCGGAGGCGCGCGCGGTTATTGATGGCCGCGCGGCACATCGTCTCCTTCTCCGGCGCCAGCCGCCGCGCGCGGGTGATGCAGCGCCAGAGGAGCGAGGACAGCGCCTGGAACCGCGTCAGCGCGGCGGCGCCGGCCGCGTCGCCGGCGGCCAGGAGCTCGTCCCGGGCGCGCTCCTTGAGCGCCGCCAGCGAGTCCGCGGAGAAGTGCAGCATTCGCTCGCGCAGCCGCGGCGGCGAGGCACGCTCGATGAGCTCCGACACGTCGGCGCACGGCAGCACGGCCGGCCCTGCCACGCCGCCGTCGGGCGACCAGCGCTCGAACGATGGCTTGGGCGTGGAGGGCGCCGGGGCGAGGGCGAGCCTGGCGCGCGCGAGGGACGCCCAGTAGTTGACAAAGTCCCAGAACGCAGCGCCGTCTGAGAGCGCGTGGTTGTAGGCGAAGCCGATGAAGACGCCGTCGGCGAGGTCGGTGACCTGGACGGCGAACAGCGGCTGCTCGCGGCCGCCGTAGTTGAGGGCGTCGGTGAGCGGGAAGAACCGCGCCAGCAGGTCGCGCGGCACGTCAGCGTCGGGCGGGGCCACGTCCGCCATGGTCACCCCGTTGGCCACCGCGTGCAGGACCTCGACGCCCTGGGCGTGGCAGTCGACGTGGACGGAGCAGCCGACGACGGCGCCGGTGAGCTCGTCCCTGTGCTGCTCCGTGGCGAAGCGGCCGGCCACGGGGTAGTGGTGGACAAGCGCGTCGCCGAGGGCCGTGGCGAGGTGGTCGACGACGTGCAGCGCCGAGGAGGTGGGCTTGTGGAAGAGGAGGCCCTTCTGGATGTAGTTGGAGGAGAGCATGGCGGAGTCCCAGCAGGTGAGCGGGATGCGCTCCCGCGGGCGCGGCGGCGGGGCCACCGTGCGCGTCGACAGCACGCGCACTGTCGACGGCGACGGCATCGATCGTGATCGATTGATTGGGGATCCTACTAGCTGCAGGCAGGACAGCAGATTACTAGCTAATTGGGGCAGAGATTTATGGGTGCTCGATCAGATCATGTGCAAGCGGGGCATGGACTTCCATGCCACACCCACACCGAACCAGCGCATGCATGCCACGCTGCAGTACTCTAGTAGCACTTGGTCGTGAGCTGTGGCGTGCAATGCGCCAGGAGTGGAGCCTCCCGTCGGAGGATATTTTATTACGTCGACGGGGCTGGAATGGATCCTGCATGCGTTGCATCAGATGACAGAGCAACATCGTGCTATGGTGTTTAGGACATCTCCAACGCCGCCCCAAACTCTTAGTTATTAACACGAAAATATAATAATACAATATTATTGCCTTTAGGACATATTGCCAACCCATACTCCTCAAACCAACCTCGGAGGAGACAAATCCCTCACTTTGCATGAATAATCCTAAAAAGGCAAATACAAACTAAGCCCAAAGGCTATTGTACCCTATTGCATTAGATTGTTTCCCGATGACCCCACAGATTTATGAGGCTGGTTTCGCCGCTGGTCAACGCAGAGGGGGGGGGGGGGGGGGGGGGGGGGGGGGGGGGGGGCCCAGCTGAATATATTTCTCAAAGTGTAATGCAGCCAGAGTTGATTATAGGTGTAGCAGAATTACATAGGCATGCAAGCGCATGGGGAGAGGAAAGCACGCCACGAGAAAGCGTGTTCCTTGTCATTAGTCTTACATAGTCTATGAGACCACAAATCTAAATCAAAGATCATAAGTCTGAGAGTATTTGCCGAGTGAGTGTTGATGGAGCGAAATGCTTGGGCATTCTGTGCGTCCCAGATCTTCCAAAGAAGAAGTAGCAGGATGAAGTGCCATAGTGTATCAGATCGAAGGAAAAAAGCGTGGGCACAACGATAACAACATTGACAACATACATCCAGTACATTCCTTGTCATGCTTGAATAAAAGAAGACACAGCAAGCCCCACCGCGGACTAAAGGCGCGGAATAACGTCGCCAGTCTTCGAAGTGAAATATTCAAGGAAAACAACAAAGCCAATGTTTATAGAAAAGTCCATAAGAAATGAAACATTACATTTGAGGTTAATAAAATATAATTTTATTTCATATATGAAATTAGCAATAGGAAATACATTTTTAGAAGCAAAATTTAGACCAAATTATAGATTAAAAATTTGTTATTAGGTACAACCATTTTAATACAAGAAATAGATGGTCACCACATAGAGTCCATAAATAGCTAAAGTTTGCTTGGTAGTCTTTACATAGAATTTTTTCATTATACAATAATAAATGGCATGAGCAAAATATAAATGAGTGGAAGCACTCATGAATTGTGGTCAGTGATGGAGTACATCATATACGTGCATGTATAAAGGTCACATTCATCAGAACAACGAAACTGTTCTTTGTTTCCAAGAGAGTGTTCATGATGAAGAAAGTAACATGGTTTTGTGTGACAATCATAAATTGTAGAAGTAAAATTTCATATACATGTAATATCTCCTATTCAGATGCTCAATTAAATAATATAACAAAGTACAAACAACATGTGCAATACCGGGAAAATAGAATATATGATCGGACTGAGGTATAGAGAACCGTTTAGTAATTTCAATGAGAAAATGCGGCAACAAATACATTACATTAGTTTATAGACCATAGAATGAGTGTTGTGAAAGCATTTGGATGTATGCCACTTCATTACCGAATAGTGTGGGATTATTTCCACCTACTGATGAGGAGATGAATGAAAAAAAGGACGCAATGTTTATGTGTGAGGCATCAACATTTAAATTTAAAAGAATATTGGTAATCAAGTGTTCCTTTGCTTGCCAGGAGATAATCAATCGTTCCTCACATTGGCTTCTAATATATGAACAGAATATTACATGATGAACTGAAGTAGTAATATTTAAGTTAAGATAAAAATCAAGTGTGACATGATCCTTACGTGTAAAGTCTAGCCGCGCAAATGCGCAGGTAGGGGTGGGCACTGTTACACCGAAAACCGAAAAACCGAAGCGAACCAAACCGATTTAACCGATTCGTTTGTTTATTCGGCGTACGGTTGTTTGGTTCGGTGGTAACTTCGATCGCTATTCGGTGTTTCGGTGTATGTTCGGTTTCGTCTGGTCAGAAACTGTAATAACCGAAGTAGCCGAAATTGTTTACGATGCCTAGTTGCCGTGAGGCCGTGCGTGACTGTGAGGGCAGCCCATATGTACATCGGCCCAACACCCCGTGATTTACGTACACATACACACCTACGTAAACCCTAGCCATCATCCATCTCTCTGTCACTTCATCAGGCGGCGCCCTCTCTAACCCTAAGCTCGCAGTCAACTCCTCATCCGGCCGGCTCTGGGGAGTCGGTGCTCAGCAATCAGGAACGAATTCGTTTGTTTCAGCGAACGTCAAGCCAGCCGCTGACAAGTACTTCACTGGCTTCTCTAACTTTTATAATCTCTCAAATATCAATACAAGTAGCCACTACACTAGTACATGACGTAACTTCATGCTAGTGATTAGTTTGAATATTGTACGTACTATTGTTTTTGCATGCAATATTGTCATGCGCTAGTGTACCCTTATGGTATGTATTTGTACAATTTCGATCCATGGATCTTCTTGCGTATATGTGCGATGTGTCGTATCCGTGCCTCCCTCATGGAACAAATTACTAATTAGTTAATGTTTAGTGCATTTTCTTATTTTGATCATATATAATATGTATATGTATCAAATTAAAAAAAATGGTACTGATGGGTTCATGTACTTTGGTTTTCCGGTTAACCGAATAAACCAAACCGATATATTTTGGTTAATATGGTTCGGTGTCTAATTTTTGTCTAGTTATTTCGGTGGCCATTTCTCCAAAACCGAAATTATAAAAAACCGAATAAACCGAACCGTATTAACCATATTAACCGAACGCCCAGCCCTATGCGCAGGTCACCCCACCAGTTACAAAGATCACATAAGCTGCTAATTATGCTAATTATGCAAACTACTTACGCATTTGGCCATTGTATCTAGTCAGGAGACCACGGTCTGACACCCGGGCAGCAAACTGCAGGAAAGGGCTCCCCAGCATCATCCTACTTCCCGACGTCTCCTAATCTTGAAGCGTTTCCCTACTTCGTATCTGTGCTAGCATTATAATTTAACTCTTGCTAGCTAGTTTGAGCCAGCAGAACTCTCTTTCCGTTTCTTGCTAGTTTGTGTAGCTGGTGAAGCTGGACTCAGCGCAAAATAAGAAAAGGAAAAAAAAAACATATTTGGACACAGTCACACAGGTGCTGAAGCGGGTAGTAGTACCTATTACATATACTAGTTGACCCGTTGCGCCAAATGGCGCAGAGACCCGCTGAAGCCATGTTGTCGATGAAAATAGTTTCATTTTGCAAGGACCAGCGCCAAATGACGCATAGACCCATTGAATCCATGTTCACATTGAAAAAAAATCATGTTTTAGTTGATTTAGTTGTGGGCAAACACATATGATAACAAGTTTAACCCTTTAATAAAATAAAAAAAATGTAAAAAAATGTAGGCTTGTTGTCTACAATGAGATATACCACATTTTAATTTGGTAGTATAAAATTGCACTGAAGACCATGTCGCATTGAAAAAATGTGTATTTTCAAGTAATCTCTTGTACTTCCGTTACTTTGAAAATGACCTAAGGCTCAACTCACACATCATTAGTTAAGCTCACCGAGACTGAATTCCCTGATTGACCATCAATACATCAACTCCACACTTCTGCTTCTGTTCTTTCAACATGGACTTTACATGTTGTCGCTTTTCAAAGAAGCTAGCATATGAAAAGTAGCAGCACCAGTACAGTTGAAAAGGCCATCTAGTTACTGAACTGGCCGTGCAAGTACACAATACAGAAACACTGAATGTTCAACGCCATAGATGCCCCAAACGTTTCCTCTTCTTCTGCTTCTAATGTGCTCAAATCGATCACTGTATCAAGATAGATATTGCACCCGAGAACTACTGCCACAACCTCATCCATCCATGAGACCTATCGAGCATTTTCTCCAACAAATTAAGCAAAGTTTACCCAGAATCAACCCGTGTGTCTCTCCCCTCTCCTGCAACTCGCACAACAATAAGTATAACAATCAATATATATGGACACAGCTGCATGAGGGCACATCAAGGAACAACAGAAAAACACATCAATCAGGATGCTTGTTCAGTATACACACCTTCGCAAACATTATCTTCTCCTTTTCATATTTGATTTCTACACATAATAAGCACCATCACCATATTTCAAAGTCGTGGTTGTTAATTTTGCATCATGTGTGGCAATCTGGATTCAGAAAAAGCTCTGAATTATTTCCTGATAATCTTAGTGTTATCATGGTCTTCCCTGCTAAAGAATAATTGTTGAAAACCAGAAATATTAAGAGGTTTTATATGCTAATGATAATATGCTGCAGAAACACAAAAACCGAAAAAATAACCAGAGATGAGATGAACCGAAAAATTGAGCTTATAGTACAAATACCAACTACAAACGCATCATTGTCCCAGCTTATAAGGAAATTATTTCGTCAAGCGTATAGTACAAAAACCAAATACTCTGTAGAAGCATATAGATAGAAATGCTCAATGGCAATGGGCATATCTGCAGCGGAGCCACAACCTGGAACATAGATGGGGACAGTCTTTAAGGCAAAGCAAATATTTGACTAATCAACACAGAAACTCTGCACATTCCACTTTTCTGGAGTAAACATGGTGATGGCACACGATCGCAAGGCAACAAATTGAAAATTTAACATCTCTATGTGATTTGAGATGGTTCAAACAGAACCTACATATGTTATAGATAGGTAGCCATATGGAGCTGTAAACCAAGACAGAGGCCACCCTAAGCAGAGCTTCAAATAGTGACAAAGGAACATCTCGTAATCAGGGGCATTCTATGACTATTCCAAAATAGAAGGCACCTCAGGAAGCGTGTAGCCAAATTAATCTAGCCTAAAAACTAAATAGTAAATAAGGTACTATTTGTTTTTCCATGAAAAATAGGCATTGCCATATTAGATTTTTGAAATCCTTCACTTGAAAACGCCATATCCAACTGCCCATATTATTGATGTATAAACAGTCAGCTGCAGTCAGTCAAGTGTTTTTAAGAGAATAGGCAAACAGCAAGAAACCAAAGCAGACCCCCGCTTCTTAAAAAGAGATCCAATAAACTTAAATTGCCATCATATTAATTAATCTATACAGATGAGAAACTTATTCACGGGTTTGTCCTCCAGAAAACAGCTTTAACTCTCACAAAAAATAGTTTGACCAGTTCTAAAAAAAATACATTCGTATGCACGGGTTTAATTCTCAAAAAACATCTTTAACTCTCATAAAACAGGTTTAACTCTCACAAAACTTATGCACGGGTTTGTCCTCAAGAAAATTTCCATTATCACCCATCCAACATGCTAGATTACTCACATTTCATATCGCTTCCATTTGGCCATCCACCCCGATCTTGTCGAGAAGCTCAATAACTTCCAGAGGTCGATCCTCGGGGTGTCTGCATCTAATGTAGATAGTGATAAGGATGATATCCTAAGCGAAGATTCTGTGGATGAAATTGATGAAGCAGCGAGCCCTAGTGTTCCGGTCAAGCAGCCAGTCCAAGAAGAAAAGCCTGTCATAGTGAAAATGGATAATAAGGGCTCCCAACCAGGTCTAAAGCTTTGCTGATTTTTTTAGTGGCTCATGTTCCTCCTATGAATTTTCTACAGTCAACACTATCAACTTATGTTCTTGATAAGTAGGAATGGTCAATGGAACATGTTGAGAAATTAAGCAATTGTTCGATTAATTTAATCCAATAATAAATCATGAACATGACATAGGCAGTGCTAATGACATACTGAATTTTGATGATGTACGCACGTACTAAGCAGATAGTAGAAATATCTACGCAAACCACTAGTACTGCACACATGAAAATAAACAGCAGTGGGGTAAATGTGTCATACCCTTCAGTAGGCCAGTCGGCCGTAGCAGCAGCGGAGGCGTTGGCCTCGTTGGCGATCGTCTTGTCAGCAGCAGCCTTCTCGGCAGCCACGCGATCGGCGTCAGTGCTCATGGTGAAGACGAAGGTGACGCGGAAGTAGTCGACGTAGAGGAAGTAGTCGAAAGAAGCGAGTAGTCACCTAGGAGACGCTCCCCAAAAATCTAATCGCCTCTCTCCCGTACAGGATCTGGAGAAGCGGGGTTTCGGAGGCCTGCTCTCCCGTCAGCCGTGTACGCGGTAGACGGGATGGGATCACCGAAGGCAGCAGCAGTGAAAGGAACGACCGAGGAGCAGTGGAGGTGTGAAGTATTCTATTTGGCTGGGCTGCGATGCCTCATATATATAACCAGTCGGGTAGGAGAACGGTCCAGCAATAAACACGTTTAATGGCAGACGTTTCATCTCCATAAAAACACGTTTAATGGCAGACGTTTCATCTTCATAAAAACACGTTTAATGACAGATGTTTCATCTCCATAAAAACACATTTAATGACAGACATTTCATCTCCATAAAAACACGTTTAATGACAGATGTTTCCATCTTCACAATAAAACGTATTTATTATGGACGTTTCCATTTCCGCAATGAATATGACGTCTCGTATTCATTTTGTGTCTGTAATGGACTCTCCAATTTTGACCGGCAAAACATTGCATCGGCTCGGCTCATTCCAGCAACCCGCGGCGCGCGCGCGCGCGTCGTGACGAGGCGTGGCCATGTGGGACTAAACTTCCCACCACTCCCTTGACAGCATGGGCTCTTAGGGATTTTCTGATATTATTAAATGGGCCTATAGCCCAACTAATATTCAGCAATCCCCCACCAGATCCCGAAGGCCCATGGTATTGTCCTCTGTTCCAAGCTCTGTTTTGATATACCAGTATTTTCAGTGGAGACCGGTTAAGGTTGAACATCCACCTAGAACAAATAGCTACACTCCTTCACAACTGAACAATGGACTAAGCCTTGAATTGTCAGTTTGGCGTAAAGAAGCTTCACCACATGTCTTACTAGTACTAGGCTGCCGAAGGCTGACCCCTCGGGTGGAGCATATAAGTCACACTCCTGGCCTATTCATGAGCTTACTAGAGATCACCCCAATCTTATAGACTGTGACCAGCAGTCGGGCTCACATAGGTGTGTTCCTCCAAAGATTGCTCTGTAAGATAGCATCTCGCTTACATAAGCTTTGGAACACATTAAGACAATAGTCATCCTACCATACAGTATCAAGAGTATTGCATCTCCAACGGAGTGGGTCAATATAGTTACTCTCCTCGGTTCACCACTGGCTTGTTTTCCCAGGTCCTACTTCACGGGATCTCCGATCACATAGGTTGGGTTACCACCATGGCAACTCATGTGGGTCTCATACCCATCTCCCTCGATGCATTATCTATCACGACACGTGATAGCCCTTTAGTAAAGGGATCTGCCAGATTCTTAGCCGTTTGGATATAATCCAACGCTATCACTCCGGAGTTTCTTAATTTTCTGACAGCTTTTAGTCTCATTCTTATGTGTTTGTTGGACTTCATGTTGTCCTTTGAACTCTTCACCTTGACAATAACTATTTGATTGTCACAGTTCATAAGAATGGCCGGAATCGGCTTCTCAACCACTGGCAAGTCCATCAAAAGATCTCGAAGCCATTCTGCTTCGCCACCCGATGTGTCTAATGCTGTTAATTCTGCTTCCATTGTCGATCTCGTTAAGATCATTTGCTTGCAAGACTTCCAGGAAACAGCACCACCTCCAAGAGTAAACATATACCCTGTCGTGGCCTTCATCTCATCAACATCAGAGATCCAATTCGCATCACTATACCCTTCAAGTACCGACGGGTATCCGGTATAGTGAAGTCCATAGTTCATAGTACCTTTCAAATAGCGCATAACTCTTTCTAAAGCATGCCAATGTACATCACCCGGTTTGGAAACAAACCGGCTCAGTTTGCTAATAGCAAATGCGATGTCAAGCCTCGTTGCGCTCGCTAGATACATGAGTGAACCAACAATCTGAGAGTATCTCAATTGATCTATAGCTGTGCCTTTAGACTTTCGAATCAGCACACTAGAATCATATGGTGTTTGAGATGGTTTGCAGTCCGAATATCCGAAGCGACTCAACACCTTCTCAACATAATGGGATTGCAGAAGTGTAATCCCACCCTCATCATCTCTCAATAGCTTGATGTTCAAGATAACATCAGCCACTCCAAGGTCCTTCATCTCAAAGTTCTGAGATAAGAAGGACTTAACCTCCTCAATCAACTTGAGGCTAGTTCCAAATATCAGTATGTCATCAACATACAAGCACAGTATAACTCCTTCGCCCCCACCATAGCGATAGTATACACATTTGTCGGCCTCATTAACAACAAAGCCAACAGATGTCAACGTTTCATTAAACTTGTCATGCCATTGCTTAGGCGCTTGTCTCAGGCCATATAAAGATTTCACCAACCTGCACACCTTTCCTTCCTGACCATCTATCACAAAGCCATCAGGCTGTTGCATGTAGATTTCCTCCTTTAGCTCTCCGTTTAGGAAAGCCGTCTTAACATCAATCTGATGGATGAGAAGACCATGCGAGGCCGCCAACGAGAGTAATACTCGAATGGTAGTCAGTCTGGCCACAGGTGAATAAGTGTCGAAGAAATCTTCTTCTTTCTGGGCATAGCCCTTGGCCACAAGCCTAGCCTTATACTTTTCAATCGTACCGTCGGGCCTAAGCTTCTTCTTGAACACCCATTTACATCCCAATGGTTTGCAACCATAAGGACGTTCAGTAATCTCCCAAGTCCCGTTAGCCATGATGGAATCCATCTCGCTATGGACTGCATCCTTCCAGTAGTCAGCTTCTGGAGAGGCATACGCTTCTGAAATAGAAGTGGGATTATCTTCCACGAGGTATATGAGGAAATCATCACCAAAGGTCTTTACAGTCCTTTGTCTCTTGCCCCTACCAAGGGTTTCCTCATTATCCTTCTCATGATTTTCATCATGTGTATGTTCAGAATATTCCATTGGAATGGCAGGCTCAGGAGTTTTCTCAGATTTCTGTCTAGAAGTGCTTTGCATATCTCTCATGGGAAAAATATCCTCAAAGAATGTAGCATCCTTAGACTCCATAATTGTACCGACCTTCATGTCAGGTACCTCAGATTTCACTACTAGAAATCTATAGCCAACGCTATTCATAGCGTAGCCCAAATTAACACAGTCCACAGTCTTTGGCCCAAGCTTACGCTTTTTGGGGATCGGCACATTGACTTTCGCCAAGCAGTCTCAAGTACGTAAGTACGAGAGTGTTGTCCTTCTCTTTGTCCACTTCTCATAAGGATTGATCTCATTATCCTTTGTCGGAACTTTATTCAGGACATGACATGATGTCATTATAGCCTCCCCCCACCATGCCTTGGATAAACCCGACGTATCTAACATGGCGTTAACCAAATCAGTTAGAGTACGGTTTTTCCGCTCGGCAACCCCGTTTGACTGGGGTGAGTAGGGAGGCGTCCTCTCGTGAATAATACCGTGTTCCGCACAAAAGGCACCAAACTCTTTTGAGAAGTACTCTCCACCACGATCTGACCGGACTCGTTTAATTTTCTTTTCAAGTTGATTCGCAACTTCTGCCTTATAGATTTTAAAGTAGTGTAGAGCCTCATCTTTAGTATTTAATAGATACACATAGCAATATCTAGTGGAATCATCTATCAATGTCATGAAGTATTTCTTTCCACCTTTAGTCAACACACCATTCATCTCACAAAGATCAGAATGTATGAGTTCCAGTGGCTCCAATTGTCTCTTCTCTGCTGCCTTGTGAGGCTTGCGAGGTTGCTTAGATTGCACACACGAATGGCACTTAGAACCTTTGGCTAAAGTGAAACTCGGGATTAAATTCGATTTTGCTAACCGTGTCATACTACCAAAACCAATGTGACAAAGACGTGAATGCCAAACTTCTGTTTCATTAATACTCAAATGAATATTGTTCACGACTTTATTACAAAAATCAGCGAGGGAAAAACGGAATAGACCTCCGCATTCATAACCTTTTCCAACAAACAGTCCATATTTCGTAACAATTACTTTATTAGACTCGAATACCAACTTAAACCCTTCTCTACATAGAAGGGAACCACTAACGAGATTCTTCTTGATGGCGGGGACATGCTGCACGTTCTTCAGTTGCACGATCCTTCCCGAAGTAAACTTCAGATCGACCGTGCCAACACCATGAACAGAAGCACTAGTGCCGTTCCCCATCAGTACGGACCCGTTCCCTGTGGCCTGATAAGAAGAAAACAATGAAATGTCAGCACACACATGAATATTTGCACCTGTGTCAATCCACCAATCGGTAGACTGACAAACTAAAAATACAGTAAACAAATTACCTTACCCAGATGGCCCACTCTCATTGTTGCTCACAATCATGTTGACAGTCTTGGAGTCCTGTCCTGGCTTCTTGAACTTGTTTGGGCACTTGGCAGCCCAATGTTCATCTGAACCACAAGTAAAACAGCCACCCTTCTTCTTATCTTTCTTGAAGGTCTTCTTGCCCTTCTTCTTAAACTCGGTATTCTGTTGGACACCATTCTTCCCCTTGGGCTTGTGGGGGTTGAAGTTCTTCTGCACCACATTGGCGATAGAGGTCCCTTCAGTCCCTTTTCCGTGCGAGTCCTTTGCCCTCGAATTCTGCTCGACACTCAGATGACCAATGACATTCTCAACTGAGAATTCACGCCTCTGATGTTTTAGAGTAGTGGCAAAGTTTCTCCAGGAATTGGGTAACTTAGCGATAATGCAACCCGCGACAAATTTGCCCGGCAGCACACACTTGAGAAGCTCAAGCTCCTTAGCAATGCACTGTATCTCATGAGCCTGTTCCAATACAGAACGGTTTTCGACCATTTTGTAATCGTGGAACTGCTCCATAATATACATCTCGCTCCCAGCATCCGTTGCGCCGAATTTAGATTCGAGCACCTCCCATAAGTCCTTGGCAACCCACATATGTAAGTATGCATCAACCAGCTTATCTCCGATCACGCTTAGAACACATCCAACAAAGACGACGGTGGCCTCCCTGAACGCCTTCTCCTGTTCAGGAGCGATCGTTCCCGTGGGAGTAACACCGGCGACCCAGAACACGTTCATCGCCGTGAGCCATAAGACGGTTTTGGTCTGCCAACGCTTAAAGTACGTCCCCGTAAATGGGGCTGGTTTCAGTGCAGCAGCAAAACCATGGATCGAAAATTGCCTACACAAATTAGGTTTTTGGATTGTTGAGAAATTAAGCAATTGTTCGATTAATTTAATCTAATAATAAATCATGAACATGACATAGGCAGTGCTAATGACATACTGAATTTTGATGATGTACGCACGTACTAGGCAGATAGTAGAAATATCTACGCAAACCACTAGTACTGCACACATGAAAATAAACAGGAGTGGGGTAAATGTGTCATACCCTCCAGCAGGCCAGTCGGCCGTAGCAGCAGCGGAGGCGTTGGCCTCGTCGGCGATCGTCTTGTCAGCAGCAGCCTTCTCGGCAGCCACGCGATCGGCGTCAGTGCTCATGGTGAAGACGAAGGTGACGCGGAAGTAGTCGACGTAGAGGAAGTAGTCGAAAGAAGCGAGCAGTCGCGTAGGAGACGCTCCCCAAAAACCTAATCGCCTCTCTCCCGTACAGGATCTGGAGAAGCGGGGTTTCGGAGGCCTGCTCTCCCGTCAGCCGTGTACGCGGTAGACGGGATGGGATCACCGAAGGCAGCAGCAGTGAAAGGAACGACCGAGGAGCAGTGGAGGTGTGAAGTGTTCTATTTGGCTGGGCTGTGATGCCTCATATATATAACCAGTCGGGTAGGAGAATGGTCCAGTAATAAACACGTTTAATGGCAGGCGTTTCATCTCCATAAAAACACGTTTAATGGCAGACGTTTCATCTCCATAAAAACACGTTTAATGACAGACGTTTCATCTCCATAAAAACACGTTTAATGACAGACATTTCATCTCCATAAAAACACGTTTAATGACAGATGTTTCCATCTTCACAATAAAACGTATTTATTATGGACGTTTCCATTTCCGCAATGAATATGACCTCTCGTATTCATTTTGTGTCTGTAATGGACTCTCCAATTTTGACCGGCAAAACATTGCATCGGCTCGGCTCATTCCCGCAACCCGCGGCGCGCGCGCGCGCGTCGTGACGAGGCGTGGCCATGTGGGACTAAACTTCCCACCACTCCCTTGACAGCATGGGCTCTTAGGGATTTTCTGATATTATTAAATGGGCCTATAGCCCAACTAATATTCAGCAGAACATACGTAACGTTGCTGCAGTTTGAAGGAAAATGACTTATAAACGGCCTATGTATAATATGCAATTCTACGAATCACTTCATGTTTGGGGTATGAAATTGTGGAACAGAGCAAATGAACAAACAAAGATAGGTAGCCATGTTTTTTTCCAAGTTATATGATGTACCAAGCAATTAATATATAGAGGGGAATTGCGTTTATGAAAAAAAGCAAGATGTGAATATGTGATGTTATTTTAGCTTAATTTTGGTCTCAAGTATACTTCATGTCCGAAGTTGTTTTGTTTATATTGGCCGGCATACCATACTTTTTATCTTTATCCTGATAGCTCAGTAGCTCCAAAGTGTCATGCTGGAGAAGCTATATGCAAATTGAAAAGAAAAGGAAGTCTAATAGAAATATAATGTATTTAAAGTTAAAAGATCTGGAATTCTGAAAAAAGTACAGCTAGTAGAAGTATCTAGAAACTGTGCTATTTTGTAGTCTGATTGTATGCTAGACTGCTAGTGCTATATTGGAGATGCTAGATATTACTCCCTCTGTCCCAAAATTCTTGTCTTAGATTCATTTAGATACGGATGTATCTAATACTAAAACGTGACTTGATACATCCGTATTTAGACAAATCTAAGATAAGAATTTTGAAACGGAGGGAGTATTAATATTGTTCTGTGCATTTCGAAATTACAATGTTTTTGTTCCATTCAGGCATTGAACTGCTCTTATTAATTTCCTACAGAGTTCGGCATTGACAAGTCAATATTCATAAAACCCAAAACGTTCCACCTAATAGTTCTTATGTTGAAGTTGTGGAATAAGGATCGTATAGCCCAGGCTTCTGATATCCTCCAGGTATTGTCATTTCATGTAAGATACGATTTTATTGGATGACAATAGGAAGAAATGTAATTGACTGTCTTGTCAATGCAGTCAGTGTCTTCCCAGGTAAATGATGCTTTGGAAAACCGACCTATCTCCATGCAACTTAGGGGTCTGGTAAGTTTCCTTTAGAGCTGGAAAGATTTTATCATCGAACAGTTGCCTTTTGTATCCCCACGGGAAGCTGATTTATATTCTGTTTTCTCCTGGGTGCGTCTCATAGAAAATGTAGCAGCAAGTGGGATTACACACGGTGAAAGGTTTGCTTCGCCTAGTTCAAAGTTAGCATGATATACCAAAAGCAAGTCATAGGAATAGTTGAGGATAACTAATTCATATGATTATTCTACAGCATAAGGTGATAGTAGTAGATTATATAGTAGACTACATATAAATAGCTTTGCCTGAATGCCTTTCATATAAGGCTTCCCGACATGTTGTGATGTAAGGATCTGCTAATGGAAATACAATGTTAGTTAAGAGTGTGTTTCATGGAGAATGAGAATATAATTTATGCACTGACCTTCTCAAAGCTTATGGACAGTGAGTGGTCTCAAGGCAGAACAATATATCAAACTTGCCAAATAAACAGACTTGCCAAATATAATTTATGCACTGACCCTATCCGTAGGAAAAATAAACCACATTCATCTAATTGGATATTAAGTAAACATGGCTGCATGTTTGCATATAATCTAATTGAATTTTAAGGAGGACGACAAAATGCATGTGTGTGGCCATGACGCCCATGTTTCCATGGTGTTCAGTGCTACCAAGAAGAAAACTAACAAAACTGGAAAGTAGCTGAACCTGGGGGGAGGTTGAGGATGAAATCTTCGTCGCTGCACGCCAGAGAGCAGTGGGGGTAAGACAATGCTTATGTTTATAGAAAATGTGCACTCTTTAAATGCATGTATATATAGCACTTTTTAGGGGAATAAAGGGTGCTTTTCAAATTGCTACAGGAAAGTAGTAAAAAATGGAGCCAGCTCATAAATACATTTATGGGCAGAAACATATATACATAGATGGAACACATAAAGATAAGGAATGCATCTATCAAGTACATGGAAACCCAGATCACTGCCCCGTGGAGTATCCAGCTACACAGTAACGGTATTGGAATTCAGAAATTGTATGAGATGTACCACACCACCAGTGAAATGCTAGGTCACTTACATTGCTTGGATTTGGATGTGCACAACATCATTCAGTAGAGATTTTTCCGCACAATATACTTATCAGCTAAGAATCTTGGAAAATGGAGATCCAATCCCATAACCTAGCAAATCATCAAACAATATCAGGAAGGAAAATAGGAGAAATCAAAGGATAAGTATATTGACCAAACCTAGGAAGTGTGTGACTGGCGAGGACGAAAATACCTACAAACATCACCAACGCCAACCCTGGCTACTGCAGTCGGCGGCGCAACGTCTCTTGCCAACCAAACCAACATGGGAAACAAGAATGAAATTAGATGGAAAGGGGAGCTGAATTAGGCAGGAGGAACTCACGTGGGGAGGTGCATCCAGAAGGGACGAGGGTGACATCCTGGTCCTTCTTCGATGCGTCTTGGCGGGGCGACAATGACGGAGCCGTCTGGCACTCTCCCACCCGCATCCGCCGCCCCGCTGCTTCTGCCCGTCTGCACCAGGCTCACCTCGAGCCGGCCGCCGCCATGGAGCCTAAGCGACGGGTTGTGGTTCTGGGAGGAGGAGAAACGCGAAGGGGAGTTGGGCTCGATGATCGGAGGGATGCGCGCCGCGGCAGGGGTGTGGCGAGGAGGAAGGAGAGGTGCGGCGGCTCTGACGACGAGGAGGAAGGAGGGGTACGGCGGCTCTGGCGGCTATTGTCGGGATTGGGGAAGGGTTTGCCACCAGCACAGGGGCGACGCCTCGCACGAGGGACCCAACGCGCGGCGCTTGCATGTTCAGTTGTCAGCAGTGCGTTGGCCACACGAACCCAACATCGATCGAACATAATGCAACTGACCACTGGCCCCGCCCCTCAACACGGGCCCAGCATCAGTGGCCTTGTAAAACTAAACGAAAGGCACCGGACGACCTGGAGAAATGACGCGTGAGTGGACGCGGCAGTGCGTGGAGGTCAGCCTCGGCACGACGCGCGCAGGAACCCAACAACTCTCTCCAACGCCGGCATAATTGAAGCGACATGGATTGCAGGAAGCCCACCAACCGACGTGTCGGACCATCAGCAATCCGGCCCACCTATCATTGTGTGGTAGCAAGACACGGGTGTGCACGCGTCGGCTCACTCCCTTTCTTGCATGCATCACACCGCCCCACGCCTTTCTGCCCATGCGCTCCCACCGAGAAACATTTGCACGGACGTAACACGGAGGAAAACAACAGAAACTCGCTTACACGTGGGACCAACGGCCATCTTGGCCCATTCGTCATTGCATGGAAGGGTAGCGGCGGGTTTAGACGTGTCATTCTAGCCGGCTGCCGAGCCAGAGGCGCGCGCTAGCCCGCGATGCGCGATGCGACACACGCACGCGGCGCGCAAGGAGAGGCTGCCCGTGACCCAAAAATAACTGACCCAGCTAATAGCGCAGGAGGCTGAGCCCACAGGTCATCGCCCCAACAAACTCACCACGCAGTCAAAGCGAGACAGATGAATTTCCATCGAGCATCCAACGGTCAGCAGCGAAAAAAGGACCTCGTTGACCAGGATCGAACGGCCAGGAAGGATGCAAATCGGGGGAGCATCCTCCATGCGAGTTGCCCAGCCTCATTATTGGTTTAAATGTAGGTGTAGCTAGTTCATAACTTCATACTATCACTAGCAGAAAAACGACCTTATGTTCACCTCATTAGTCCCGGTTTGACTACGGCCCGGGACTAATGTGACCATTAGTCCCGGTTCCAACGGTTAAGGCAGGGGCATCATTAGTCTTGGTTTGTGTTGAACCTCTAGTCCCGATTTGTGACACGAACCGGGACTAAACTTGTGTCAGGCTTGGGCCCCCACGAGCACATTTAGTCCCGGTTCGTGTCACAAACTGGGACTAGAGGTGCACCTTTAGTCCCAGTTTGTATAACCAACTGGGACTAAAGAGATCACTATATATATAGTGCTTCGTCCAGCCCGAGCCGAAGCTCTCTGTTTTTCCCCTTACCTCTCCTCTCTGTTCTTCCCCTCTTGCTCGAGCTCACCTCCATTTTTGCCAAAATTTGTCAAGATTTGAAGGCACCCCATCCATCCAAGTGTTCACAAAGGTTAGCAACTTTGTCCTTTCATCTCTCATTGCTAGATTAGCTCTTGCAATGCTCTATAAGTATATTGATTTGTGGGTTTTAGTTTGAGAGTAATTATATGTGGTAGTTTATTTGATTTATATGCAATTTGAGCTCAAATTAACTTCTTACTTTGCATATGTAGGTGTGGTTTACTTAGTGCCTTCCCGTCCCCGTCCTAACCACCGTCGATCGCTCGCACCGTCCCGTCGCCGGCACCACCTTGGTGAGCCTCTTGTTCTTATCCTTTTTATAAATAAAAAAAATCATGTTTGTGTGATTTAGATAGTTACTTGTATAATTTTCTTATCCATACATATACATAGTGGCATGGTTTTGATATCCGTCCCCGTCGGCCCTCGTCCGGTTTATGATTCGGATGTGGTATATTCTATTTTAATACTATTTGTTGCATTTCGTGTTTATGACAATTGTGCCCATCAAATTGACATAGATATTTTTATTTAGGAGATATGTGAACCGGAAATTGCAACCGACCATCTTGTCGAGAAGTTAAATTTAGTTGAAAAAGAAAACGAGTATTTGAAAGAAAAATTAAAAAGAATTGAAGAAGAGAAGATGAAACCTGAGTTGTATGTTGCCGATGTCGTCGATGATCACAAGATCAAGATGGATGCAATGCGCTTGAAGATTAGAAAAATTAGAAAATATGCCATTGATAATGTGGCTTGGTATCATTATGTTGTTGGATCAATTGTTACCTTAGTTGCGATCTTGATCGCATTTGTTGTTGCATTTAAATGCTTTAGCTAGAGAGTGTAGGAGATATGCCCTAGAGGCAATAATAAATGTTATTATTTATCTCCTTGCTCATAATTATGTTTATGTTCCATGCTATAACTGCTGTGGTTCCCGAGCCCGTATATCCATAAAGGCTCTGGGGAAAACCCATGTGCACGTGTGGAATAATAAACGGTAAAAAGTATTCCTAGTCATGCCTCTAAGACTAGCTCAAGTGTTGCATGATGATTATGTTTTCCCAATCATGGGCATGTCTATGCCAGCAGCTTTGAGGGCACAATGTTAGAAGAACATTTGTGTTGAATCGACCCGATTGATGTTATGCTACGAGATTCATTCGTCACAAGTTAATGGTTAATAACACAGAGATGGTTAATGTTTGCATGATTCCTCAGACCATGAGAGTATCGAGTTTCTTCGTGCTTGATTCATGAACTTTGGGGTTTGTTAAACGTCATCCGTAACTGGATGGCTATTACGGCGGCTTACGGGTTCATGGGAAAGTATGTCAAGTAACTTGATAGCTCAAGATTGGGATTTGCTCCTCCGACGATGGAGAGATATCTCTGGGCCCTCTCGGTGTTACGGTATCCATCATCGTCTGGCCAGACACTTTGTGATTTGATCACGGGGATGCCGGAACATGGTAATGAGAAAAGAGAACAATACCGGTAACGAGGTAACTAGCATAGTGGACAAGTTGTTGATCCACGGGAATGCCAATGTAGGGTAACGCAGCAGAAAACAAAAATTTTCCGCCCTACGCACCAGCCCAGGACCACTATGGAGACTGCATACAAGGTTTGATCATTTTCGTTACCGACTCGTAGCGCAGCGGAAGTAGAGTCGATGACGATCGGCGGTGCAGATCCCCGCAGCTAGGATTTACAACCTCCCAACCGCGAGGATGTATACCCTCGTCTTCCCTTCGGACAGCCCTCCGGGAGGCGGTCGAACAGTCCACCGGACGATGTCGCGGACAGCCCTTCGGGAGGACCTTCGAAACCCGAACGGTCACTCGGACAGCCCTTCGGGAGGACTCACAGAACTCGGACCGTCACTTGGACAGCCCTTCGGGAGGCACTCTCGAACAGCCCCTCGGGCACTAAGATCGAAACTACGACCTCTCTACAGAGTTGCACACATACGGTGTCACCTATCCGGCAGGGCTTCGCCGTCCAGAACTAGTTCCTGCCGGAACCCAGACAGCCTTTCGGCTCTACGAAACTCTTTTCGTGGGAGGGAGAGAGAAGCCAGATCATTGCATGGCACTTGTATGTGAGAAGGGATGAGGTTTGGGCAGCCCCCTCACCTCCTATTTATAGGAAAACCCAAGGGGTAGTGTGCCTCCCAAATTACCAAAAACTCCCATGCAAAAGTCTTCACATGAGGGTAATATGGACAAAATGGGATGCCATGTGGAGCTCCAAAGAGCTCCACCCCCCTTGGCCGGCCACCCCCTTGGGGGTCCCCCATGAGGTGCTCTCATGGCCCCCAAAGTCCTTCTAGAAGCCTTTAGCAAAAGCCCTAAAAGGTGGCTTTCCAAAAATACCCCAAAAAGCACTTTCACTATTCACGACGACATTTTTCAGCGTCCGTTCGAACTGAAAATATTTATGTGGGCTTAGAACATTTCCAGTACCCACTAAAATAATTTTCAACGTGTTCTGGAACAATTCCAGTTTAGTGATTTCATCTGCAAAAAGCATCTGAAGCGGTTCCGGCAGCCTCGGAACATTTCCGGTTTTTCTTCCAGAAAATTCTCAGAAGTTTCCAGAATGATTCTGGCATCCTCCAAGAATTATCAGGCATGTGCCGAAACCATTTTGACTTAATGGTATCCCCTGAAACAACTTTTCAGTTTCACCGGAACTCATCCGGTGACCTCTCTCTGCGGAACTTTTCCGCTGTCCGAAACTTTTTCGGTGATTTTCTCTCAGACTCCCTGTCTAGTATTCAGCAGATAGATGACCCTTAAGCGTGTGACCCTATAGGTTCGGTGAAGTATAGACATGACACGGAACCCCTTCCGATCAATGATCAACATCGGAGCCGTGGACACCCATATTGACCCCTATACCCACACGAATGAATATTCGAGTGAACCTCCAGTTGCCGTGTGCTATTCCTGTTGCTTCACGATATGTTACAAATACCCGAGGTTAGACATGTTGGCATTCCCGTGGATCAACAACTTGTCCACTATGCTAGTTACCTCGTTACCGGTATTGTTCTCTTTTCTCGTTACCGTGTTCCGGCATCCCCGTGATCAAATCACAAAGTGTCTGGCCAGACGATGATGGATACCGTAACACCGAGAGGGCCCAGAGATATCTCTCCATCGTTGGAGGAGCAAATCCCAATCTTGAGCTATCAAGTTACTTGACATACTTTCCCATGAACCCGTAAGCCGCCGTAATAGCCATCCAGTTACGGATGACGTTTAACAAACCCCAAAGTTCATGAATCAAGCATGAAGAAACTCGATACTCTCATGGTCTGAGGAATTATGCAAACGTTAACCATCTCTGTGTTATTAACCATTAACTTGTGACGAATGAATCTCATAGCATAACATCAATCGGGTCGATTCAACACAAATGTTCTTCTAACATTGTGCCCTCAAAGTTGCTGGCATAGACATGCCCATGATTGGAAAAACATAATCATCATGCAACACTTGAGCTAGTCTTAGAGGCATGACTAGGAATACATTTTACCGTTTATTATTCCACACGTGCACAATTTTACCGTTTATTATTCCACACGTGCACATGGGTTTTCCCCAGAGCCTTTATGGATATACGGGCTCGGGAATCACAGCAGTTATAGCATGGAACATAAACATAATAATGAGCATGGAGATAAATAATAACATTTATTATTGCCTCTAGGGCATATCTCCTACAGACTCCCACTTGCACTAGAGTCAATAATCTAGTTAATGCTAATGCACTTTACACCTGTGGCACACCGGTGTAAATATGCTTCACATGTGGTATAGCCTGATGTCCAACGGATCTGACGACTTCAGCTCCGTGTGTATCTTTGCGTATCCTCGCGTTTTTACGCTTTCACAAAATTCATATTTTGTGTGGACTTGGCTTTGTATGTATGTGAATCATAGGTCGAACCTGGATTCCTCAGACTGAGTTATGGAGCAACTACCTGCAGTAGTGTCCCATTGACAAAAGCCATCTTGGAACCATACCAAGTTCATGAATGAACTATATGATTCAACATTTTCTTTGTCGCTTCGAAAGCGGTAACATACTTAGCCTCTATTATAGAATTCGCCACAGTAATTTGTTTGGAAACTTTTTCCAACTAACTGTGCCACCACATTGTGTGTTACAAAAAACCCTTAACTTAAATCGAAAATCGCTTCGAGCATGGCTGAAGACTGTATCGATGTAACCTTTTACAATGAACTCTTCATGATCTCCGCTTGCGAGAAAACATGTCATCAGTGCTACTATAGTACTCAATGACCCTTTTTCACTGTTGTCCCATGATCAGTACTTTTGATCACTTTGGTATCTATACTCGCAACAACTTTGGGAGTATTGGACATATCTGGTTGTTTTTACATACCATGGAATACATGATTAATCCAAACACAAGAGTGTATGGAATCTCCATCATGTATTTTGCTCATCAGTGTTTTGGGACACCGAGTCTTGCAAAAACTCTTTCCATGTGACTTCGGCAAGAATCACTCCTTGACATTTTTAATGCTAAAAGGTTTTAGCATCTTGTCAATATGTATCTTTGCTCAGCCCTATTAGGTAAATCTATCTCCATAGATCATCATGCCTAATATAAAGGCTATTTAGCCCAAGCACTTCATTGAAAAACTATTTCCAAATGAAGTCCTAATTCGTGTCAAGAAATTTAATTCCAATTACCAATGTGTCAAGCACACAAGGTTTTTAGAAATAATATTATGCTCCCACTTACTTTCTTGAATTATAAGCATCTTCGTTATCCATTGATGAAGTCAAAACTCCTTTGACCATTTCATCAAAACATGAAGATTCCAACTCCACTTTGCTCTCTTCTGTCCATCGCTGGAACTCTGAAGTTTGCACCCTTACTAGCATCCTCTGGATTGACAAAATACCTTGGACTGTAACACATGCAAGTCCTTGGTTTCATTTCCATCAGATGGAAATCCTTTTGTCTTCCATTGTTTTATATCTCATGATATGAAATATGTATTAATTGCTAGTTCAACCCGAACCGACTTTAAGCATCGCTACGGTGAAGCAACCTCATCGTAGTCAACTCCTTGAACTTGTATATTGCAACAAGTCGAGCTTTATGGATAAAACATTTTTATTCGTATCAGTTATAGTTCCATAAATATTCGTCAGACTCTAAGTCTTCCGAAAGGTGTATCAAGGTTTTAATCTTGAATCACTTATATGGAAACTATCTCGGATTGTATTGGCATTTAGCCAATTCCGGAGTCAGGGCCCATCAACGCTTCCTTGTGTATCGTAGGTATACTGTTGTCTAACAACAATATCTCGTTTGCGCACCTGAGAGGTTTGCACGAGCCTTGCCCACGTGGTTCAGCTGCAAGTTCGATCGAAGTCCATACATTTTATTGTAGAGACTTTCGTATCAATCGCAGTAGGAAACTCTGGAATTACTTCCAAGGTCTCTTTCCTTTGACCTGATGACGAAGATACTGTTTATCTCGTCGAGTTGCACTATTCTCCCACTCACCTTTTGAAAGAACCATTTTCTTCAAAAAGCATACCGTTCTTTGTGGCAAACCTATTTGCCTCGGTATAGTGAGGGAGGAATACCCAATTACTTGGGATAACCTACAAAGTAGCACTTGTCTGATTTGGAATAGGTTTGTAACCTTTTACACAAGCCCCATATTCCAAATGTTAAGAAAAGATACAACATGGTTGGGCGTACCATACCATGGCGTCATTTCAACAGACCTGATGGAGCTCTTTTCAGTGTAAAAGCCGCAGTCTCTAAAGCATCACTTTAAAAGGGATAATGGCAAATTTATTTATGTCATATTTGATCTTACCATGTCATAAATGGTTCGATTACATCTTCACGGACTTTCCACTTGCAGTGGTGTTCCGGGAGGTGCAAGTTATGAAACCACTTTCACAACTCATCAGACATTCGCTAAACTTGTAACTCAAATATTCCTTTCTGCAATCCAATTGTAGAAACATAATTTTCTTGTTACAATAACTTCTACTTCATTGTCGAAAACCTTTTGACTGAATTCAAAAGATCTAGACTTACGTCTCATCAAGTAAATATCCATATATCTACTTGAGTCATTTCTGAAGATAGATAAATCCACTACTTGCAACAACATTTATTGGACTACATACATCATGATGCATGATCACCAATACGTTCTTTGTTCGTTCCTTATGGCCTGTGAACGGTATTTTAGTCACTTCACTTTTCGGAGAAAAGTTGCAAGTGTCAGATGATTCAAAATCAAATGACTTCAAAATCCATCATAATGGAATTTTCCATGCGGGTTTCTCCAATGTGACCAAATGCAGTGCCACACTTGTGTGGTATTCTTTTAGTCTTGCGACATTTAGCGTCAGTGTTATGGATGTATCATATTACCATCAATATTCATAATTTACGTCCCATCTGGATGGAAGCATGGCCCTTCATGTTATTCATAATACTGAACAACAATTGTTCTTTTATGAACAACCCTTTTGCAAGAAACATTTTGCAATGGGCTAGAGTGTATGAAACTCTAAAATGAATTATTAAAGTAAATCCAGATGTAATATATTAATATCATTATTCATAACATACATCTCATTCTCAATGAATGTATGGCCCTTATGTTATTCATAACTTCGAACATCAAAAGTTCTCTTATGAACAACCTTCTTGCAAGATACCTTATGCAATGGGCTAGAGTTTGTGAAACTCTAAATGAATTATGAAAATAAATACAGACGGTAATACACCGATGGAAGGTATAGTAACATTTTACTATGTTCCCTGTGTATACCAAAACCTCATTCTTGGCTAGTCTTTCAGGCCATAGTAGTTCTTACATCGAGTTGCAACAGAATGCAATCGAGCGGGTATATTTGTGATTAACTCACAATACCCAAGAATTAGTGATTAACAATTTAATCATAATTCCCAAGAACTATATCTTTGACCAGCCTTCTATATATCAAAAACTTGTATGACATTCATGCTTGAGCTGGATATTCCAGTCTTCTCTCTTTTTGCCTTTATACTTCTAACAGTTTAACTTTTAGTATTTCTCCTACTCTCAGAAGCACCCAACTTAAGAGTGGCATTAGCCCTGGACTTCCTAGGCGTGAAAGTTTCACTAACACCCTTCAGACACTTCCATTATCTTTAAGTTGTTGTTTTATTCACCTTTCATCATATGATAGGCGTTCTACTGGATCCCTCTCTTATCAGTCTAATGCATAGTAAACTCCTTTACTAATAGTTTGCAAACAAACATTGCTTTGGATATCTCATATCTTTTAGCCTTTGTCTGTCTCTGAAAATGATTTTCAGATTCCATGAATATCACATAACTATCCAAACTTTCGAAGTTCAGGTCTATGGAAGCAAATGTATTGCACTTGACTGAAACGGAATTCTAGCTTTTGGATCGAAGGACGAGAGTCACATGATCCATAGCATAAGCGAGAGAATACCAAAGTATGCGATAGGACAAAGTCCTTCTCGGCACTCTTGAGGACAATCCTCACATTACGTTACCAACCGTAAAGTTTTAACCAGATATTTAACAGCTATTCAATTTTAATAGGGAAGGTGGAAACGCGAGCCATTATTCTACAACTATTATGCAAATCACACTTTAGAAACTGTTCAAAATTAATTGCACCGAGAATTAAACAGGTTAATTCAACAGTGCTCTCCCACTCAAATCAATATCTCTCATAATTGATTGTGAGCGATTCAAGATCCATATTACAATTCAACGCCAAGGATGTGTCCATCTCAAGTGACGAAAATTGCAATCGGTAGGCCAACTTGCCAATCACATCTCTATGTGACTCTTGTTCATCTTTCGATGGGCGTGTTCCGAGCTCAGGACGCTCCTCCAGAACGTCAAGACAACCAAGTGATCTTGCTGCGAGGTCTCAACTCACCCGCCTCACACTTCCCTAATCGTTCGCACCCATGTGTCCATGTGATGCCCCGAAAAGTTAGGTGCCGTGACGGTGCTACACTTGGGAGAACACTAACTACTTGATATTTTTGTGAGAGATCACCCTAATAAAAGCGACTACCGCGCAATCAAAAAGGGTGCATCATAAGGGATAAACATCTCAGGCAATTCATAATAGCATGATATGGTATAGCCCTTTCTGACGGAGAAGTCTTGTATTTCTTCGTCTTCGGCATTCGCGTCGGTGTTCACCTTCGCGAAGATTGCCACCACCATGTCGATGCACCAGATAATATTGCTATCTTTATAGCTAATAAAATAATGCATTACAACAAGGTTGACACGCAGGTCATTAAAGTGCAATCATATGGCTCTAGCCATCATGCCGAATCATGACACGCAGGTCATGTTAATAAATTTACATTATATAGTCATCTCAAACATAATCAAATTATTATGAGCACTGCTATACCACATCATATGCACATGCAAACCCTCCTGCAAAACCAAGTTATACGCCTCTAATTGGATCATGCAAAAACTTGTTTTACGTGGCTTCTAAGGTTTCGAAACAAACCGAAGCTACCAACGTCCATCATCAAGTATGATAATTCAAGTCGCTAGATTAACAATGCGGGGTGTATGAAACATGAGATAATAAAATCTCGAGCCCCATACTGAACTTCGTCATACGCATGACCCCCGTGCAGATCATATCTGCATTGCCCTTTCGTCTGCGAAACATCCATCTTTCTTTAACTAAAGTGGAACCCAAAGAACTGTTAGCACTTCGTTGATCTGTCAATCAGCATACTCAGGAGCAGCATGAAAGGATCGCGGATTGCCAGAACTTTGTGAGATTCCACGATGCTGTCAAGATCAGGACTACGCAAATTCAAGGGAAGCAACAAGAACATCGGGTAACAGATTTCATCTGCTACCCGCATAAATAATTTTCAGTAATAGAACTCATCTACTACCTAATTATATTGTGCAACACCCATACATCTCTATGTATTCTAGATCGCAACCTGCATCTACGCATAACCTGGCTCTGATACCACTGTAGGGTAACGCAGCAGAAAACAAAAATTTTCCGCCCTACGCACCAGCCCAGGACCACTATGGAGACTGCATACAAGGTTTGATCATTTTCGTTACCGACTCGTAGCGCAGCGGAAGTAGAGTCGATGACGATCGGCGGTGCAGATCCCCGCAGCTAGGATTTACAACCTCCCAACCGCGAGGATGTATACCCTCGTCTTCCCTTCGGACAGCCCTCCGGGAGGCGGTCGAACAGTCCACCGGACGATGTCGCGGACAGCCCTTCGGGAGGACCTTCGAAACCCGAACGGTCACTCGGACAGCCCTTCGGGAGGACTCACAGAACTCGGACCGTCACTTGGACAGCCCTTCGGGAGGCACTCTCGAACAGCCCCTCGGGCACTAAGATCGAAACTACGACCTCTCTACAGAGTTGCACACATACAGTGTCACCTATCCGGCAGGGCTTCGCCGTCCAGAACTAGTTCCTGCCGGAACCCAGACAGCCTTTCGGCTCTACGAAACTCTTTTCGTGGGAGGGAGAGAGAAGCCAGATAACATCTTGGCATGTGTATGAGAGCAAGGGATGGGGAGAATGGCAGCCCCTTCTCCTCCTTTTATAGGCCAAGGCAAGGGGTGGGGTGGGATGTTGAAATACCAAAATACCCAAGCTTCATGTCACACATGAAAGGGCATAATGGTAACACAAGGGGGGCACCAAGGGGACACCACCATGGCAGCCCTTGGGCCGGCCCACACCTTGTCTCCCCATGGGGGGGGCCCCCCCAACAAGCCACCAACATGTCTCCATGAAACATGCATGCTCCCTAGACAAAAAGCCACCAAACATGCAACCCCCGATTCGTGGGATCTTGTCCCCTCGCGCTGAGACAAGATGTTTTCCGCGAAACTTTTTCTGAAAAATTCCAGAAGGTCCCAGAACATTTCCGGCACCCTCTAAAATTATTCTGGGCATGATCCGAAACATTTTCGATGCGGTGGTTTTCATCAGCGGAAAGCATTAACAGCGGTTACGGCAGTTTCGGAACATTTCCGGTTTTTCTCTCCGAAAATTCCCAGAAGTTCCCAGACCAATTCTGGCATCCTCTGAAAATTTCCAGGCGGTGCCGAAACCCTTTTTGACCAAATAATATATTCCGAAACAACTTTTCGGTTTTACCGAAACTCTTTCGGTGTTCTCTCTCTCGGAACTCTTCCGTTGTCTCCGAAACATTTTCGGTGACTTTCTCTCAGACTCCCTGTCTAGCGTTCAACAGATAGATGACCCTTAAGCGTGTGACCCTATAGGTTCGGTGAAGTATAGACATGACCGGAACACTTTCCGATCAATGATCAGCATCGGAGCCGTGGACACCCATATTAACCCCTATACCCACACGAATGAATATTCGAGTGAACCTCCAGTTGCCGTGTGCTATTCCTGTTGCTTCGCGATATGTTACAAATACCCGAGGTGAGACATGTTGGCATTCCCGTGGATCAACAACTTGTCCACTATGCTAGTTACCTCGTTACCGGTATTGTTCTCTTTTCTCGTTACCGTGTTCCGGCATCCCCGTGATCAAATCACAAAGTGTCTGGCCAGACGATGATGGATACCGTAACACCGAGAGGGCCCAGAGATATCTCTCCATCGTTGGAGGAGCAAATCCCAATCTTGAGCTATCAAGTTACTTGACATACTTTCCCATGAACCCGTAAGCTGCCGTAATAGCCATCCAGTTACGGATGACGTTTAACAAACCCCAAAGTTCATGAATCAAGCATGAAGAAACTCGATACTCTCATGGTCTGAGGAATTATGCAAACGTTAACCATCTCTGTGTTATTAACCATTAACTTGTGACGAATGAATCTCATAGCATAACATCAATCGGGTCGATTCAACACAAATGTTCTTCTAACATTGTGCCCTCAAAGTTGCTGGCATAGACATGCCCATGATTGGGAAAACATAATCATCATGCAACACTTGAGCTAGTCTTAGAGGCATGACTAGGAATACATTTTACCGTTTATTATTCCACACGTGCACATGGGTTTTCCCCAGAGCCTTTATGGATATACGGGCTCAGGAACCACAGCAGTTATAGCATGGAACATAAACATAATAATGAGCATGGAGATAAATAATAACATTTATTATTGCCTCTAGGGCATATCTCCTACAGCCAACATGTCTCACCTCGGGTATTTGTAACATATCGCGAAGCAACAGGAATAGCACACGGCAACTGGAGGTTCACTCGAATATTCATTCGTGTGGGTATAGGGGTCAATATGGGTGTCCACGGCTCCGATGTTGATCATTGATCGGAAAGGGTTCCGTGTCATGTCTATACTTCACCGAACCTATAGGGTCACATGCTTAAGGGTCATCTATCTGCTGAATACTAGACAGGGAGTCTGAGAGAAAATCACCGAAAAGTTTCGGACACCGAAAAAGTTTCGGACAGCGGAAAAGTTCCGCAGAGAGAGGTCACCGGATGAGTTCTGGTGAAACTGAAAAGTTGTTTCAGAGGATACCATAAAGTCAAATTAGTTTCAGCACATGCCCGATAATTCTTGGAGGGTGCCAGAATCATTCTGGAAACTTTTGGGAATTTTCTGGAAGAAAAACCGGAAATGTTCCGGAGCTACCGGAACCACTTCAGATGCTTTTCGCAGATGAAAATCACTAATCTGGAATTGTTCCAAAACGCATTGAAAATTATTTTAGTGGGTACTGGAAATGTTCTAAGCCCACATAAATATTTTCAGTTCGAACGGACGCTGAAAAATGTTGTCATGAATAGTGAAAGTGCTTTTTGGGTTACTTTTTGGAAAGCCACCTTTTTGGGCTTTTGCTTCAAAATATCTTGGAGATGACATGGATGGATGTGGCTGAAATTTCAGCCCCTCCACCCCTCCTTCTCCTATAAATAGAGGTGGAGGGGGCTGCCCAAACTCACTCATTCTCACATACAAGTGCCATGCATTATCTGGCTTCTCTCTCCCTCCCAGGAAAAGAGTTTCGTAGAGCCGAAAGGCTGTCTGGGTTCCGGTGGGAACTAGTTCTGGACGGCGAAGCCCTGCCGGATAGATGACACCGTATGTGTGCAACTCTGTAGACAGGTCGTAGTTTCGATCTTAGTGCCCGAGGGGCTGTTCGAGAGTGCCTCCCGAAGGGCTGTCCATGTGACGGTCCGAGTTCTGTGAGTCCTCCCGAAGGGCTGTCCAAGTGACGGTCCGAGTTCTATGAGTCCTCCCGAAGGGCTGTCCGCGACACCGTCCGGGGGACTGTCCGACCGCCTCCCGGAGGGCTGTTCGAGTGGCGGATGAGCGTATACATCCTCGCGGTTGGGAGGTTGTAAATCCTAGCTGCGGGGATCTGCACCGCCGATCATCATCGACTCTACTTCCACTGCGCTACGAGTCGGTAACGAAAATGATCAAACCTTGTATGCAGTCTCCATAGTGGTCCTGGGCTGGTGCGTAGGTCGGAAATTTTTTGTTTTCTGCTGCGTTACCCTACAGAGAGTTTGTATGTTGTTTTATGAAAATAAGTGTGTATGAACTTTATGTATGAACGTGTATTAATTTGGTCTTTTCGGTGTTGTGTAATGAAGACGGCAATGGATGTACGATGACCGATGCTCTCCCCGGTTCATTAATAGCGTGCATACTTTTCTGCTTGCGGCTGAGGCAAACAAGCCGCCGGATGGTTTTATGTGTTGTCCATGTGCTGTTGTAAGAATGATCACAATTACTCTAACTCAAGAACCATTCATGTCCACCTGTTTACGTCCGGTTTCATGTTCGGTTACAACTATTGGACCAAGCACGGATAAAGAGGGGTTCTAATGGAAGAGAATGAAGAAGAAGAGGATGATGACAGCTATCCTGGCCATGGGTTCCCTTAATACGATGGTACGACAATGGGGGAAGAAGCTGAGCCGGCAATGGGGGAAGAAGCTAAAGAAGAGGCATCAGATGAGCCCGCTGATGATTTGGGTCGGGCCATTGCCGATGCAAAGAGAAACTGCGCAAGTCAAAACGAGAAGCTGAAGTTGTAGCTCATGTTAGAGGATCACAAGAAATTGTTGTACGCAAATTGTGAAGATGACAAGAAAAAGTTGGGTACCACACTGGAATTGCTGCAATGGAAGGCAGAGAATGGTGTATCTGACAAGGGATTTGAAAAGTTGCTGATAATGTTAAAGAAGATGCTTCCAAAGGACAACGAATTGCCTGACAGTACGTACGAAGCAAAGAAGGCTGTCTGCCCTCTAGGATTAGAGGTGCAGAAGATACATGCATGCCCTAATGACTGCATCCTCTACCGCGGTGAGTACGAGGATTTGAATGCATGCCCGGTATGTGGTGCATTGCGCTATAAGATCAGCCGCAATGACCCTGGTGATGTTGAGGGCGAGCGCCCCAGAAAGAAGATTCCTGCCAAGGTGATGTGGTATGCTCCTATAATACCACGGTTGAAACGTTTGTTCCAAAACAAAGAGCATGATAAGTTGATGCGATGGCACAAAGAAGACCGTAAGAAAACGGGAAGTTGAGAGTACCCGCTGACGGGTCGTAGTGGAGAAAAATCGAGAGAAAGTGGGAGGACTTTGTAGATGACGCAAGGAACGTATGGTTTGGTTTAAGTGCAGATGGCATTAATCCTTTTGGGGAGCAGAGCAGCAATCATAGCACCTGGCTTGTGACTCTATGTTTCTATAACCTTCCTCCTTGGTTGTGCATGAAGAAGAAGTTCATTATGATGCCAGTGCTCATCCAAGGCCCTAAGCAACCCGGCAACAACATTGATGTGTACCTAAGGCCATTAGTTGAAGAACTTTAACAGCTGTGGAATGGAAAAGGTGTACGTGTGTGGGATGAGCACAAACAGGAAGAATTTGACCTACATGCGTTGCTGTTTGTAACCATCAATGATTGGCCTTCTCTCAGTAACCTTTCAGGACAGACAAACAAGGGATACCACGCATGCATGCACTGTTTAGATGATACCGACAGTATATATTTGGATAAATGTAAGAAGAATGTGTACCTAGGACATCATCGATTTCTTCCGATCAAGCATCTCTTAAGAAAGAAAGGCAAGCATTTCAAAGGTGAGGCAGATCACCGGAAGAAGCCTCGCCACCGTACTGGTGATGATATACTTGATATGATCAAGGATTTAAAAGTAATCTTTGGAAAGGGTCCTGGCGGACAATCTGTTCTGAATGACGCTGCCGGACGCGCACCCATATGGAAGAAGAAATCTATATTTTGGGACCTACCCTATTGGAAAGACCTAGAGGTCCGCTCTGCAATCGACGTGATGCACGTGACGAAGAATCTTTGCGTGAACCTGATAGGCTTCTTGGGCGTGTATGGGAAGACAAAAGATACACCAGAGGCACGGAAGAACCAGCAACGTATGCACGGAAAAGACGGCATGCATCAAAAGCAGTATCAGGGTCATGCCTGCTACGCTCTTACCAAAGAAGAGAAGGAAATCTTCTTTGAATGCCTGCTCGGTATGAAGGTCCCGTCTGGCTTCTCGTCGAATATAAAGGGAATAATAAATATGGCAGACAAAAAGTTCCAGAACCTAAAGTCTCATGACTGCCACATGATTATGACGCAACTGCTTCCGGTTGCATTGAGGGGGCATCTACCGGAAAACGTTCGATTAGCCATTGTGAAGCTATGTGCATTCCTCAATGCAATCTCTCAAAAGGTAATCGATCCAGAAATCATACCAAGGTTACAGAATGATTTGGTGCAATGTCTTGTCAGTTTCGAGTTGGTGTTCGCACCATCCTTCTTCAATATCATGACGCACGTCCTAGTTCACCTAGTCGAAGAGATTGCCATTCTGGGTCCTGTATTTCTACACAATAGGTTCCCCTTTGAGAGGTTCATGGGAGTCTTAAAGAAATATGTTCATAACCGTGCTAGGCCAGAAGGAAGCATCTCCAAGGGCCATGAAAATGAGGAGGTCATTGAGTTTTGTGTTGACTTTATTCCTGACCTTAAGCCGATTGGTGTTCCTGAAGCGCGGCATGAGGGCAGACTGGGTGGAAAAGGCATGCTAGGAAGGGACCAAGTAATATGTATGGACTGGCATTCTTGGGCGCAAGAACAGTACACAGTTCTACAAAATTCCGCCTTGGTGGCTCCGTATGTCGAGGAACACAAGAATATTCTACGCTTCAAACACCCGGAGCAGTCTGACGACTGGATTACACGTGAACAAACGGGGACTTTTCGCCGGTTGGTTATAGACACGTCTCATCCATGACGACACTGTTGCAGATGATCTATACTTGCTGTCCCAGTTACCATCTTCGACTATATTGACTTTCAAAGGGTACGAGATAAATGGTAATACATTTTACACGATCGCCCAAGATAAAAAGAGCACCAACCAAAACAGTGGTGTCCGCTTTGATGCAGCAAACACCAATAGGCCAAAGGACACATATTATGGTTACATAGAGGAGATATGGGAACTTGACTATGGATGTGGTTTGAAAGTCCCATTTTTCGGTGCAAATGGGTCAATCTGACAGGAGGCAGGGTAAAGTAAGACCCGCAGTACGGAATGAAAACAGTGGATCTCAACAATCTTGGGTACGCAGATGAACTATTCGTCCTAGCCAATGATGTGGCGCAGGTTTTCTATATGAAGGACATGTCTACCAAGCCAAGAAAAAGAAAAGATAAGGAAGCGAATACATCATACGATGAGCCAAAGCGCCACATAGTTCTTTCAGCGAAAAGAAACATCGTGGGAGTGGAAGACAAGACAGACATGTCAGAAGATTATGAAAAGTTTCATGAAATTGCTCCCTTCACAGTGAATATTGACCCGAGCATCCTGTTAAATGATGAAGATTGTCCATGGTTACGGCGCAAAGGGACACACGCAAAGAAAAAGCTTTATACCCCAAGATCCCACTCTGGTATGTGACCGGCTTCACCGTCATCACTTTCTTCTCTAGTGAGTTTCCAGACTTATATATCTGGAAAGTCCCACTTCGGACAAACCGGAGGGAATCTTTGTAATAGTTAGGGTACTTATGTGTTTTGGCATTTGAAACGCGAAGAAATATTATGTCCAAACAAAATATTTCATGCATTATGTAGGACTTTTGCTATTTTTCATGCATTTACAGATTTTTTTAAGCTAAATGACCGTGAAATTGAAAAGCACTACAAATGAACTCTGAAAAGGTTGAAAGTTGGCATGGTATCATCATTTCACCCACATAGCATGTGCTAAAAAGTTGAGAGGGTTGCGGCAAAAACTGGATGCACTTGGTGTACAAAATGGACAATCTCTTTCAAAGTATCAGGGTTTCGGACGAAAACTCATCTGTTACAAAGGCATTTCATTTTCTTAAACTTATTTCAACTCCAGACTTTTTGTGCGTTCAGTATGCACCATTCAAAGCCACATCATCAATTTTCAACCCTTTCTGACTTCATTTGCTATTTTTCATGCATTTACTGATTTTTTAGCTAAATGCCCTGAAATTGGAAAACACTACAAATGAACTCTGAAAAGGTTGAAAGTTCGCATGGTTTCATTATTTCACCAACATAGCATGTGCTAAAAAAGTTTAGAGGGTTACGGGAAAAACTGGATGCACTTGATGTACAAAATGGACAATCTCTTTCGAAGTATCAGGGTTTTGAACGAAAACTCATCTGTTACAAAGGCATTTCATTTTTTTAAACTTATTTCAACTCCAGACTTTTTGTGCATTTAGTATGCACCATTCAAAGCCACGTCATCAATTCTCAACCCTTTCTGACTTCATTTGCTATTTTTCATGCATTTACTAAATTTTTTGAGCTAAATAACCCTGAAATTGAAAAGCACTACAAATGAACTCTCAAAAAGGTTGAAAGTTGGCATGGTATCATCATTTCACCCACATAGCATGTGCTAAAAAGTTGAGAGGGTTACAGCAAAAACTGGATGCACTTCGTGTACAAAATGGACAATGTCTTTCGAAGTATCAGTGTTTCGGACGAAAACTCATCTGTTACAAAGGCATTTCATTTTTTTAAATAACATAAGAATTACCAAATTGAATATAATGATAAAACACACTAATATTAAACAGCCGAAAAAAGAATCACTCAAAAATCTATTTTTAAAGTAAAGTTATTCACAAACTAGTGATTCACATAAATTTCAAATAATTCAAATTAAACTATTCAAATTTGAAAACTACTGGCACTAATAGAAAGTTTATAATTTTTGTGACCTAAAGCAAAAAGATTCACTCAGAAACTCTAAATATTTGGCTGTAAGTAGAAACAAAAGAAAATAAATAAAGCAAAAAAAGCTGGAAAATAAATAAAAAAATATCCGCCTACCGTGCCACCACGGCCTGCATACGACTAGAAACCCAACTACTAGTTGGGCCAGGATGCAGGCCCGCACGGCCCAATAGGCCCCACAGGGCAGTGACAGATTCGTTAGGCCCACACAGGCCTGCTTTAGAGAGGAGCTCGAAGGAGCTGCCGCGCCGGGGCTTATAAACCAGTGCGGGCGCCCTTCGCTGGGCGAGGTGGGACTAAACTTCCACCGCACCTCGCCGTGCCAGGAACAGGCCTTTAGTCCCGGTTGGTGGCTCCAACAGGGACTAAAGACCTCCTCCCCCCTTTAGTCGCGGTTGGAGCCACCAACCGAGACTAAAGGCCTGGGCTTCCTGCCGCTTGGCCTGGGTGAATTTTGTAACATCCCCAGCATCACACTACAGTGATCTTCTCCTAATAATGGCCATGTCATCATGATCACTAAGCCCCTTTGCCATTTGTCCAAAATCAAAGCCATTTTCCCATTTGAAATGTATGTCTAAAATTTACTTCTTCTGTCATGCAATTAAAATAGTTCATAAGTTGGCAAATATTCCCTAAATATTTGTCATGTTGAAACCAACCTCATTTGAATTCCCAAAGTGCCCCTGGGATTTAATTCAGTGGGCCAACAACAATAATTTTTGCCCTTTTTAATTTCAACAAAATAGTTAAACACTCCCAAATGCTTTGAGACTTTTTGTACCAACTCAGAATATTGCAAAGTATTTAATGTGTCAAGTGGCACATTTTATAGAAGTCTTTTGGTGCTAAGTTTAATTGAGAACATTAGCTAAATGGAAAACAGGGAAAAGAAAAGGAAAAGGAACAGAGGCCTACAGTGCCATTGGGCTCTAGGTCCACAGTGGAGGCCCAGCCCACCACTGTGTCTCCTTCAACCCCTCACCGTGGACGCTGCTCGTCCGTCCGAGCGCGGATGTGGCACGCGTCGACGATCCCGCGACCCCGAGGCGTGGATAAGGCCACCCCTCGCTCTCACTCGAACCCTAGTCTCCCCACTCGCCCCTTTCCCCTTTCCCCGTGCCGCTCCTCTCCTCCCCTCGCTGCACGGAGCCGTCATCGCCATGACCACCGACGCCCGTGTGCTCTCCGACCTTCCCGCCACCTAGGAGTTCATCCGTCAGCTCCGCTGGACACCGCTACTGTAGGAGATATGCCCTAGAGGCAATAATAAATGTTATTATTTATCTCCGTGTTCATAATTAGGTTTATGTTCCATGCTATAACTGCTGTGGTTCCCGAGCCCGTATATCCATAAAGGCTCTGGGGAAAACCCATGTGCACGTGTGGAATAATAAACGGTAAAATGTATTCCTAGTCATGCCTCTAAGACTAGCTCAAGTGTTGCATGATGATTATGTTTTCCCAATCATAGGCATGTCTATGCCAGCAATTTTGAGGGCACAATGTCAGGAAGGACATTTGTGTTGAATCGACCCGAATTGATGTTATGCTATGAGATACATTCGTCATGAGTTAATGGTTAATAACACAGAGATAGTTAACGTTTGCATGATTCCTCAGACCATGAGAGTATCGAGTTTCTTCATGCTTGATTCATGAACTTTGGGGTTTGTTAAACGTCATCCGTAAATGGATGGCTATTACGACGGCTTACGGGTTCATGGGAAAGTATGTCAAGTAACTTGATAGCTCAAGATTGGGATTTGCTCCTCCGACGATGGAGAGATATCTCTGGGCCCTCTCGGTGTTACGGTATCCATCATCGTCTGGCCAGACACTTTGTGATTTGATCACGGGGATGTCGGAACACGGTAACGAGAAAAGAGAACAATACCGGTAACGAGGTAACTAGCATAGTGGACAAGTTGTTGATCCACGGGAATGCCAACATGTCTCACCTCGGGTATTTGTAACATATCGCGAAGCAACAGGAATAGCACACGGCAACTGGAGGTTCACTCGAATATTCATTCGTGTGGGTATAGGGGTCAATATGGGTGTCCACGGCTCCGATGTTGATCATTGATCGGAAGGGGTTCCGTGTCATGTCTATACTTCACCGAACCTATAGGGTCACACGCTTAAGGGTCATCTATCTGCTGAATACTAGACAGGGAGTCTGAGAGAAAATCACCGAAAAAGTTTCGGACACCGAAAAGTTTCGGACAGCGGAAAAGTTCCGCAGAGAGAGGTCACCGGATGAGTTACGGTGAAACTGAAAAGTTGTTTCAGGGGATACCATTAAGTCAAAATGGTTTCGGCACATGCCTGATAATTCTTGGAGGATACCAGAATCATTCTGGAAACTTCTGGGAATTTTCTGGAAGAAAAACCGGAAATGTTCCGGGGCTGCCGGAACCGCTTCAGATGCTTTTCGCAGATGAAATCACTAAACTGGAATTGTTCCAGAACGCATTGAAAATTATTTTAGTGGGTACTGGAAATGTTCTAAGCCCACATAAATATTTTCAGTTCGAACGGACGCTGAAAAATGTCGTCGTGAATAGTGAAAGTGCTTTTTGGGAATTTTATGGAAAGCACCTTTTTGAAATTCTAAAAGGGCCTTCTAGAAGGGGAAGGAGGGCATGGCACCTCATGGGGGGGTCCCCCCCCAAGGGTGGCCGGCCAAGGAGGTGGAGCACCATGGTGCTCCACATGGCACTCCCATATGGCATATTCCCTTTTGGAAAGGGATATTCCAAGGGCACTTTGGGGTTTTTGTGTGACAATTTTACCCCTTGGCTAGCCTATATATAGGAGTGATCTTGGCAGCCATTTCCCCATCCTTAGCTCTCACACAAGCCATGCATGATCTGGCATTCTCTCTCCCTCCCAGCGAAATAGTTTCGTAGAGCCGAAAGGCTGTCTGGGTTCCGGTGGGAACTAGTTCTAGACGGCGAAGCCCTGCCGGATAGATGACACCGTATGTGTGCAACTCTGTAGAGAGGTCGTAGTTTCGATCTTAGTGCCCGAGGGGCTGTTCGAGAGTGCCTCCCGAAGGGCTGTCCAAGTGACGGTCCGAGTTCTGTGAGTCCTCCCGAAGGGCTGTCCGAGTGACCGTTCGAGTTTCGAAGGTCCTCCCGAAGGGCTGTCCGCGACATCGTCTGGGGGACTGTTCGACAGCCTCCCGGAGGGCTGTCCGAAGGGAAGACGAGGGTATACATCCTCGCGGTTGGGAGGTTGTAAATCCTAGCTGCGGGGATCTGCACCGCCGATCGTCATCGACTCTACTTCCGCTGCGCTTCGAGTCGGTAACGAAAATGATCAAACCTTGTATGCAGTCTCCATAGTGGTCCTGGGCTGGTGCGTAGGTCAGAAAATTTTTGTTTTCTGCTGCGTTACCCTGCAGTGGCATCATGAGCCGTGCTATGCGTAGATGCAGGTTGCGATCTAGAATACATGGAGATGTATGGGTGTTGCACAATATAATTAGGTAGTAGATGAGTTCTATTACTGAAAATTATTTGTGCGGGTAGCAGATGAAATCTGTTACCCGATGTTCTTGTTGCTTCCCTTGAATTTGCGTATTCCTGATCTTGACAGCATTGTGGAATCTCACAAAGTTCTGGCAATCTGCGATCCTTTCATGCTGCTCCTGAGTATGCTGATTGACAGATTAACGAAGTGCTAACAGTTCTTTGGGTTCCACTTTAGTCAAAGAAAGATGGATGTTTCGCAGACGAAAGGGCAATGCATATATGATCTGCACGGGGGTCATGCGTATGACGAAGTTCAGTATGGGGCTCGAGATTTTATTATCTCGGTTTTCATACACCCCGCATTGTTAAACTAGCGCTTGAATTATCATACTTGATGATGGACGTTGGTAGCTTCGGTTTGTTTCGAAACCTTAGAAGCCACGTAAAACAAGTTTTTGCATGAACCGATTAGAGACGTCTAACTTGGTTTTGCAGGAGGGTTTGCATGTGCATATGATGTGGTATAGCAGTGCTCATAATAATTTGATTATGTATGAGATGACTATATGATGTAAATTAATTAACATGACCTGCGTGTCATGATTCGGCATGATGGCTGGAGCCATATGATTGCACTTTAATGACCTGCGTGTCAACCTTGTTGTAATGCATTATTTTATTAGCTATAGAGATAGCAATATTATCTGGTGCATCAACAAGGTGGTGGCAATCTTCGCGAAGGAGAACACCGACGCGAATGCCGAAGACGAAGAAATACAAGACTTCTCCGTCAGAAAGGGCTATACCATATCATGCTTTTATGAATTGCTTGAGATGTTTATCCCTTATGATGCACCCTTCTTGATTGCGCGGTAGTCGCTTTTATTAGGGTGATCTCTCACAAAAATATCAAGTAGTTAGTGTTCTCCCAAGTGTAGCACCGTCACGGCACCTAACTTTTCGGGGCATCACAGGATCTCCCTGGGTGCGAACGATTAGGGATGTGTGAGGCGGGTGAGTTGAGACCTCGCAGCAAGATCACTTGGTTGTCTTGACGTTCTGGAAGGATCTCCCTGAGCTCGGAACACGCCCATCGAAAGATGAACAAGAGTCACATAGAGATGTGATCGGCAAGTTTGCCTACCGATTGAAGTTCGCGCCATCAGTGTTCATCTCGTTCAATGGCGTTGAATGGAAATGCGGGTCTTGTATCACTCACAATCAATTATGAGAGATATTGATTTGAGTGGGAGCGCACTGTTGAATTAACTTGTTTAATTCTTAGTGCAATTAATTGTGGACACTGTCTAAGTGTTATATGCATAATAGTTGTAGAATAATGGCTCGCGTTTCCACCTTCCCTATTAAAATTGAATAGCTGTTAAATATCTGGTTAAAACTTTACGGTTGGTAACGTAATGTGAGAATTGTCCTCAAGAGTGCCGAGAAGGACTTTGTCCTATCACATACTTTCGGTATTCTCTTGCTTATGCTATGGATCATGTGACTCTCGTCCTTCGATCCAAAAGCTAGAATTCCGTTTCAGTCAAGTGCAATATGTTTGCTTCCATGAGACCCGAACTTCGAAAGTTTGGATAGTTATGTGATATTCATGGAATCTGAAAATCATTTTCAGAGACAGACAAAGGCTAAAAGATATGAGATATCCAAAGCAATGTTTGTTTGCAAACTATTAGTAAAAGAGTTTACTATGCATTAGACTGATAAGAGAGGGATCCAGAAGAACGCCTGTCATATGATGAAAGGTGAATAAAACAACAACTTAAAGAGAAAGGAAGTGTCCGAAGGGTGTTAGTGAAACTTTCACGCCTAGGAAGTCCGGGGCTAACGCCACTCTTAAGTTGGGTGCTTCTTCTGAGAGTAGGAGAAATCCTAAAAGTTAAACTGTTAGAAGTATAATGGCAGAAAGAAAGAAGACTGGAATATCCAGCTCATGTATGAATGTCATACAAGTTTTTGATGTATAGAAGGCTAGTCAAAGATATAGTTCTTGGGAATTATGATTAATTTGTTAATCACTGATTCTTGGGTATTGTGAGTTAATCATAGAGATACCCGCTCGATTGCATTCTGTTGCAACTCGATGTAAGAACTACTATGGCCTGAAAGACTAGCCAGGAATGAGGTTTAGGTATACACAGGGAACATAGTAAATGTTACTATACCTTCCATCGGTGTATTACCGTCTGTATTTATTTTCATAATTCATTTAGAGTTTTACAAACTCTAGCCTTTGCATAAAGTAATCTTGCAAGAAGGTTGTTCATAAGAGAACTTTTTATGTTCGATGTTATGAATAACATAAGGGCCATACTTTCATTGAGAATGAGATGCATGTTATGAATAATGATAATAATATATTACCTCTGGATTTACTTTCATAATTCATTTTAGAGTTTTTACACACTCTAGCCCATTGCACAATGTTTGTTGCAAAAGAGTTGTTCATAAAAGAACAATTGTTGTTCAGTATTATGAATAACATGAAGGGCCATACTTCCATCCAAGATGGGATGTATGTTATGAATATTGATGGTAAAATGATACATCCATAACACTGACGCTAAATGTCGCAAGACTAAGAGAATACCACACAAGTGTGGCACTACATTTGGTCACATTGGAGAAACCCGCATGGAAAATTCCATTATGATGGATTTTGAAGTCGTTTGATTTTGAATCATCTGACACTTGCAAATTTCCTCTGAAAAGAGAAGTGACTGAAATACCGTTCACAGGCCATAAGGAACGAGCAAAGAACTTATTGGTGATCATACATTTTGATGTATGTAGTCCGATAAATGTTTTTGCAAGTAGTGGATTTATCTATCTTCAGAAATGACTCAAGTAGATATATGGATATTTACTTGATGAGACGTAAGTCTGAATTTTTTGAATTCATTCAAAAGGTTTTCAAATATGAAGTAGAAGTTATTGTAACAAGAAGATTATGTTTCTACAATTCGATTGCAGAAAAGAATATTTGAGCTACAAGTTTAGCGAATGTCTGATGAGTTGTGAAAGGGGTTTCATAACTTGCACTTCCCGGAACACCACTGCAAGTGGAAAGTCCGTGAAGATGTAATCGAACCATTCAAGACATGGTAAGATCAAAGATGACATAAATAAATTTGCCATTATCCCTTTTAAAGTGATGCTTTAGAGACTGCGGCTTTTACACTGAAAAGAGCTCCATCGGGTCTGTTGAAATGACGCCATGGTATGGTACGCCCAACCATGTTATATCTTTTCTTAAACATTTGGAATATGGGGCTTTTGTAAAAGGTTACAAACCTATTCCAAATCAGACAAGTGCTACTTTGTAGGTTATCCCAAGCAATTGGGTATTCCTCCCTCACTATACCAAGGCAAATAGGTTTGCCACAAAGGACGGTATGCTTTTTGAAGGAAATGGTTCTTTCAAAAAGGTGAGTGGGAGAATAGTGCAACTCGACGAGATAAACAGTATCTTCGTCATCAGATCAAAGGAAAGAGACCTTGGAAGTAATTCCAGAGTTTCCTACTGCGGCTGATACGGAAGTCTCTACAATAAAATGTATGGACTTCGGTCGAACTTGCAGCTGAACCATGTAGGCAAGGCTCGTGCAAACCTCTCAGGTGCGCAAACGAGATATTGTTGTTAGACAACAGTATACCTACGATACACAAGGAAGTGTTGATGGGCCCTGACTCCGGAATTGGCTAAATGCCAATACAATCCGAGATAGTATCCATATAAGTGATTCAAGATTAAAACCTTGATACACCTTTCGGAAGACTTAGAGTCTGAAGAATATTTATGGAACTATAACTGCTACGAATAAAAATGTTTTATCCATAAAGCTCGACTTGTTGCAATATACAAGTTCAAGGAGTTGACTACGATGAGGTTGCTTCACCGTAGCGATGCTTAAAGTCGGTTCGGGTTGAACTAGCAATTAATACATATTTCAATCATGAGATATGAAACAAGGATGACGAAAGGATTTCCATCTGATGGAAATAAAACCAAGGACTTGCATGTGATACAATCCAAGGTATTTTGTCAGTCCAAAGGATGCTAGTAAGTATGCAAACTTCAGAGTTCCAGCGATGAACAGAAGAGAGCAAAATGGAGTTGGAATCTTCATGTTTTGATGAAATGGTCAAAAGGGTTTGACTTCATCAATGGGTAACGAAGATGCTTGTGATTCAAGAAAGTAAGTGGGAGCATAATAAAATTTCTGAAAACCTTGTGTGCTTGACACATTGTTAATTGGAATTAAAATTCTTGACACGAATTAGGACTTTATTTGAAAATAGTTTTTCAATGAAGTGCTTGGGCTAAATAGCCTTTATATTAGGCATGATGATCTATGGAGATAGATTTACCTAATGGGGCTAAGCAATAAATACATATTGACAAGATGCTAAAACTTTTTAGCATTTAAAAACGTCAAGGAGTGATTCTTGCCGAAGTCACATGGAAAGAGTTTTTGCAAGACTCGGTGTCCCAAAACACTGATGAGTAAAATACATGATGGAGACTCCACACACTCTTGTGTTTGGATTAATCATGTATTCCATGGTATGTAAAAACAACCAGATATGTCCAATACTCCCAAAGTTGTTGCGAGTATAGATACCAAAGTGATCAAAAGTACTGATCATAGGACAACAGTGAAAAAGGGTCATTGAGTACTATAGTAGCACTGATGACATGTTTTCTCGCAAGCAGAGATCATGAAGAGTTCGTTGTAAAAGGTTACATCGATACAGTCTTCATCCATGCTCCAAGCGATTTTCGATTTAAGTTAAGGGTTTTGTGCAATACACTATATGGTGGCACGGTAGTTGGAAATTGTTCCAAACAAGTTACTGTGGCGAATTCTATAACAGAGGTGAAGTATGTTGCCGCTTTTAAAAGCGACAAAGAAGATGTTGAATCATATAGTTCATTCATGAACTTAGTATGGTTCCAAGATGGCTTTTGTCAATAGGACACTACTGCAGGTAGTTGCTCCATAACTCAGTCTGAGGAATCCAGGTTCGACCTGTGATTCACATACATACAAAGCCAAGTCCACACAAAATATGAATTTTGTGAAAGCGTGAAAACGTGAGGATATGCAAAGATACACACGAATCTGAAGTCGTCAGATCCGTTGGACATCAGGCTATACCACAAGCGAAGCATATTTACACCGGTGTGCCACAGGTGTAAAGTGCATTAGCATTAACTAGATTATTGACTCTAGTGCAAGTGGGAGTCTGTAGGAGATATGCCCTAGAGGCAATAATAAATGTTATTATTTATCTCCGTGTTCATAATTAGGTTTATGTTCCATGCTATAACTGCTGTGGTTCCCAAGCCCGTATATCCATAAAGGCTCTGGGGAAAACCCATGTGCACGTGTGGAATAATAAACGGTAAAATGTATTCCTAGTCATGCCTCTAAGACTAGCTCAAGTGTTGCATGATGATTATGTTTTCCCAATCATGGGCATGTCTATGCCATCAACTTTGAGGGCACAATGTTAGAAGAACATTTGTGTTGAATCGACCCGATTGGTGTTATGCTATGAGATTCATTCGTCACAAGTTAATGGTTAATAACACAGAGATGGTTAACGTTTGCATGATTCCTCAGACCATGAGAGTATCGAGTTTCTTCATGCTTGCTTCATGAACTTTGGGGTTTGTTAAACGTCATCCGTAAATGGGTGGCTATTACGGCGGCTTACGGGTTCATGGGAAAGTATGTCGAGTAACTTGATAGCTCAAGATTGGGATTTGCTCCTCCGACGATGGAGAGATATCTCTGGGCCCTCTCGGTGTTACGGTATCCATCATCGTCTGGCCAGACACTTTGTGATTTGATCACGGGGATGCCGGAACACGGTAACGAGAAAAGAGAACAATACCGGTAACGAGGTAACTAGCATAGTGGACAAGTTGTTGATCCACGGGAATGCCAACATGTCTCACCTCGGGTATTTGTAACATATCGCGAAGCAACAGGAATAGCACACGGCAACTGGAGGTTCACTCGAATATTCATTCGTGTGGGTATAGGGGTCAATATGGGTATCCACGGCTCCGATGTTGATCATTGATCGGAAGGGGTTCCGTGTCATGTCTATACTTCACCGAACCTATAGGGTCACACGCTTAAGGGTCATCTATCTGCTGAATACTAGATAGGGAGTCTGAGAGAAAATCACCGAAAAAGTTTCGGACACCGAAAAGTTTCGGACAGCGGAAAAGTTCCGCAGAGAGAGGTCACCGGATGAGTTCCGGTGAAACTGAAAAGTTGTTTCAGGGGATACCATTAAGTCAAAATGGTTTCGGCACATGCCTGATAATTCTTGGAGGATACCAGAATCATTCTGGAAACTTCTGGGAATTTTCTGGAAGAAAAACCGGAAATGTTCCGGGGCTGCCGGAACCGCTTCAGATGCTTTTCGCAGATGAAATCACTAAACTGGAATTGTTCCAGAACGCATTGAAAATTATTTTAGTGGGTACTGGAAATGTTCTAAGCCCACATAAATCTTTTCAGTTCGAACGGACGCTGAAAAATGTCGTCGTGAATAGTGAAAGTGCTTTTTGGGAATTTTATGGAAAGCACCTTTTTGGAAATTCCAAAAGGGCCTTCTAGAAGGGGAAGGAGGGCATGGCACCTCATGGGGGGGGTCCCCCCCCAAGGGTGGCCGGCCAAGGAGGTGGAGCACCATGGTGCTCCACATGGCACTCCCATATGGCATATTCCCTTTTGGAAAGGGATATTCCAAGGGAACTTTGGGGTTTTTGTGTGACAATTTTACCCCTTGGCTAGCCTATATATAGGAGTGATCTTGGCAGCCATTTCCCCATCCTTAGCTCTCACACAAGCCATGCATGATCTGGCATTCTCTCTCCCTCCCAGCGAAATAGTTTCGTAGAGCCGAAAGGCTGTCTGGGTTCCGGTGGGAACTAGTTCTGGACGGCGAAGCCCTGCCGGATAGATGACACCGTATGTGTGCAACTCTGTAGAGAGGTCGTAGTTTCGATCTTAGTGCCCGAGGGGCTGTTCGAGAGTGCCTCCCGAAGGGCTGTCCAAGTGACGGTCCGAGTTCTGTGAGTCCTCCCGAAGGGCTGTCCGAGTGACCGTTCGAGTTTCGAAGGTCCTCCCGAAGGGCTGTCCGCGACATCGTCTGGGGGACTGTTCGACAGCCTCCCGGAGGGCTGTCCGAAGGGAAGCCGAGGGTATACATCCTCGCGGTTGGGAGGTTGTAAATCCTAGCTGCGGGGATCTGCACCGCCGATCGTCATCGACTCTACTTTCGCTGCGCTTCGAGTCGGTAACGAAAATGATCAAACCTTGTATGCAGTCTCCATAGTGGTCCTGGGCTGGTGCGTAGGTCAGAAAATTTTTGTTTTCTGCTGCGTTACCCTGCAGCTACTTCGTCTACGACCAGAGGATCGAGCCAGAGCGCCCCATCGATGCCGTCACGTTCGCCTTCACCGTCGGTCACCACCGTTGCCCCGCCATGGATCCGGCCACCGCTAGCCGTTCCAAGACTTCCAGGAGGACCGTCGGGCTCGTCGCCGTCGCCTACAGCACCGGATCGACATAGGGGAACCCCTGCAGTGCCACCATCGTCTTGTTCCCCTCCGCCTCAGCCGTCGTCGATCCTCGGCGAACACCACTGCTCCGGTCCTTCCCGCGTCCACGCGAGCTCGCGTCATCTCCCCCGATGTGAGCCTCCCCTTCGACCCCCTGTTCTGTTCCCTCTCATTACAGTCACCGTAGCCGCCGCCGTATCCTCCCGTGGCCGGGCCTGGAGCACTGCTCCCGCGTGTGCCCGTGCGAGCCCCTTGCCGTCCCTGGCCTTGCACGCGTACTGCTACCGCCGCTGCACTCGCCAAGCCCCTTGGCCGCGATCGGCAATGCGCCGGCCGTCCCTTGGCCGCGCACCCACGTGCTTGCCTCCGCTGCTCCCCGCTCGCGCGCGCCCGCAGCCTCTCCCCTGCTTTGCTGCTGCTCGCTGTAGCGGCTCCTCTGCTGCTCGCCGCCGCCTGCTGCTGCGCTGCTGCTCGGTCGCCTTCGCTCGCTGCCGCGTCCCTGCCCGACCCCCAGCTCTACTCCGTCCGCCCCTACACCTGCTGCTGCCGCCACTGGATGTGTCCGGTCGCGCTGAACCCGTAGAGCACACGCGCGCGTCCAGCCGCTGCCGGAAACGGCCGGCCGGCGACGTCCACGATGCTCTGTTGCGGCTGCTCTACTGTGACGCTACTGTAGCAGTTGCACTGTAGCAGCTGCTAGCTTTTATAAAACAACACTGGTTAGCCCCTTGATTAGCCTCAAAACAGAAACTAAACAAATCTTAACATAGCTAAAATAAATATGTGCGGGTAGTACACTTGACAGGGTTCAATTCTTTCCATTGGACCAAATCCAAAAGTTGCCCGGATTAATTAAAGTTGCCCGGATTAATTCCTATGAAAATGACAAACGTTTATGTTCCGTTAACTGGAAGAACTGAAAAACAGATTCTGGAGTTGACATCCAGTAGCACTTTTCAAACAAAGATTTGAACAAGCAAATGGACACTAATGTAGATGGACTTGAAACTGTCATGTAGATCACAGCAAGTGCCCAGATTTGATGTAAGGCCCTAATTCAAAGGATGTACAGAACGCTAGCTATAGCCACTGCAAAACAGCTAAGTGATGTTTAAAACTGAGGACTTAGCCAATTTTCAGAGATTCCAGAAAATGTTTAAAAACTTCGGAAAATCGTAAAAATTCATCCGTAGCTCGGATGGAAAAACTTTATACATGAAAGTTGCTCAGAACGACGAGATGAATCCGAATATGCCATCCTCATACCTGTCACATGCCTCTAGCATGATGAACATGGAACTTTCCCCTCCGGTTCATTTGTCTGACAGACATCTGGAACCGGGAAAACTTTCCCGGTAAATTCCCGCTCCGTCTGTAGCACATAACTTTGCGATAGATCACTCCGGCTTAGCTCGTAGTCATGTCTTGTTTTGTGATTGCTTTTGTTGCCGTGTATTTATTTGTTTCTTCTCCCCCTTTCTTCCCGGTAGACCCCGAGACCGCTGACGATGCCCTGGAGTTCGACTACACAGCTGACGACCCTGCCTTTGCCACCGAGCAACGAGGCAAGCACACCCCCCTTTGAACATGCCGATATCGCCTATTCCTTCTCTCTTATGCTTGCATTAGAAAACTGCTGCTGCTACTGTCATCCTACTTCTGTTGCATAGCCTGTTTTTGTAACTGATGTTGATACCTTCCTGTTTATCCTAAACTGCTTAGTGTAGGCTGGATAGAGACCCACCAGAGACCCTCACTTTGACACAGTTGCCCCTGCTGGATTATCAGATGACTCGATCAACGTGATCAACAACCAGGCCCCGGCACCGCACATCACCCCCTTAGTTGTACGACACTGCAGCGTTACTATCGAGTGCCGAGGGTGATACCTCGTATAGCACTTCTGATGTAAACTCTGTAGAGTAGCTATTTGGTCGTGGTCACCGAGGGTGGCTCCTCCTTCACCACTTCCAATAACGACACTGTCGTGCAACATCTCAAGTGTGAACCCATCCAGGGTGATTCCTCCGAGTTCACCTTGATGGATACATCGAGTAGGAATCCAACGAGGGTCATACCTCGGATTCCCTGATGTTATGGACACACGGATACTTGGACTTTACAACAGTTGCTTGGAACGGTGGGTCGACCCTGAGGGGTACCCACGAGTGATGTGAAGATGGGATGACCTGGACGGTACCCAAGAGATAAATACGAGGCGTGGCCGGGCATTCTTAGCCCTTGCCACAAGTCCTCGAGACGGGGCGACGGGGTCACATCTATCGTGAGTCTCTGCTCGTTACCGCACTACCAAAACACTAACGATTTGGATATTTAATCCGAGTGGGCCTCTGGCCCGATAGCACTAACCATCACGTGGGAACAGTTATGGGCACTCTGCATCGTAGCATCAGCCGAAAGCTCTGTCAGACGTCCAGTTCAGCAGTGCGGCATGGAGTGATTGGCGCCATCCACGACAGAGGTGGTGCTTGGATCTGAGCCATGTGCGCAACGACCCGGAGGGTGAGGGGCGATGGCCCAAGACCCCTGAGTGCTTAGGATGTAGACCGACGGGGACCTCTCTGCTGATCTCTAGGTAGGGTTGCGGTGTATCGTTTGGCCGAGGCCGGGCATGACCCAGAAAAGTGTGTCCGGCCGGAGTTAATCGAGCGTGGTGGGTAAGTTGGTGCACCCCTGCAGGGAAGAACTAATCTATGCATAGCCGGATCCTCGGTAATGGACGCTCGGAGTTGTATCCCGATCGATACAACTAGAACTAGATACTTGTGATGAGAAATGGATAGTATGGCTCTGGAATTGCTTTCTCGCAGGGAGTCGAGAAAGGATCTCTGGCCAAGGTTGATAATTAATGTTACTACTACTTCATACTGTGCTAATCTACACTCTTCTAATGCTGCAAGACCGCTGAAGATGCTAGTCTTCGATAGGACTAGGCCTTCTCTCTATTCTGGCATTTCTGCAGCCCAGTCCACATATACAGCCTTCCTTTGATAATGTTGCATATGTAGTGTAGATCCTTGCTTGCTTAGTACTACAGTGATCTTCCCCTAATAATGGCCATGTCATCATGATCACTAAGCCCCTTTGCCACTTGTCCAAAATTAAAGCCATTTTCCCATTTGAAATGTATGTCTAAAATTTACTTCTTCTGTCATGCAATTAAAATAGTTCATAAGTTGGCAAATATTCCCTAAATATTTGTCATGTTGAAGCCAACCTCATTTGAATTCCCAAAGTGCCCCTGGGATTTAATTCAGTGGGCCAACAACAATATTTTTTACCCTTTTTAATTTCAAAAAAATAGTTAAACACTCCCAAATGCTTTGAGACTTTTTGTACCAACTCAGAATATTGCAAAGTATTTAATGTGTCAAGTGGCACATTTTATAGAAGTCTTTTGGTGCTAACTTTAATTGAGAACATTAGCTAAATGGAAAACAGGGAAAAGAAAAGGAACAGAGGCCTATGGTGCCATTGGGCTCTAGGTCCAGTGGAGGCCCAGCCCACCACTGTGTCTCCTTCAACCCCTCGCCGTGGACGCTGCTCGTCCGTCCGAGTGCGGATGTGGCATGCGTCGACGATCCCGCGACCCTGAGGCGTGGATAAGGCCACCCCTCGCTCTCTCTCGAACCCTAGTCTCCCCACTCGCCCCTTTCCCCTTTCCCCGCGCCGCTCCTCTCCTCCCCTCGCTGCACGGAGCCGTCGTCGCCATGACCACCGACGCCCGTGTGCTCTCCGACCTTCCCGCCACCTAGGAGTTCGCCCGTCAGCTCCGCTGGACACCGCTACTTCCTCTACGACCAGAGGATCGAGCCGGAGCGCCCCATCGATGCCGTCACGTTCGCCTTCACCGTCGGTCGCCACCGCTGCCTCGCCGTGGATCCGGCCACCGCTAGCCATTCCAAGACTTCCAGGAGGACCGTCGGGCTAGTCGCCGTCGCCTACCGCACAGGATCGACTTCGGGGAACCCCTGCAGCGCCACCATCATCTTGTTCCCCTCCGCCTCGGCCATCGTCGATCCTCAGCGAACACCACCGCTCCGGTCCTTCCCGCGTCCACGCGAGCTCGCTGTCGTCTCCCCCGATGTGAGCCTCCCCTTCGACCCCCTGTTCTGTTCCCTCTCGTTACAGTCACTGTAGCCGCCGCAACATCCTCTCTTGGCCGCGCCTGGAGCACTGCTCCGCGTGCACCCGTGCCAGCCCCTTGTCGTCCCTGGCCTTGCCCGCATACTGCTACCGCAGCTGCGCTCGCCAAGTCCCCTGGCCGTGATCGGCAGCGTGCCGGCCGTCCGTTGGCCGCGCCCCGCGTGTGCACGCGCACCCGCATGCTTGCCCCCGCTGCTCCCCGCTCGCGCGCACCCTCAGCCTCTCCCCTGCTTTGCTGCTGCTCGCTGTTGCGGCTCCTCTGCTGCTCACCGCCGCCTGCTGCTTGCTACTGCTGCGCTGCTCGAAGCTGTTGCCGGTATGCGCTGCTGTTGCCGCTTGCTGCTGCTCGGTCGCCTTCGCTCGCTACCGCGTCCCTGCCCGACGCCCAGCTCTACTCCGGCCGCCCTACACCTGCTGCTGCCGCCACTGGATGCGCCCGGTCGTGCTGAACCCGTAGAGCACACGCGTGCGTCCAGCCGCCGCCGGAAACGGCCGGCCGGCGACGTCCACGATGCGATGCGGCTGCTCTGCTGCGAAGCTACTGTAGCAGATGCACTGTAGAAGCTTGCTAGCTTTTATAAAATAGCACTGGTTAGCCCCCTAATCAGCCTCAAAATAGAAACTAAACAAAGCTTATCATAGCTAAAATAAATATGTGCGGGTAGTACACTTGATAGGGTTCAATTCTTTCCATTGGACCAAATCCAAAAGTTGCCCGGATTAATTCCTATGAAAATGACAAAAGTCTATGTTCCGTTAACTGTAAGAACTGAAAAACAGATTCTGGAGTTGACATCCAGTAGCACTTTTCAAACAAAGATTTGAACAAGCAAATGGACACTAATGTAGATAGACTTGAAACTGTCATGTAGATCACAGCAAGTGCCCAGATTTGATATAAGGCCCTAATTCAAAGGATGTACAGAACGCTAGCTTTAGCCTCTGCAAAATAGCTAAGTGATGTTTAAAACTGAGGACTTAGCCAATTTTCAGAGATTCCAGAAAATGTATAAAAACTTTGGAAAATCGTAGAAATTCATTCGTAGCTCGGATGGAAAAACTTTATACATGAAAGTTGCTTAGAACGATTACACGAATCGGAATATGCCCTCCTCATACCTGTCACATGCCTTTAGCATGATGAACATGGAACTTTCCCCTCCGGTTCATCTGTCTAACAAACGTCCGGAACCGGGAAAACTTTCCCGGTAAATTCCCGCTCCGTCTGTAGCACTTGACTTTGCGATAGATCACTCCAGCTTAGCTCGTAGTCTTGTCTTGTTTTGTCATTGCTTTTGTTGCCGTGTATTTATTTGTTTCTTCTCCCCCTTTCTTCTCGGTAGACCCCGAGACCGCTGACGATGCCCTGGAGTTCGACTACACAGCTGACGACCCTGCCTTTGCCGCCGAGCAACCAGGCAAGCACACCCCCCTTTGAACATGCCGATATCACCTATTCTTTCTCTCTTATGCTTGCATTAGAAAACTGCTACTGCTATTGTCATCCTACTTCTGTTGCATAGCCTGTTTTTGTAACTGCTGTTGATACCTTCCTGTTTATCCTAAACTGCTTAGTGTAGGCTGGATAGAGACCCACCAGAGACCCTCGCTTTGACCCAGTTGCCCCCGCTGGATTATCAGATGACTCGATCAACGTGATCGACAACCAGACCCCGGCACCGCTCATCACCCCCTTAGTTGTACGACACTGCAGCGTTACTATCGAATGCCGAGGGTGATACCTCGTATAGCACTTCTGATGTTAACTCTGTAGCGTAGCTATTTGGTCGTGGTCACCGAGGGTGGCTCCTCCTTCACCACTTCCAATAACGATGCTGTCATGCAACATCTCAAGTGTGAACCCGTCGAGGGTGATTCCTCCGAGTTCACCTTGACGGATACATCGAGTAGGAATCCAACGAGGGTCATACCTCGGATTCCCTGATGTTATGGACACACGGTTACTTGGACTTTACAACTGTTGCTTGGAACGGCGGGTCGACCCTGAGGGGTGCCCGCGAGTGATGTGAAGGCGGGATGACCAGGACGGTACCCGAGAGATAAATACGAGGCGTGGCCGGGCATTCTTAGCCCTTGCCGCAAGTCCTCGAGACGGGGCGACGGGGTCACATCTATCGTGAGTCTCTGCTCGTTACCGCACTACCAAAACACTAACGATTTGGATATTTGATCCGAGTGGGCCTCTGGCCCGATAGCACTAACCATCACGTGGGAACAGTTATGGGCACTCTGCATCGTAGCATCAGCCGAAAGCTCTGTCAGACGTTCAGTTCAGCAGTGCGGCATGGAGTGATTGGCGCCATCCACGACAGAGGTGGTGCTTGGATCTTAGCTATATGCGCAACGACCCAGAGGGCGAGGGGCGATGGCGCAAGACCCCCGATCGCTTAGGATGTAGACCGACGGGGACCTCTCTGCTGAGCTCTAGGTAGGGTTGTAGTGTATCGTTTGGCCGAGGCCGGGCATGACCCAGAAAAGTGTATCCGGACAGAGTTAATCGAGCGTGGTGGGTAAGTTGGTGCACCCCTGCAGGGAATAACTAATCTATGCATAGCCGGATCCACGGTAATGGACGCTCGGAGTTGTATCCCGATCGATACAACTAGAACTGGATACTTATGATGAGAAATAGATAGTATGGCTCTGTGATTGCTTTCTCGCAGGGAGTCGAGAAAGGATCTCTGGCCGAGGTTGATACTTAATGTTACTACTACTTCATACTGTGCTAATCTACACTCTTCTAATGCCGCAAGACCGCTGAAGATGCTAGTCTTCGATAGGACTAGGCCTTCTCTCTATTCTGGCATTTCTGCAGCCCAGTCCACATATACAGCCTTCCTTTGATAATGTTGCATATGTAGTGTAGATCCTTGCTTGCTTAGTACTTTGGATGAGTACTCACGGTTGCTTTGCTTCCTCTTTTTTCCCCATATCCGTTTGATGCAACCAGATGACGGAGCCCCTGAGACAGCTGCCCCGCCGACGATCACTACTACTACCTCGTTGATGGTTTCTACTACGAGCTGGCCGTCAACCAGGAGTAGGATCGGAGGGTCCCAGGCAGGAGGCCTGCGCCTTTCGATCGTAGTGTTTTCTTTTGCATCGCCTTTTAAAGGCTTATCTGTGTTTTCTTTTATATTTGTACTCAGATATCTGATGCTTCCGCTGACGCTTGTATGCAATCTTATGTATTCGAGCCCTCGAGGCCCCTGGCTTGTAATATAAAGCTTGTATGACTCTATTTATGTTTTAGAGTTGTGTTGTGATATCTTCAAGTGAGTCCTTAGGCTTGGTCGTGTGCATTTGCGTGTATGATTAGTGCACGATTAAGCTGTGGGGCGTCACAAATTTCACCTTTAGTTCATTGTAGACCTTCGGGTCTGTACTTAGTAGCTAGATGGCTTCCTCTCTCTCTTTTGATTCTCAATACAATGGTCTCTTGGAGTTCTATTTGATGTAACTCTTTTTGTGGTGTGTTTGTTGGGATTCGATGAACTTTTAGTTTATTATCAGATCTATCTTTTTATCCATGAAAGTTATTTGAGTCTTTTGATCTCTTATATGCATGATTACTTATAGCCTCGTATTTCTTCTTCGAATCTTTGATTTAGTTAGGCCGACTAGATCGATTTTTCTTGCCATGGGAAGAGGTGCTTTGTGATGGGTTCGATCTTACGGTGCTCAATCCCAGTGACAGAAGGGGAAATGACACGTATGTATCGTTGCCATTAAGGATAACAAGATGGGGTCTAATTCCTACATGAATAGATCTTGTCTACATCATGTCATCGTTCTTATTGCATTACTCTGTTTCTCCATGAACTTAATACACTAGATGCATGCTGGATAGCGGTCGATGTGTGGAGTAATAGTAGTAGATGCAGGCAGGAGTCGGTCTACTAATCTTGGACGTGATGCCTATATAATGATCATTGCCTGGATATCGTCATGATTATTTGAAGTTCTATCAATTGCCCAACAGTAATTTGTTTACCCATCGTATGCTATTTTTCTCGAGAGAGGCCACTAGTGAAATCTACGGCCCCGGGTCTATTTTCCCATCATATACTTTCAGATCTATATTGCTATTTGCCTTTTTATTTATTTGCATCTTTTATTTTCAGATATATATTATCAAAAACCAAAAATACCTCGCTGAATTTTATTTGCTTTTATTCGCATCTATCAATTTATTACAACTTTCTCACGTTCGTTTGCCAATTTCTGGCGCCGCTACCCGAAAGGGATTGCAACCCCTTTTACACGTCAGGTTGTAAGTATTTGTTCTTTGTGTGCAGGTGCCGTTCACGTAGTGTTGCGTGGTTCTCCTACTGGTTCGATAACCTTGGTCACATCACTGAAGGAAATACCTACCATAGTTGTGCTGCATCATTCCTTACTCTTTGGGGAAATACCGACGTAGTTCTAGCCACAATCATAGCCACCAACCGGGACTAAAGGGTTTCATATATAAGCGCGCACTTTGGAAATTTGCAAACACACCATCAGTTTGCCCCCGACGACGCCGAAGGCCTCGATGTTGTCAGGCTGCCGGGTCGTAGCTCGCCGCCGCCCCGCGCCTCGTCGTCGCCGCCCCCGACGCCGGCCGCCCGCGCCTCCTCCCTGAGCCCGACGCCGCCGCGCCCGGCCACGCCCTCGACGTCGTCGCTGCCCCCAACGCGCCGGCCGGCCGCCCGCGCCTCTCCTCCCCGAGCCCGACGCCGCCGCGCCCGCCCCCTTTGTCGCCGCCCCCAACGCCGGCCGCCCGTGCCACCGCCTCCTTCCCCGAGCCCCTTCGACGTCGGCCGCCCGTGCCTCCTCCCCACGACGCCGCGCGCCCGCGCCTCCTCACCGGCCGAGGCCCCGTCGATGCCGCCCTGCGCCGGCCTCGACCCCGCCATCGCCGGCCTCTACCTCGCCCGCTATGAGCTCACCGCCCCCTCGTTCTCCGGCTTTTTTTTTGCATAGATTTTTTTTCTTTTACATATGTATATATATATTTATGTATGTATGTATATATGTACGTATACAATGTATGTATGTATTTTTAGATGAATGGTGGAATTTACATAGATTGTTTCTTTTTCACTAGCTAGTTTTTTTTTTCTGTTTTTTAGTTTTTTATAGTTTTAGTGTTGTATCATCATAGTATAGAAAAAATTTGGATAGAAAAAAGTTGCAATAAAAAAAGCTGCATAGAAAAAAGTTGTAAAGAAAAAATATTTTAATGTTGTAAAAGTTTGTCATGTATTTGCAAAAGTTTGTCATGTATTTGCAAAATCAAGTGAACAAGAATTACAAAAATCATAATCAAGCATTTAAAAAAATGTTAAATTTGCATAGAAACATTTTTGGCTAGGACGATACCCGGCCCGCATCCTCGTCGTCGACTCGTTGGCGACGACCTGCTTCAGAGGCGCCATGTCCGGGACTGGGCTCCGTCGGGCTGGCACTGGGAGGTGCTACCTTCCAGGGTGCGCAGCTTGGTGAGGAACCGGGATCCCGTCGTCGACCCGGAGCTTCTTTGATGGCGGTCGCGTGGGCCACTTTCAGTGCGGAAGCAGCCGACCCCCGCGGAGGTGGTACATCGCCGTGTCAGGGAGGAGGACGAGCACGTCCGTCGCTACATGGTTGCGTTGGACGTCAGGTTCTCCAATACCTGGCAGGTTCTTCAGGGATCTCACCCGAGCTATGATCCTGTGATGGTTCCTTCTCTTTGGGTGTCTACCGCCCGCGCCTCAGGAACCACGAGTGAACTAGATTCTTCGATAATATTCGATATGTATTAGCTAGTGATGTTATATATATGATAATACTCAAGATGTATTAGTGATAATACTCGAGATGTATTTGAGATTATATTCGAGACGATGTATTCGAGATTACATTATTCGATAATATTCGAGACGATGTATTCGAGATTATATTCGATGATGCATATTATCTGGATTATTCGAGATGTATTAGTGATATTATTCAAGATGCATATTATCTACTATGCTTCAGTTTTTCCTTATTGATTGCATTCTAATTTGAATACTAAATTGTTTTATCTTTCTTCTGAATTAGTAATTAAGCTACGGACGATACCGGCAGAGACGGAGAAGAGACCATGTTCGACATCATACGCTCCCCGAGCCCAGACAATGAACCTGAAGATGACGGCTCGCAATATCTAAACAATTCCGGTGAGGGTATGATATTTGATGAAGACGAACGAATAGATGAAGGCCACAACAATGATGACGAAGGAAATTTTCTTCAAATAACAAAGACCGGCGAGGTAAATTTATATAAGGCATCTGGTGATCATTACATGTATTAAATGATTTGTATATATACATATATTAACGAATCGATCTTTCTTCTTTTAGCCCTCCGGATCAAGCAAATCTTCTACAAGCAGGACAGTACGAGGCCCGGCCAAAAGGTTGCAGGCTGGCGTAAAGTACAACATCGATGCCATCAAACCAAATGGCGATCTGCTTGCTCCTAAAGCGAATGCGAACAAATTTACTCATTAGTGCAGAGTTATTGTCAGGGGCCAAATCCCGATCTCCGTTCAAGAATGGAATAAGCCAACAAAGGGAGATGAAGGAGTTAGTTTTGTCTCCGAAAGAGCAAAAGATCTGCTTTGGGAATCGCTCATGTCACATTTCACCCTACCAGATCATTTGACAGATGCAGAACGGGAGAAAGTCATGAAGAGTGCTCTTAAGAAGATGGCGATAGCATTATGCAACCACAAGAAAAGAATATGGACCAAGTACGAAGTAGACGGAAAGCAGACTCCAGCATGCAAGGGAGCATTGGAGAAGGCAAGAGATCACTGGGACTCTTTCGTGAAGTTCAAGGAATCGGAAGCAGCTAAGGAACGGTCCAGAATAAACAAGATTAATGCTGCGAAAAAAAGTGGCACCATCGGCTGGGGCCAGGCGGCTACCAGGTCACCCGGCCTAAGTGGGATCAAGCTGAGGAACAGATGATTGCTGTAGGGTTCACTCCAGTTACATTGAGTTGGCCCGACAGGTGCCGGACTTGGTTTTATGCGCATGGGGGGAAGTTGGAACCGAAGACAGAGTTGGTTATGGAGCGGCAAGTCTTAAAGAAACCTCCGATGCTTTACTTGCTGCAATAGAAGAGGCTCGAACGGGGGCGTTCAAGCCCGACAGAGAGAACGACGAGCTTACGCGCGCCCTGAAGAATCCTGAACACCCGGGACGAACATGAGGCAAAGGCGTTGTTCCGTGGTTTGAGGGGTTTGCGAATTGGAATGCCACTTACAAAAGCCGTGCGAGGAAGAAGCAGCAGGAGGAGGAGAAGAGGAAGCTGGAGGAGGAGCAGAGGAAGGAGGAAGCAGTCCACCTTCAACTGGTAGAATCAAAGCACGCGGAGTTGGAACGCGCTTTCACGTGGCAGCAGGAGCAGATCAACTCACTTAGCCAGGAAAGGGCGTGTCAGCAGCGGCAGCAGCAAGCAGATCCAGCATTGGATAGCACCGTCCCATCTATGCCGAGAAGCAGCGTGGGTTCCACCCCGGCCGATGATGCACTGCTGGCTAGATACCCCGTGGATGATATCAAACGTGCGACACCTTGTGAGCTACACATTAAAGTGAAGAACATATCCATGAAGGTGGCAGATGGCTATGCTTTACACTAGTAGAAAACCGGGCAATTGTCCCGGTTCCAGAGGGCCTTTAGTCCCGGTTCCGCAACTGGGACAAAATGATCGGGACTAAAGCCCCTCACTTTTAGTCCCGATTGTCTTACGAACTGGGACTAAAGGAGCTCCACGTGGCCGCTGTGGGGGCAGGAGGACCTTTAGTCCCGGTTGGTAACACCGACCGGGACTAAAAGGCAGCCACGCGTCAGCACCTGCCAAGCGCTGGGGTTTTTTTTGAAAGGGGGGTTTTGGAGGGTTTATTAGGGGTTTCATATTGTGTTAGCTAGCTACGTACTACATATAGAGAGAAGTGACCTCTCTTTCTCCGTGCTTGGTCAACGCTAGCTACTACATATAGAGAGAACTCGACGCTAGCTAGTAAGCAAATGAAGGAACAATTAATTACACAAGATCGTCATGAACATATATAGAGAGAAGTGACCTCTCTTTCTCCGTGCTTGGTCGAACAACTAGTTTTCGTATATCTATCCGGAGCTACTACATATGTACAATATAACATCTCTTACGATCCCTAACATCATCTACCGAAAATCCATTTGAATTTCCATATGGTATTCTCCCTTTCATGTATGACGTGGTCAAGAAAGAATCCTGCCAATTCCTCTTAAATTGCTCGTATGCGATCATGTGGTAGGAGTTGACCCCGCATCTCCCGCATCTAATTTAAAGAAGGGGGTCAATACATATATATGAATGAAACTCAACACAATTGATGGTAATAAAATAAAATTATGAATATTGTTTACTTACTTCAAATTGTTGGTCAGAGAAGCCCCGCTCAGAGATCGAGTGGCGCATGAACTCGCAAACATAGTATCCACATAAATTAGTCCCGGGTGGCTGCAACAAGCACTTTACGAGAATAGAGTTCAACCAAAATGATAATCAAGCATGATAATGGTATTGATGAAACTAGAATCAATGAGAGATGTGTGGAACTAGCTAGTACTACTTACTTTGGGGTGTGTAAATCGCAGCTCATTCTCCAGACCGGGAACCATTCCGGTGAACTTTTTCCAAACCCTGCAAGGCAAAGAAAATGATTACTTGATATCAGGAAATGAACGAAAGTTACCGATATGGTGCGATAATGATTGAACTTACTTCTGGAGCATTTCACTCATGTCTGCATAATCCTTAGGATCTTTACGTCTCGAGTCTAAGACAGTTACTACTCCCCTGTCAAGCTTAATGGACAGCAGAATAAAGTGGAACCTGCACAAGCATAACTCATCAATTACAGTACGTAACCTCGAGTAAGTGAAACCGAATATGCACAAGACAGTAACACTCACTTGAAGTTGTAAGGAAAGAGTATTTCCCTTTTGTTTTGATGTCGAAGGAATGCTTTTAGCAAGTTTTCCTCAGTATCTTCAACTCTGTTTTGTACCGTCCATTCATTTGCGGTATTTGGGCTAATGAACCCAATGTCATAGATTTGTCCTCTTTTGCATTCAACGATCTTCAATCTGCATAATATAGTGAGGATAATTATATATACATGCAATGAACGAGCTGAGCTAGAGACTTAATTACAGAAGTAATACTTACAGACAATAGCAAGTCATGAGTTGTTTGTCGAGGGCGTCTTGATTGAATAACTGAAATAATTCCACAAATTCAACAGGCATCAGGTCGACTCCAATGAAGTCGTGCTCATCTTTAATTCCCACCAAAATACTGTCGGTCCCACTCTTGCTGCAGGTTTCCAAGTACCAGTTATGCAATCTTCGCATCATCGTTGGTAGATGCGGGAGCTGATCAGGTTTGACAAGAGGCTTCCCGTGCTTGTATCTAAAGACCTCTACTACCTCAGCCATTTCAGACTGTACATCATCACCCACGTAATCAGCAAGAGTGGTACCGGGCGCTAGCGCCGGATGATTAGCGATATCGCTAGACACCTTGAGTGGGGGGCACGATTGCTTCTCCTGTTCGCCGAGCTGGGGAATTGTTTTCCCCCTTCGTCTTGCAGCACTGGTAGTACTTCCCGACCGTCGCGCTTCATCATATGTCTTTTCAATACAGCGGTCATAGTTGGATTGCGGCGGAGGCGGTGGTGGTCGCTTAAGGGCATCCAGAGTGCGCTTCGCTTTCACCGGATCTATTGTTTCCTTCAGAGGTAGACGTTTCCGTTCAAAATGGGCCTGCACTTCGGCAGCCACGACGTCCTTGTTTTCCTCGTCAGTCCTCTCATATGGTAACTTTGGAGGAGCCCTGAGGCTTGGACTAAATTTGAATTTCTTCCCGCCTGTTGTACTGCTAGCCGCCGGAGCAGCGATGGCTCTCTTCCGCCGTTGCTGAGGCGGCGGAGTCCGCTCACGCGCCGGAGGAGGCGGAGTCCACTGACGTGCCGGAGACAACTAAGGTGGAAGAGGACTCTGCTGAGGGGCCTCCTCCGCCGGAGACGGCGACTGAGGCGGCGGAGACAGTTCACGTGCCGGAGACGACTCGGGCAGCTGAGACTGACAGTAGGCCCCACTAGCTAAGTAACCCATTTAGTTAAAATTAACCAAGTTTAATTAACTAAGCCACTGACATGTGGGACCCACATGTCAGGTTTGACCTGGCCAGCCGACTGTTGACCACTGACATCATCATGACCTCATGCTGATGTCACCAAACACTGTTCTGGATAATGTCGAATGAGATGAATAAAATAAATTCTAGAAAATGTCTAAATTCTTTGAAAATTCATAGAAATTAAACGGTAGCTCAGATCGAAAAACTTTCTACATGAAAGTTGATCAGAAAAATGAGACGAATCCATTTGTGCCATTTGTTTCCGTGTCAGGACCCTCTATGGAGGTGAAGCCGCAACTTTTAGCCTGTTTCCGGTAGGTGAATAGTGCATATATACCGGTTAATAAATCCAACTTAAATCCTAAAATAACTAATATGACTTAGACATGCTTTTAGGCAACCCTGCACTGCACGTTAGCATAGCATGCTCTGTGTTGCTTAAGTTTGCTGTGTATTTATCTGTTTCTTCCCCCTCTTGTCTCTCGGTAGATCCCAGTACCGACGTAGTCCCCGAGACCGACGCAGCTCCGGAGTTCGACTACACTGTTGACGGCCCTTCTCTTGCCGCAGAGCTTCCACGCAAGGACCCCCCCCCCTTTGAACATGCCTATATCGCCTGTTCTTTCTCCCTCCTGCTTGCATTAGATTTTTCTACTGCTTTGAGTTATCCTATTCTGATGCGTAGCCTGTTTATTGTAACCTGCTATTGATACCTTACCTGCTTATCCTAAACTGCTTAGTATAGGATGGTTAGAGACCCACCAGAGACACCACTTTGACCCAGTTGCCCCCGCTGGATTATCAGATGACTCGATCAACGTGATCGACAACCAGGCCCCGGCACCGCACATCACCCCCTTAGTTGTACGACACTGCAGCTTTACCATCGAGTGCCGAGGGTGATACCTCGTTTAGCACTTCTGATGTTAACTCTGTAGAGTAGCTATTCGGTCGTGGTCATCGAGGGTGATTCCTCCTTCACCACTTCCGATAACGACGCCGTCGTGCAACACCTCAAGTGTGAACCTCGAGGGTGATTCCTCCTAAGTTCACCTTGACGGATACATCGAGTAGGAATCTAACAAGGGTGATACCTTGGATTCCCTGATGTTATGGACACACGGATACTTGGACTTTACAACTGTTACTTGGAAAGGCGGGTCGACCCTGAGGGGTACTCACGAGTGATGGGAAGTCAGGTTGACCTGGAGGGTACCCGAGATTTAAATACGAGGCGTGGCCGGGCATTCTTAGCCCTTGCCGCAAGTCCTCGAGACGGGGTGGCGGGGTCACACCGATCGTGAGTCTCTGATAGTTACCGCATCCTACAAATACATTAATGATTTGGATATTTGATCTGAGTGGGCCTCTGACCCGATAGCACTAACCATCACGCGGGAATAAGTATGGGCACTCTGTGTCATATGTTTCTTCCGAAAGCTCTGTCAGACGTCCAGTTCAGCATCGCGGCACGGCTGGGCCGGCGCCATCCTGTAGTGGTGGTACCGAGATTCGCCCTGCTCGCAACGACCCGGAGTGCACAGGGCGATGGCCCAAGACCCCTGAGCGCTTAGGATATAGACCGACGGGGACCTCTCTGCCGAGCCTAGGTAGGGTTGCGGTGTGTCGTTTGGCCGAGGCTGGGCATGACCCAGAAAAGTGTGTCTGGCCAGAGTTAAGCGAGTGTGGTGGGTAAGTTGGTGCACCCCTGCAGGGAAGAACTAATCTATGCATAGCCGGATCCTCGGTAACGGACGCTCGGAGTTGTATCCCGATTGATACAACTAGAACATAATGTTGAGTTGAGAAATGGATAGTATGGCTCTGGGATTGCATTCTCGCAGGGAGTCGAGAAAGGATCTCTGGCCGAGGTTGATACTTAATGCTACTACTACTTTATACTGTACTAATCTACACTCTTCTAATGCTGCAAGACCGCTGAAGATTCTAGTCTTCGATAGGACTAAACCTTCTCTCTATTCTGGCATTGCTACAGCCCAGTCCACATATAGAGCGTTCCTTTGATAATGTTGCATATGTAGTGTAGATCCTTGCTTGCTGAGTACTTCGGATGAGTACTCACGGTTGCTTTGCTTCCTCTTTTTTCCCCTACCCGTTTGATGCAACTAGATGACGGAGCCCCGGAGCCAACTACCCCCGCCGACGACTACTACTACCACCCCGAGGGTGGTTACTACTACGAGCTTGCCGACGACCAGGAGTAGGATCGGAGGGTCCCAGGCAGGAGGCATGCGCCTTTTCGATCGTAGTGTTTTCTTTTGCCTTGCCTTTTAAAGGCCTATTTGTTTTATCTTTTATATCTGTGCTCAGATATCTGATGCTTCCATGGACGCTTGTAAGCGAGCTTATGTATTCGAGCCCTCGAGGCCCCTGGCTTGTAACATAAAGCTTGTATTATTTTAATTTGTGTCTAGAGTTGTGTTGTGATATCTTTAAGTGAGTCCTTAGGCTTGATCATGTGCATTTGTGTGTATGATTAGTGCACGATTAAGCCGGGGGCACCACAGGTTGGTATCAGAGCCGACTACCTGTAGGAATCCCCCTTTCCAACTCCTTGGGCGAAGTTGAGTCTAGTCGTCCAAAAACTGTTTTACTAACTTGGCTGTGTGGCTTACGGGCCCACATCATCGAATGGGTGGTATTAGGATCTTTTATTCCTCGTCTATACTCTGGGACTCTGATCTCTCTTCTATTCGGGTTAAAAAATTTACTAACTCCAACATTAGGTTCTCGTGATCAGATCCACCCAGAGTTCTGAAATTACCCCCCTTTCTTCAAGATTTTGGGCCAGGTTCTGCTTGCATGATCCTTTTATTGAGGGCACCCTGTGTTGTCACTTGCAGATTCCTCGCTCCAACAGTTTTCTCCGACATGATGTAGCCTTTGCTAGGTCATGTTGTTGTATTCCTCACCGCGTGCCTGCGCGCCGCCTAGTTTGTCTAGCTGCTAGCGTTCCCGAGCTCATACTATCCGTTTGAATCTAACTCTGTGCATGGATTGGTATGTCTTTAACGACTACTATCATATATATATTGCCCTTCTTGTTCATTTCCCGTGTTACATCATGAATAACTCCATACACATGCAGTTGTTATTACTAAACCGTCCCTGTTGTTTTTAGTAGGATGGCTCACGATCCTCCACCTCCACCCTATATTGTCGCGATGATGCAGTAGTTTGAATTGAGTCGTCAGCTCAACGAGAGTTTGGTGAACCGTTTGGAACGCAACGATGCTCGTCAAGAGCCTGGTCTGATATCGCTTAAAGATTTCGTGCACCTCAACCCATCTATTTTCCGCAACTCCACCAATCCTATGGATGCTGATGACTGGCTCCGAGACATCCTGTTTGAGATGGAATCAGCTAATGTTGCTCCTCACAATTACGTCACCTTTGCGACATTTCACTTGAAGGGCCCAGCTGCTCAATGGTGGGAAAGCCACAGGCGTATGCTGCGTGCTGGAACCGTAACCACTTGGCAGGAATTTCAGATCGCCTTCCGTGCACGGCACATTCCTCAAGGTCTGATGGACCAGAAGAAGAGGGAGTTCCGCAAACTCATACAGGACAAAATGACTGTGGATGAATACCAGAGGAAATTCCTTGAATTATCCCGCTATGCAGAAGATGACGTCTACACTGACGCACGCAAGAAGGAGAAATTCCATGAAGGACTGCATACTGATATAGACCTCACACTTGCTGTCCATGATTGCACAGACTTCGCAACTCTTGTCAGTCAATCTTTCCGAGTTGAAACTGCTCTGACTAAATACCAGGAGTCGCTCAAGCGCACTCGTGATGTTGGTTCGTCTTCGGGTCGACCTGCTCAGAAATGTCGAGTCTGGATCCCACATAATGTTCATCACCGCCCTGCTCCAACACCAAGGCCATCTTATGTTGCACCTCGTCTGCCTCTACCGCCGAGACAGCTAACAAGTCAGGGTGGACAGTCCAACACTGTGGCTCGTCCCCATAATGATGGTTTATGCCGTAAGTGTGGACGGCCAGGGCACCGTGCTTTCAACTGTCATCAGGGTCAGCCGCAGAATTCATCACGTCGTCCTGTTGACTGTAAAAAGGGCCGTCGAAACCATCGCAACAGAAGCTATGGTGTCAGGCCACCTGCTATGAATTGTGGTCAAGTCACTCATGTCAAAATGGAAGAAGCTCGTGAAGCCCCAAAGATTGTGATGGGTACCCTTCTTGTTAATTCAGTGCCAGCAACTGTCCTCTTTGATTCAGGAGCTTCGCATGCCTTTGTGTCCCAACAATTTGCTCAAATACACGGGCTAGGCATGGAAGAATTACCCACTCCTATGGCGGTCAAATCCCCGGGGTCCAAGTGGCAAACCACAATGGTAAGCCCCCACAACCAAATCGAAATTGGAGGTCTACTTTTTCCGGTTTCTCTCATTATACTCGGACCTTCCAACATAGACGTCATTCTTGGTATGGATTGGTTGACAGCCCATAATGCTTTGATTGACTGTGCTACTAAGACTATCTAGCTCACTCACCCTTCTGGCCAGACAGTCCAATACTCAGTCCGAGCAGCTCAGGATGCCGAGAATTAGATATATGTTCTGAATGCATTGAATGCTTCACCTCTTGAAGGCATCGAGAACATTCCAGTTGTTCGTGATTTTCAAGATGTCTTTCCAGAAGAACTTCCAGGAATACCCCTTACTAGAGCTCTTGAATTCGTCATAGACTTGAAGCCGGGCACTACTCCTATTGTGAAGCGTCCTTATAAGATGTCGCCGCATGAACTCCTTGAGCTTAAGGAGGAAATCGACAAGTCACTTAGAAAGGGTTTCATCCGCCCCAGTTCATCTGCTTGGGGAGCACCTTCCCTCTTTGTCAAAAAGAAGGATGGTACGAATGGTTAGTTCAAGATTACCGTCCTATCAACCAGGCAACCATACAGAATAAGTATCCACTTCCACGGATCAATGATCTGTATGATCAACTTGCTGGATCATCGGTGTTCTCTAAACTCGACTTGAGGTTGGGTTATCATCAGATCCGTGTTCGCGAAGAGGATATTCCGAAGAATGCCTTTGTTACCCGTTATGGCTCTTATGAGTACACTGTCATGCCCTTCGGCTTAACCAATGCTCCAGCTACCTTCTCCCGATTAATGAACTACACCTTCATGGATTATCTCGACAAATTTGTCGTGGTTTATCTAGATGATATTCTTGTATATTCGAAGAATGAAGAAGAACATGCCGAACATCTTCGGCTTGTACTGGAGAAGCTGCGTGAACATCAACTGTATGCCAAGTATTCCAAGTGTGAATTCTGGTTGTCTGAAGTGACATATCTCGGCCACGTGATCTCCAAAGATGGCATTGCTGTTAACCCAGAACAAGTTCAGGCTATTCTTGAATGGACTCCACCGAAGAATGTCAAGCAAGTCAGAAGTTTTCTCGGCCTAGCAAGCTATTGCCGTCGTTTTGTCGAGAATTTCTCAAAGATTGCTAAGCCTTTGACTGATCTGCTTCACAAGGGCGTTAAGTTTGAGTGGACAGAAAAATGTCAAGAGATTTTTCAAACACTTAAAGATAAGTTGACATCTTCCCTAGTACTTGCACCTCCAGATTCTCGCAAAGACTTTGTGATTTATTGTGATGCATCCCGTGAAGGATTAGGCTGTGTCCTAATGCAATAGCATAAAGTGATTGCTTATGGCTCTCGATAGTTGCGTCCGCACGAAGAGAACTATCCAATACATGATCTAGAACTAGCTGATGTCATCTATGCATTGAAGTTGTGGCGACATTACCTCCTCGGTAATCGTTGCAAGATCTACAAGGATCATAAAAGTCTGAAGTACTTGTTCACTCAGCCATCTCTGAACCTCCGTCAGCAAAGATGGATGGAGACCATTACGGATATGATTTGGGTATTTCTTATACCCCTGGCAAGGCTAATGTAATGGCTGATGCTTTGAGACGTAAATCCTACTGCTGTGAACTTGAAGTCCAGCTACAGCAACCACTCCTGTATGAAGAGATTCGAAAGCTAAATCTCGAGATAGTTCCTCAAGGATACCTAAATACCTTAGTTGTTGAACCAGACCTTGAGAAGGCTGTTAAGAGTGCGCAAGCTAAAGATGCTGAAGTTGATCTGATGAAGAAAGATCGTCACCTTGAAAAGTACAGGGATTTCTCGCTGTCTGAAGATGGAACCTTGTATTTCAGAGACCGCATTGTTGTACCTCGCTTCGAGCTTATGACTGACAAGGTCATGAAGGAGGCACATGATACACCGCTATCTATTCATCCGGGTAGCACCAAGATGTATTATGATCTCCGTCAAAGGTGCTGGTGGTCTAGAATGAAGCAGGATATTGCTCGATATATTGCTGAATGTGATGTGTGTCGTCGCGTTAAAGCAGAACATCAGAAGCCTGCTGGAATTCTGCAACCCCTTCCTATTCCTCTATGGAAATGGGATAAGGTTTAGATGGATTTCATTACTGGCCTTCCCAAATCACAGAAGGGTCACGATGCTATTCTTGTCATCGTCGCCCAACTTTCTAAGGTTGCACACTTTCTGCCTGTCAAAGAGACGATCACTGCTAGTCAGTTAGCAGAGTTATATATCTCTAGAATTGTATCACTCCACGGTATTCCGAAGGAGATCAGTTCGGACCATGGCGGACTTTTCACCTCAAATTTCTGGGAAAGTTTCCAAGAAGCTATGGGAACTCATATTACCTGGAGTTTAGCTTATCACCCCCAGTCCCAAGGCCAAGTCGAGTGAGTTAATCAAGTGCTTGAAGATATGCTGCGAGCTTGTGTTATTTCCTTCGGCAAGAAGTGGGAAGAATCTCTCTCGTATGCTGAGTTCTCTTATAACAATAGCTATCAAGCCAACTTGAAAATGGCTCCCTTTAAAGTACTTTATGGACGTAAGTGTCGAACCCCTCTGAACTGGTCAGAAACTGGGGAACGACTGCTCGTTGGCATAGATATTATCCAACACGCAGAAGAGCAAGTTCGTATCGTTCGTGAAAACCTCAAGGTGGCTCAGGACCGCCAGAAGAGCAATTACGATCGCAAACGATGGGGTTTGATCTATCAACCTGGCGATCAAGCTTATTTGCGAGTCACTCCTATGAAGGGCACTCACCGCTTTGGAATTAAGGGCAAGCTAGCTCCACGCTATATTGGTCCTTTCTGCATTGTTGCTAGACGTGGTCAGGTGGCATATAAATTGGAGTTGCCACCGCAATTCTCTCATATCCACGATGTCTTCCATGTGTCACAACTTCGTCGTTGCTTCAAGGAGTCTCCGCACAGAGCAGTGGATCACAAGATGCTCGAATTGCAAGATGACCTATCTTATAAGGAGCATCCGATCCATATTCTCAATCACGCTGAACGTCGGACCCCTCAAAAGACGACCAAGTTCCTGAAAGTGCAGTGGTCAAATCATACAGAAGATGAAGCCACTTGGGAACGCAAGGATCATCTTCGAACGGAATACCCCGATCTCTTTCCTTCTACCTCCTGAATTCTCGGGACGAGAATTTCTTTTAGAGGAGGAGAATTGTAACACCCCTGTGTAATAGAGCACTGTGCTCTTATGTTAAACATGCCAAGTCATCTTCATTTGCAATGCTTAATCACAGTGGTTAAATCTTTCAATTCAAAATTCTCTCTAAAATCAATTCAAATTCAAGTGCAAAATGAAGTTGCTCAAAACTTGCAGGAAAAATGTTCACCTTCTAGCAAATATTCCAAAACAAATGGTGGTTAAGGAAAACAACATCACCATTAACCTATATTGGGGTAGAGCATTTACAACAGTGCCAAAACAGCACTATGAATGCCTTTTCCATTTTTGAAAAAATCCAAATGAATTCCATAATTGCCCAAACTTTTTGTGGCATTGCACAGTATTCACGAGTATTTGTTTTTGCCAGCTACACATTTTTGCAAGGTCATTCAGTGGTTAAAATAAATGCAAAATGCTGCTGGGAAAAGAAACAGAAAAGAAAAAGGAAAAAGGCCTAAACTGGACTGGGCCTAAGTGCACAGTACCCAGGCCCAGCCCAGCCGTTGTGCCACCTCTCCTTTCTCTCACCTTCCGTGGCCGTGTCGCCGTCCCCGTGGCCGAGCGCGTCTCCGCTGGTCGCAGCGCGCCACCACGATGAGAGCAAGTGGGGCGAGGGGATAAGGATTGCCCCAGCCTTTCCCCCTGGACGCCTCATCCACTCCTCCTCGCTCTCCCTCGCTTTCCCCTTCTCTTCCTCCCCCAGCCGAGCGCGGTCGCCGCCGTCGCCGCGTCGATCCCGCGGCCACCGAGCCCCTCCGGCCTCACCGAGCTGTCCTGCAGCTCCAACGTCGTTGTCATCTTCGTCCGGTGCCATTGGGTGATGGCGGGGAGCAGCAGAGCAGCACCGACAACTCGATCCCCTTCTCCGGTCGCTGGACGCTGCCACCGTCGATTCAGCCTCCCTCTGCGCTCCCATTCACCCGAGGGCCTTCGTGTGCCGCGCCGTAAGCTCCAGCTCCCCCTCTGACCCCTCGCTTAGTTCTAGGATGCGCCGCGCCGCCGTTTCCTTCGTAGCAGTAGCTCGCCGCCGCCGCTCGCCTTGCCGTCGCGGCCACTGGCCGCAAAGCTCGTGCCCGTGCACGCAGGCGAGCTCATGGAGCTCCCAAGCACCCAACGCGCACGCCAGCACCTCCTCTCTCGCCCTCTGTGCCCGATCCCGAGCATCCAGTGCTTTGGTCGCCGCCTGAATCGTCGTGGCGGTCGACTCCGGCCGCCCTCGTCCCAACCATGGCCACCATCGGACGCGGCGCGTCGCGCCTGTCCCGTAGGACGAAACAGCGGGCCGAATGGCCCCCTGTGCGCTGTTTCTGCGCGTCGCCACCGTCTTCGATGGTCGCCGGAGTGCGCACCGGCGTTTAAACGCCGTCCAGCCGACGTGGCGTGGCCAGGCCCACCTCTGAGAGGCTGGCAGCGGGCCCCGTGGGTCCAATTGACTGGGTTGACCCAGTCAACTGTGCTGACTGGGTCGGCCCAGTCACTGACATGCGGGTCCCACCCGGCTAATTAATGTTTTAGGTTAATTTAATTAATTAGTTAATTAATCTGACACTGACAGTAGGCCCCACTAGCTAAGTAACCCATTTAGTTAAAATTAACCCTGTTTAATTAACTAAGGCACTGACATGTGGGACCCACATGTCAGGTTTGACCTGGCCAGCCGACTGTTGACCACTGACATCATCATGACCTCATGCTGACGTCACCAAACACTGTTCTGGATAATGTTGAATTAGATGAACAAAATAAATTCTAGAAAATGTCTAAATTCTTTGAAAATTCATAGAAATTAAACCGTAGCTCAGATCGAAAAACTTTCTACATGAAAGTTGATCAGAAAACGAGACGAATCCAACCGTGCCATCTATTTCCGTGTCGGGACCCTCTACGGAGGTGAAGCCGCAACTTTTAGCCTGTTTCTGGTAGGTGAATAGTGCATATATACCGGTTAATAAATTCAACTTAAATCCTAAAATAACTAATATGACTTAGACATGCTTTTAGGCAACCCTGCACTGCACGTTAGAATAGCATGCTCTGTGTTGCTTAAGTTTGCTGTGGATTTATCTGTTTCTTTCCCCTCTTCTCTCTCGATAGATCCCAGTACCGACGTAGTCCCCGAGACCAACGCAGCTCCGGAGTTCGACTACACTGTTGACGACCCTTCTCTTGCCGCAGAGCTTCCAGGCAAGCACCCCCCTTTGAACATGCCTATATCGCCTATTCTTTCTCCCTCCTGCTTGCATTAGATTTTGCTACTGCTTTGAGTTATCCTATTCTGATGCATAGCCTGTTTATTGTAACCTGCTATTGATACCTTACCTGCTTAGTATAGGCTGGTTAGAGACCCACCAGAGACACCACTTTGACCCAGTTGCCCCCGCTGGATTATCAGATGACTCGATCAACGTGATCGACAACCAGGCCCCGGCACCGCACATCACCCCCTTAGTTGTACGACACTGCAGCTTTACCATCGAGTGCCGAGGGTGATACCTCGTTTAGCACTTCTGATGTTAACTCTGTAGAGTAGCTATTCGGTCATAGTCATCGAGGGTGATTCCTCCTTCAACACTTCCAACGTATCTATAATTTTTTATTATTCCATGCTGTTATATTATCATTTTTGGATGTTTTACAATCATTTTATATCAACTTTATATCATTTTTTGGGACTAACCTATTGACATAGTGCCCAGTGCCAGTTGTTGTTTTCTGCTTGTTTTTTACTTCGCAGGAAATCAATACCAAACGGAGTCCAAACGCAGCGAAACTTTTTGGAGATTTTTTTTGGACCAGAAGACATCCAGTGGGCCAAAGAAGTACCGAAGAGGGGGCCCGAGGTGAGCACACGACACCAGGGCGCGCCTGGGGGTTGTGCCCATCTCGGAGACCTCCCGCACCGCCTCTTTGCTCTATAAATACCCCAATATTCCAGAAACCCTAGGGGAGTCGATGAAAATCAATTCCAGCCGCCACAAGTTCCAGAAACCACAGATCCAATCTAGACACCATCACGGAGGGGTTCATCATCCTCATTGTTACCTCTCCGATGATGCGTGAGTAGTTCATTGTAGACCTACGGGTCCGTAGTTAGTAGCTAAATGGCTTTCTCTCTCTCGTTTGATTCTTAATAGAATGGTCTCTTGGAGATCTATTTGATGTAACTCTATTTGCGGTGTGTTTGTTGGGATCCGATGAACTTTGAGTTTATGATCAGATCTAAGTTTTTATCCATGAAAGCTATTTGAGTCTTCTTTGATCTCTTATATGCATGATTGCTTATAGCCTCGTATTTCTTCTTCGATATTTGGGTTTTGTTTGGCCAACTTGATCTATTTATCTTGCAATGGGAAGAGGTGCTTTGTGATGGGTTCGATCTTACGGTGCTTGATCCCAGTGACAGAAGGGGAAACGACACGTATGTATCGTTGCTATTAAGGATAACAAGATGGGGTCTATTTCTACATAAATAGATCTTGTCTACATCATGTCATCGTTCTTATTGCATTACTCTGTTTTTCCATGAACTTAATACACTAGATGCATGCTGGATAGCGGTCGATGTGTGGAGTAATAGTAGTAGATGCAGGCAGGAGTCGGTCTACTAATCTTGGACGTGATGCCTATATAATGATCATTGCCTGGATATCGTCATGATTATTTGAAGTTCTATCAATTGCCCAACAGTAATTTGTATACCCACCGTTTGCTATTTTTCTCGAGAGAAGCCACTAGTGAAACCTACGGCCCCCGGGTCTCTTCTTTAATGTATTTGCCTTCGCGATCTATTTTTATTTGCTTTTATTTTCAGATCTATTAATCCAAAAATACAAAAATACCTTGCTGCAATTTTTACTTATTTATTTTATCTCGCGTTCCCGCGAGATCTATTTATCCAATCTACTACAATTTTACCTATCCTTTTACCCGTGAGGGATTGACAACCCCTCTCTTACGTCGGGTTGCAAGTATTTGTTCTTTGTGTGCAGGAGTTGTTTACGTGGTGTTGCATGGTTCTTCTACTGGTTCGATAACCTTGGTCTCATCACTGAGGGAAATACCTACCGTTGATGTGCTGCATCATCCCTTCCTCTTTGGGGAAATACCGACGTAGTTCAAGGAAACATCAAAAGGAATTTCTAGCGCCGTTGCCGGGGAGGATCAAGTCAAGATAGTCTCCCGTCAACGTGCGAATTTCTGGCACCGTTGCCGGGGAGACATCATCAACATCAACCAGGTTCCTAATAACAAATCTCATCTCCTTGCAATTTACATTATTTGCCATTTGCCTCTCGTTTTCCTCTCCCCCACTTCACAAAAATTTGCCGTTTTATTTGTCCTTTTTTTTCGTTCGCCGTTTTCTTGTCAGATCTATTCACGTTCTTGCTTTCTAGTCACAATGGCTGGTTTGACAACTCCTCCTTTGTTACCAGATTTTGAAGTTTTATACTTTAAACAAAGACAAGGAGAAAATTTGAAAGATGCTTGGTATAGGCTAATGGAACCCTATCGTGTTTGCAACCTAAAAGGAGACGCAAAAATTTTGCTTCGAAATTTTTATATAGGATTGGCTTTGCATCATAGACAACTCTTAGATTTTGCCGCAAAAGGGAATTTTATTGAGCTTGATGTCAATGCTGCCTATGAAATCTTAGAAGGAATTTTGGGGGTTCCACCACAAAAGAAAGGGTTTTCTTTCACACCAGAGGGAGTTCAAATTTTGGACAAACTTGGTGATTTGCATAAGCATATGGTTGAATTGCAAAAATATAATGAACCCCTCAAACATCTTAATGGTAGTATCAATCGTTTGAACACTTTGATTACCCTTTGCAATAAACGGTTGGATATTTTAGATCTCAAGATGGTTTCTTTCCCGGAAAATTTAGGGAAGTGCTAAGAGCCTCCCGGATTTGAAAAGACACTTACTAAAGTGGCAAATACTACAGATGACAATACTTAGATCCTTTGCTTTATGCCTAGCTAGGGGCGTAAAATGATAGCGCTCGTTGGGAGGGAACCCAACTTGTATCTTTTTGCTTTTTGGTTTTCTTGCTGTTTTCAATAAAATACCCAATTATGCCTCTGATTAGATGTGTTTTTGTGGTTTAAATTAGTGTTTGTGCCAAGCAAAGCCTTTGGGATGATTTGGGTGATAGTTGATTTGATCTTGCTGAAAAACAGAAAATTTTGTGCTCAGGAAAACAATTCTTATTTTTAACAGAAGAGTGATTTTGATTTGATTCTTTTTGCAGAATATTAATAAACAAATTTCTCACGTTGTCCTAATGTTTCCGAATTTTTGGAGTTACAGAAGTATTCGAAGTTTTCAGATTGCTACAGACTGTTCTGTTTTTGACAGATTCTGTTTTCTTTGCGTTGTGTGCTTGTTTTGATGATTCTATGGTTTCCTTTGAAGAGTTTTTGCCATAGAAAAGTTGGAATACAGTAGATATAATGCAAAAATAAAATATGAGTATGTTTTCAACAGTACTTATAGTAGTGATTTTCTTTCTTATACTAACGGATCTCACGAAGGTTTTGTTGAGTTTTGTGTGATTGAAGTTTTCAAGTTTTGGGTGAGATTACGATGCATGAAGGAATAAGCATTAGCAAAAGGCTAATATTGGGGATGCCCGAGGCACCCCAAGATAATATTCAAGAAGTATCAAGCAACTAAGCTTGGGGATGCCCCCGAGTGGCATCCCCTCTTTCTTCTAACGACCATCGGTATTTTACTTGGAGCTATATTTTTATTCGTCACATATTATGAGTTTTGCTTGGAGCATCTTGTATGATATGAGTCTTTGCTTGTTTTGCTTTTTATTTTAAGTCTTGAATCCTTGCTGGACACACCTTTTTGGGAGAGCCAAAAATTATGCTATGCTTGCTCCTATGCTTCACTTAAATTTTTATGAGCTATGGAATTGCTCTAGTGCTTCACTTATATCTTTTTGAGCACGGTGTGCTTTGTTATTTTTGAAGAAATGCTCTCATGCTTCACTTATATTTATTTGGGAGTTAGTAAAATTTTAAAGAAATTCTCTCTTGCTTCACTTAGATTAATTTGAGAGAAAGAAATATTATGCTCATGTTCTTCACTTATATTTGTTTGAGATTATTAAAAGCAACATATGAAACTAGTCCCAAAGTGATAGATATCCAAGAAAGATATAATAAAAACTTTCGTGAAGATCATTGGACAAAATAAACTTGATTCTTAGTAATAGTTTTGAGATATGATGATAGTGATATGTGAGTCATGTTAATGAGTAATTATGCTTTAGTAAAAATATTGGTGTTAAGGTTTGTGATTCCCTATGCAAGCACAAAAGTCAATAGTTATGCAATGAAATTATATCCTACTTGTGGTGCATTATTCGGTGTTAATTATGCTTAATGCTTGCTTATGAGATTTTTCGTTTCTTGGTTGGACGCTTCTCAATCTTTTTGCTAGCCTTCATTTGCACTAAGTATGATCACTACTTGTGCAGCCAAAACCCTTTAAACCAGTTTTGCCATATGAGTCCACTATACCTACCTATATGTGGTATTTCTGTGCCATTCTAAGCAAATTTGTATGTGCCATCTCTAATTTTCAAAATAAATTTCTCTTTTGTGTGCTCGTACCACTCGCGAGGCGGTGAGGGGTGGCCGATATTTTTCCATGCTAGATGTGTTATTCTCACGATGAGTGTTTATTCACTTGTCATTGCACGAGAGTACGGCAAAGGTATAAGGGATGCCCAGTCCCGAAATGAAAAATGAATTTACTTTATGTTGTCAAATAATAAATTCCTTGGAAAGTGTTGGTATGGAGGGCACCCGTGGATACGGCTAGCCATGGAAAGTGAAAGAAATGGTGGAAAAAGGAATAAACTTTAATTTCTGTTTGGGAACCGCCTATGATATATCTAGCATGGAAAGTATTGGAAACTCTAAGTCATTTTCGTTGTTGGGAAAAGTATGCCTCTCAAAAAAAAATTATCTCTCAATTTAAGCTTTGAGCTCTGGCACCTCTACAAATCCCTACATCCCTCCGTGAAGGGCCTTTCTTTTACTTTATGCAATTTTTATTTTTACTTGAGTCTCCATCTTCTATTATAAAGCACCAACTAAGGGGCACTATGATCGTACTTGAGCATTGGGTATAGCTAATATTCGAGTGTGTTTCATGAATGGATCAATGATTGAGCATAATGGGCTAGGGATAACTTGCTTTAGTGTTGATATTTTGAAAGACATGGTTGCTTGTTAATATGCTTCAATATTAAAGTCCTCATGTCAAAACTAGACTATTGCTTTGAACCATATAAAAGTCCAAATGTCCATGCTACAAAGAAAAGAATATGTGATGAACATGTTAGGCAGCATTCCACATCAAAAATTCTGTTTTTATCATTTACCTACTCGAGGATGAGCAGGAATTAAGCTTGGGGATGCTGATATGTCTCCAATGTATCTATAATTTTTTTATTGTTCCATGCTATTATAATATCATTTTTGGATGTTTTACAATCATTTTATATCAACTTTATATCATTTTTTGGGACTAACCTATTGACATAGTGCCCAGTGCCAGTTGCTGTTTTCTGCTTCTTTTTTACTTCGCAGGAAATCAATACCAAACGGAGTCCAAATGCAGCGAAACTTTTTGGAGATTTTTTTTGGACCAGAAGACATCTAGTGGGCCAAAGAAGTACCGAAGAGGGGGCCCGAGGTGAGCACAAGACACCAGGGCGCGCCTGGCCCCCAAGCGCGCCCTAGTGGGTTGTGCCCATCTCGGAGACCTCCCGCACCGCCTCTTTGCTCTATAAATACCCCAATATTCCAAAAACCCTAGGGGAGTTGACAAAAATCAATTCCAGCCGCCGCAAGTTTCAGAAACCACAGATCCAATCTAGACACCATCACGGAGGGGTTCATCATCCTCATTGGTGCCTCTCCGATGATGCGTGAGTAGTTCATTGTAGACCTACGGGTCCGTACTTAGTAGCTAGATGGCTTTCTATCTCTTATTTGATTCTCAATACAATGGTCTCTTGGAGATCTATTTGATGTAACTCTTTTTGCGGTGTGTTTGTTGGGATCCGATGAACTTTGAGTTTATGATCAGATCTATGTTTTTATCCATGAAAGTTATTTGAGTCTTCTTTGATCTCTTATATGCATGATTGCTTATAGCCTCGTATTTCTTCTTCGATATTTGGGTTTTGTTTGGCCAACTTGATCTATTTATCTTGCAATGGGAAGAGGTGCTTTGTGATGGGTTCGATCTTACGGTGCTTGATCCCAGTGACAGAAGGGGAAACGACACGTATGTATCGTTGCTATTAAGGATAACAAGACGGGGTCTATTTCTACATAAATAGATCTTGTCTACATCATGTCATCATTCTTATTGCATTACTCCATTTTTCCATGAACTTAATACACTAGATGTATGCTGGATAGCGGTCGATGTGTGGAGTAATAGTAGTAGATGCAGGCAGGAGTCAGTCTACTAATCTTGGACGTGATTCCTATATAATGATCATTGCCTGGATATCATCATGATTATTTGAAGTTCTATCAATTGCCCAACAGTAATTTGTTTACCCACCGTTTGCTATTTTTCTCGAGAGAAGCCACTAGTGAAACCTACGGCCCCCGGGTCTCTTCTTTAATGTATTTGCCTTCGCGATCTATTTTTATTTGCTTTTATTTTCAGATCTATTAATCCAAAAATACAAAAATACCTTGCTGCAATTTTTACTTATTTATTTTATCTCACGTTCCCGCGAGATCTATTTATCCAATCTACTACAATTTTACCTATCCTTTTACCCGTGAGGCATTGACAACCCCTCTCTTACGTCGGGTTGCAAGTATTTGTTCTTTGTGTGCAGGAGCTGTTTACGTGGTGTTGCATGGTTCTCCTACTGGTTCGATAACCTTGGTCTCATCACTGAGGGAAATACCTACCGTTGATGTGCTGCATCATCCCTTCCTCTTTAGGGAAATACCGACGTAGTTCAAGCAAACATCACAGCGTTACCATCGAGCGCCAGGGGTGATACCTCGTTTAGCACTTCTGATGTTAACTCTGTAGAGTAGCTATTTGGTCGTGGTCATCGAGGGTGATTCCTCCTTCAACACTTCCGATAACGACACCGTTGTGCAACACCTCAAGTGTGAACCTCGAGGGTGATTCCTTCTAAGTTCACCTTGACGGATACATCGAGTAGGAATCCAACGAGGGTGATACCTCAGATTCCCTGATGTTATGGACACACGGATACTTGGACTTTACAACTGTTACTTGGAAAGGCGGGTCGACCCTGAGGGGTACTCGCGAGTGACGGGAAGTTGGGTTGACCTGGAGGGTACCTGAGATTTAAATACGAGGCGTGGCCGGGCATTCTTAGCCCTTACCGCAAGTCCTTGAGATGGGGCGACAGGGTCACATCGATCATGAGTCTCTGTTCGTTACCGCACGCTACAATACATTAACGATTTGGATATTTGATCTGAGCGGGGGGTCTAGCCCGATAGCACTAACCATCACGCGGGAATAAGTATGGGCACTCTGCGTCGTACGTTTCTTTCGAAAGCTCTGTCAGACGTCCAGTTCAGCATCGCGGCACGGCTGGGCCGGCGCCATCCTGTAGTGGTGGTACCGAGATTCGCCCTCCTCGCAACGACCCGGAGTGCACAGGGCGATGGCCCAAGACCCCTGAGCGCTTAGGATATAGACCGACGGGGACCTCTCTGCTGAGCCTAGGTAGGGCTGCGGTGTGTCGTTTAGCCGAGGCCGAGCATGACCCAGAAAAGTGTGTCCGGCCGGAGTTAAGCGAGTGTGATGAGTAAGTTGGTGCACCCCTGCAGGGAAGAACTAATCTATGCATAGTTGGATCCTCGGTAACGGACGCTCGAAGTTGTATCCCGATCGATACAACTAGAACATAATGTTGAGTTGAGAAATGGATAGTATGGCTCTGGGATTGCTTTCTCGCAGGGAGTCGAGAAAGGATCTCTGGCCGAGCTTGATACTTAATGCTACTACTACTTTATACTGTACTAATCTACACTCTTCTAATGCTGCAAGACCGCTGAAGATTCTAGTCTTCGATAGGACTAGGCCTTCTCTCTATTCTGGCATTGCTGCAGCCCAGTCCACATATATAGCCTTCCTTTGATAATGTTGCATATGTAGTGTAGATCCTTGCTTGCTGAGTACTTCGGATGAGTACTCACGATTGCTTTGCTTCCTCTTTTTCCCCCTACCCGTTTGATGCAACCAGATGACGGAGCCCTAGAGCTAGCTGCCCCCGCCGACGACTACTACTACCACCCCGAGGGTGGTTACTACTACGAGCTTGCCGATGACCAGGAGTAGGATCGGAGGGTCCCAGGCAGGAGGCCTGCGCCTTTTCAATCCTAGTGTTTTCTTTTGCCTCGCCTTTTAAAGGCCTATTTGTTTTATCTTTTATATCTGTACTCAAATATCTGATGCTTCCGCTGACACTTGTAAGCAAGCTTATGTATTCGAGCCCTCGAGGCCCCTGGCTTGTAACATAAAGCTTGTATTATTTTAATTTGTGCCTAGAGTTGTGTTGTGATATATTCAAGTGAGTCCTTAGGCTTGATCGTGTGCATTTGCATGTATGATTAGTGCACGATTAAGCCGGGGGCGTCACACCCCCCCCCCCCCCTCATGTCGAAGTTATCGGGGATATGTTGAATTCCCGAGAGAGTTAGGGGTGTTCTAACGCGGCGCACTACACGATATAGGTGAAGGGGGATAAAATCCGGGAATGTTTTCCCAAAGTCTGCATTTTCGGATAGATAAATTGGAGGGGGACGGTTCCAGGTTCGCTATGCTAGCTGCTTGTGACACACGAACGGAGGGCATATTCGGATTCGTCATATTTTTCTGATCGATTTTCATATATAGATTATTTTCATCAGAGTTACGGTTAATTTTCTACTTTGTTAGATGATCGCCATTAATCTATATAGTTCTAAATGGAGACACTTTGTTACAAACATATGAACATAAAAGATTCTATGTTACATCAATCCATCCATCCATCCATACATATGAACATACAAAAAAAATTAAGAAAAAAATTCTATGAACATAAAAAATTCTAACTTTGTTACAAACATATGAACATAAAAAATTATATGTTACATCAATCCATCCATCCATCCATACATATGAACATATGAACATACAAAAAAAAATTAAGAAAAAAATTCTATGAACATAAAAAATTCTAACTTTGTTACAAACATATGAACATATACATCAATCCATCCATCCATCCATACATATGAACATATGAACATATGAACTTTGTTTTAAAAATGCAAGGGGGCGGCGGCGGGGGCGGCGGCAACGCAGGGTAGGGGCAGGGGCGGCGGCATCGCAGGGCAGGGGCGGCGGCATCGCAGGGCAGGGGCGGCGGTGGCGCAGGGCAGGGGCAGCGGCGGCAGCGCAGGGAAGAGGGGCGGAGCTCACTGGGGATGGCGCGTCGGGGCAGGGAGCTGCGGCATTGGGGCAGGGCTCGACGGCGACGGGAGCGACGGCGACGAGGAGCAGCCTGGGGGCGTCGGGGAAGAAAGAACTGAGCTTTCGAGAAACTGCTAAGTGTTGCTTATATACACAAAGCATTGGTCCCGGTTGGTGTCACCAACCGGGACGAAAGGCCCCCCTTTCGTCCCGGTTGGTGCCACCAACTGGGACTAAAGGTCATTTCTAAAGGTCATTTTCAGCAGCCCAAAGCTCGGGAAGCAGAGACCTTTAGCCCCGGTTGGTGACACGAACCGGGACGAAAGGGTGCCTTTGGTCCCTGTTGGAGTCACCAACCGGGACTAAAGGGTTGTGTTGCCATAGCCACATGTTTAGTCCCACCTCGCTAGTTGAGAGGCATGTGCACTTGTTTATAAGCCCCAATGCGACAGTGCTATCGAACTCCTCTCTATTGCAGGCAGTACATGACTTAACTTTGTCAATGCCCTGTTGGGCCCGCGGGCCTGCATCCTGGCCCATGTACAGATGGGTTTCTAGTCGTATGCAGGCCGTGGTGGCCTAGTAGGCGGCATTTTTTTATGAAAATTTTTCTGATTCTTTTTAGTTCATTCTTTTTAGTTAATGTTTTAGTTGATTCTTTTTAGTTCATTTTTCTTAGGTAATGTTTTAGTTGATTATTTTTAGTTCATTCTTTTTAGTTAAAATTTTAGTTGATTCTTTTTAGTTCATTCTTTTTAACAAATAAATACTTTGATAATTTTAGTCAATATTATTTTGATTTTTTTAGTTGATTCTTTTTGCTATTGAAGAATATTATATTTAATTGATTCTTTTTAGTTCATTCTTTTTAGTTAATGTTTTAGTTGATTCTTTTTAGTTCATTCTTTTTAGTTAATATTTTAGTTGATTCTTTTTAGTTCATTCTTTTTAACAAATAAATACTTTGATAATTTTAGTTAATATTATTTTGATTCTTTTTAGTTGATTCTTTTTGCTACTGAAGAATATTATATTTAGTTGATTCTTTTTAGTTCATTCTTTTTGCTATTAGAGTTTTATAAAAGCTTTTTAGTTCATTCTTTTTGCTATTAGTTCATTCTTTGAGCTAAACGGCCCTGAAATTGAAAAGCACTACAAATGAACTCTGAAAAGGTTGAAAGTTGGCATGGTATCATTATTTCACCCACATAGCATGTGCTAAAAAGTTGAGAGGGTTACGGCAAAAACTGGATGCACTTCATGTACAAAATGGACAATCTCTTTCGAAATATCATGGTTTCGCACAAAAACTCATCTGTTACAAAGGCATTTCATTTTTTGAACGTATTTCAACTCCAGACTTTTTGTGCATTCAACATGCACCATTCAAAGCCACATCATCAATTTTCAACCCTTTCTGACTTCATTTGGTATTTTTCATGCATTTATTGATTTTTTTTTACCAAAATGACCCTGAAATTGAAAAGCACTACAAATGAACTCTAAAAAGGTTGAAAGTTGGCATGGTATCATCATTTCACCCACATAGCATGTGCTAAAAAGTTGAGAGGGTTACGGCAAAAACTGGATGCATATCGTGTACAAAATGGACAATCTATTTCGAAGTATCAGGGTTTCGGACGAAAACTCGTCTACTACAAAGGGATTTCATTTTTTCTTCACGTAATCCAAGCCATCATCAGAGCCATCACCAAAATAATTGTGGAGAGAAAGTCTTCACTTTTTCTTCACGTGTGTCCCTTGCTTATTGCGCCGTAACCATGGATAATCTTCATCGTTTAACAGGGTGCTTGGGTCAGCCTTCACTTTGAAGGGAGGAATTTCATGAAACTTTTCATAATCTTCAGACATGTCTGTCTTGCCCTCCACTCCCACGATGTCTCTTTTCCCTGAAAGAACTATGTGGCGCTTTGGCTCATCGTATGATGTATTCGCTTCCTTATCTTTTCTTTTTCTCGGTTTGGTAGACATGTCCTTCACATAGAAAACCTGCGCCACATCATTGGCTAGGATGAATGGTTCGTCTGTGTACCCAAGATTGTTCAGATCCACTGTTGTCATTCCGTACTGTGGGTCTACCTGTACCCCGCCTCATGACAGATTGACCCATTTGCACCGAAACAAAGGGACCTTAAAATCATGTCCATAGTCAAGTTCCCATATGTCCACTATGTAACCATACTATGTGTCATTTCCCCTCTTGGTTGCTACATCAAAGCGGACACCACTCTTTTGGTTGGTGCTCTTTTGATCTTGGGTAATCGTGTAAAATGTATTCCCATTTATCTCGTACCCTTGGTAAGTCAATACAGTCGAAGATTGTGTCCTGGCCAACGAGTACAGCTCATCTCCAACAATGTTGTCACCCATGAGATGTGTTTGCAACCAACTGCCAAAATTCCTGATGTGTTCACATGTAATCCAGTCGTCACACTACTCCGGGTGTTTGGAGCACAGAACATTCTTGTGTTCATTGACATACGGGGTCACCAAGGTAGAATTCTGTAGAACTGTGTAGTGTGCTTGAGCCCAAGAATGCCCGTCTCTACATATTATTGAGTCCGCTCCTAGCATGCCTTTTCTAGTCAGTCTCCCCTCATACCGCGATTGAGGGAGACCAATCAGCTTAAGGTCAGGAATAAAGTTAACACAAAACCCAATGCACTACTGGAATCAGCTTCTTTGCCGTCCGCCACGGCGGACGGCAAAGGCATAGATCACGGACGGCAAACCTCTTTGCCGTCCGCCAGCAGACGGCAAAATGTCCGGATGAACACGTGCCAGCAAAGGCCTTCTTTGCCGTCTGCTTCCTGGAAACGGACGGCAAAGGATTGTGCCGTCCACCTCTGGTGGCCAGCAGATGGCAAAGATCGTGGACGTCAGTGAGGTGGGGTGAGGGCCGTTAGGGGTTAACGGCGTGCTTTGCCGTCAGCTAGCGGACGGCAAAGAGGCTAACGTCTTTGCCGTCCGCTGGCAGACGGCAAAGTGCTCAAACATGCCAGTCCCAGGAATCACAGGTAGCTGCCACATGGCATGTTTGCCGTCAGCTAGCTGACGGCAAAGAGCCTGTACAGCCCTGTTTTTAATTTAATTCATTCAATTTGACAGCAATTCGCAGATATACATATATACACAACAAGCATATCCAACACACTAGTTTCATCATATATACATACATAACCAACACATATATAGTTCCATCCTTACATATTACAAAAGTTTCACATTGTTCATCCAACACCGTTATCCATCCATCCATATAACAAGTTCCAACCATGCAAGTTCATTGATACAAAATAAAAGCACAAATGGAAAAGAAGCACTCCATCCATGCAAGCTTCCGTGAATTAAATCAAATCTGCAAAATGATAAACAAGATGTTAGAAGAAGAAGAATAAAATGAAGAAGAAGAACAAGACTATAAGAAGTAAGCATACTTAAGTAAAATGGAGCTAACCTAGAAGAAAATGAAGAAGAAGAAGAAGAAGAAGACTAGAAGAATACTAGAAGAAGACTAACAGAATAAGAAGAAGAAGAAGAAGAAGAAGAAGAAGACTATAAGCTTATTATGTAAACTTGGTCATTTTGTGCTAACATAAGTAATTTTGGAGTTAACCTATAGGAAAGTAAGCATAGTAGAGATAACTTAGCATATTAGAGCTAACATAGGTAACTAAGCATATTAGAGCTAACATAGGTAACTAAGCATATTAGAGCTAACTTAGAGCTAACTTATGTCATTTCGGAGGAAACAAAGCTAAGTATATATAGATCATTTTGGAGATCAAACATACCTGACATAGTTCAGTTCTCATTGTTCTTCTCCTTCTCCTTCCTCAGCCTAATGCGCCAAGAGCAGCGAGGCGGTGGAGGCAGTGGGATGTAGTCTTCTACCACAATTGGCGTGGTCATGTCGCCCACCGGCGCGAGGTCATTGTCAGGCACCACCACCATCGCGAGGCCATCTTCAGGCAGGACAGGCACGACCATCGCTAGGTCATCCTCAGCCACCACCATCGCTAGGTAATCCTCAGCCTGATGCCCACTCTGCTCCTCTTCTTCCCCACTCCAGTCCGGATCATCCTCCTTGCTGTTGCTTTTGCTACAGCCAGAATCGCTGTTGCTTTTGCTACAGCCAGAATCGCCGCTGCTTTGGCTGTAGCCAGTGTCGCTGCTGCTGCTCCCATTGCCTGTCCAAATGCAACAATGACCGTTAACAATCGATGCGAGACAAAGCCAAATGTAGAGGAATAAGAAGAGGCAGAACGTACTGGCATCATCGTTGTCAGCGTAGCGCATGCGACACATAGTCGCGTTGAACACCTTCACGATGAGCATGGTGGCGTCGTCATCATTCCTGAAGAGAAGGAAGTACCCCTGCCGCAGGTCGTAGGCACGGTAGAACTTCTCCCAGCCACGACACAGGTACATGTGGCCCTCCTTAATCACCAACTCCACGTCCCACAGCCTGCGAAACCCGCTGCCGGCCTCTCGCAGCTTCACATTATTTGGCGGATCTTCACCCAGCATGTTCATAAAAGTGTCAGGCAGCCTCTGCAGTTTGGGACAATGAGTGATGTAGCAAACAACAGAGTTATCATAATGAGATGGGTGAAGGGGAGATCTCTCCTTTTATATACATGCCTCGTGGATGATACTGAAGTCACAAGTATGATACTGAAGAACTCGAAAGCATCCAACTCGTACTCCGGTGTGGCAGAGCGGAGTCTGCGGTGGCGGCTTCCCCCCATCTCTGATAAGCAGCAGAAGATAATCAACTACACCAAGTTATCATTTCTCATTCAAAAAACAATGCACTTGTGGACATATGATGGCTCTAGTTGAATTTATTAGTAGCACTAGTCGTCAAAAATGTTGACTTTAGTTGAATTTCATATAATAACTATTTTAACTTCTTTGGTTCAGAAAACTAGGCAACTAGCTAGAAGTATAAAAACATTCAACTAAAGAAAAGAAAAAAACTGCAAAACGTGGCGGAACCCTAAATAAGAAAGTATAAAAACGTGTCTTTTTCTTCTTCTTCCCCTCTTCTTCTTTTTTCCTCTTTTTCCTTTTCTTCTTCTTCCTCTTCTTCCTTTTCTTCATCTTCTTCTTCTTCTTCTTCTTCTTCTTCTTCTTCTTCTTCTTCTTCTTCTTCTTCTTCTTCTTCTTCTTCTTTTTCTTCTTCTTCTTCTTCTTCTTCTTCTCTTTTTCTTATTCTTTTTCTCCTCCTCTTCCTCTTCTTCCTTTCCCTTTCCCTCTTCTTCTTTTCCTTTTTCTCTTCTTCCTTTTTTTCCTTCTTCTTTTCTAATATGTAAACTATCTAAACCCACTCATCCCCGGGCGCCCTCTTTTTTCCTTTCCTTCTTCTCTTCTTTTTCTTCTTTCTTCTTCTTCTTTTCTTCTCTTTTTCTTATGCTTTTTCTCCTCCTTCCTCTTCTTCCTTCCCTTTCCCTCTTCTCTTTCCTTTTCTCTTCTTCCTTTTTTTCCTTCTTCTTCTAATATGTAAACTATCTAAACACCCACTCATCCCCGGGCGCCCTCTTTTTCCTTCCTTCTTCCTTCTTTTTTTTTTCTTCTTCTTCTTCTTCTTCTTCTTCTTCTTCTTTTCTTCTCCTCCTCCTCTTCCCCTCCCCTCCTCCTTCTAATCCTCTTCTTTTCTAAACTAAAACTAAAACTAATCTAAAATAAACTAAAATAAAACTAAAAATAAAACTAAAACTGAAATAAAACTAAACTAAAACTAAAACAAGAAACTAAACTAGAAGAAACTAAAAAAAAGAGGGGAAGAAAACTGAGGGGATCGCCGGTGGAGGGCGAGGGGGAGGTCGGGGGGCGGGGCAGAGGGGGGGGAGGAGGGAGGCAGGGGGAGGGGGGGTAGGGCCGGGGGAGGGGGGACAGGAAAAGGGGAGGAAAGGAAGCAGGAATCTAGGCGACGGGGCGCGGCGGGGCGACGAGGCGACGGGGCGCGGTGGGGCGGCGGGGCGACGGGGCGCGGGGGGAGGGCTGGACGGCGGTGGGGGCTGGGTCCGGGGGGCGGGGCTGGCGGGCGGCGGCGGCAAAGCGGCGGGGGAGGAGAAAGGCGGGCGCGCGGGAGGGAAACAGAGAAAGAGAGAGAGAGGGGAGACGGCTCGGCCCGTTAAGTGGGCCTTCTTTGCCGTCTGCTAGCAGACGGCAAAGAGGGCGGCCGTTTAGGGCTAGCCCACGTCTCCTCTTTGCCGTCCGCTGGCGGACGGCAAAGAACCTGACCTAGCCACGCCGTGCCCCATGGGGCCCACCTGGCCCTTTGCCGTCTGCCTTCTAGCTCTTTGCCGTCAGCTGGCTGACGGCAAAGAAACAGCGGACGGCAAAAAGACTTGCCACCTGCACTTTCTTTGCCGTCCGCTTTGTGGAAGCGGACGGCTAAGAGGCTCTTTGCCGTCAGCTGGCGGACGCCAAAGAGGTGGCAGACGGCAAATTACCAGATTCTAGTAGTGATGACCTCCTCTGTTTGATGGCCCGTGGAGATGCTTCCTTCTGGCCTAGCACGGTTATGAACATATTTCTTTAAGACTCCCATGAACCTCTCAAAGGGGAACATATTGTGTAGAAATACAGGGCCCAGAATGGCAATCTCGTCGACTAGATGAACTAGGACGTGCGTCATGATATTGAAGAAGGATGGTTGGAACACCAGCTCGAAATTGACAAGACATTGCACATTCTTTAACCTTGGTAGGATTTCTGTATCAATTACCTTCTGAGACATTGCATTGAGGAATGCACATAGCTTCACAATGGCTAATCGAACGTTTTCCGGTAGAAGCCCCCTCAATGCAACCGGAAGCAGTTGCGTCATAATCACGTGGCAGTCATGAGACTTTAGGTTCTGGAACTTTTTCTCTGGGATATTTATTATTCCCTTTATATTGGATGAGAAGCCAGACGGGACCTTCATACTGAGCAGGCATTCAAAGAAGATTTCCTTCTCTTATTTGGTAAGAGCGTAGCTGGCAGGACCTTGATACTGCTTTGGCTGCATGCCGTCTTTTTCGTGCACACGTTGCTAGTCCTCCCATGCCTCCAGTGTATCTTTTGTCTTCCCATACACACCCAAGAAGCCTAGCAGGTTCACGCAAAGATTTTTCGTCACGTGCATCACGTCGATTGCAGAGCGGACCTCTAGGTCTTTCCAATAGGGTAGGTCCCAAAATATAGATTTCTTCTTCCACATGGGTGCGCGTCCCTCAGTGTCATTCGGAACAGATTGTCCACCAGGACCCTTTCCAAAGATTACTTGTAAATCCTTGACCATATCAAGTATGTGATAACCAGTACAAAGGGCGGGCTTCTTCCGGTGATCTGCCTCACCTTTGAAATGCTTGCCTTTCTTTCGACATTGATGGTTGGCCGGAAGAAATCGATGATGTCCCAGGTACACATTCTTCCTGCATTTGTCCAAATATATACTTTTGGTATCATCTAAACAGTGCGTGCATGCGTGGTATCCCTTGTTTAGCTGTCTTGAAAGGTTACCAAGAGCAGGCCAATCATTGATGGTTACAAACAACAACGCATGTAGGTCAAATTCCTCCTGTTTGTGCTCATCCCACACACGTACACATTTTCCATTCCACAGCTGTAAAAGTTCTTCAACTAATGGCCTTAGGTACACATCAATGTCGTTGCCGGGTTGCTTAGGGCCTTGGATGAGCACTGGCATCATAATGAACTTCCGCTTCATGCACAACCAAGGAGGAAGGTTATAGATACATAGAGTCACGGGCCAGGTGCTATGATTGCTGCTCTGCTCCCAAAAGGATTAATGCCATCTGCACTTAAACCAAACCATACGTTCCTTGCATCACCTGCAAAGTCCCCCCACCTTCTCTCGATTTTTCTCCACTGCGACCCGTCAGCGGGTGCTCTCAACTTCCCGCCTTTCTTACGGTCTTCTTTGTGCCATCGCATCAACTTGGCATGCTCTTTGTTTCTGAATAGATATTTCAACCGTGGTATTATAGGAGCATACCACATCACCTTGGCAGGAACCCTCTTCCTGGGGCGCTCGCCCTCAACATCACCAGGGTCATCTCGTCTGATCTTATGCAATGCACCGCATACCGGGCATGCGTTCAAATCCTCGTACTCACCGCGGTAGAGGATGCAGTCATTAGGGCATGCATGCATCTTCTGCACCTCCAATCCTAGAGGGCATAGAACCTTCTTTGCTTCGTACGTACTGTCGGGCAATTCGTTATCCTTTGGAAGCTTCTTCTTCATTATTTTCAGTAGCGAGCCAAATCCCTTGTCAGATACACCATTGTCTGCCTTCCATTGCAGCAATTCCAGTGTGGTACCGAGCTTTGTGTTGTCATCTTGGCAATTTGGGTACAACCCTTTTTTGTGATCCTCTAACATGCGATCGAACTTCAACTTCTCCCTTTCACTTTGGCATTGTCTCTTTGCATCAACAATGACCCGGCGAAGATCATCATCGGGCACATCGTCTGGTTCCTCTTGATCTTCAGCTTCCCCCATTGCAGTATCACCGTATTCAGGGGGATAGTTGTCATCATCCTCTTCTTCTTCGTTGTCTTCCGTCATAACCCCTCTTTCTCCGTGCTTGGTCCAAACATTATAGTGTGGCATGAAACCCTTCTCAAGCAGGTGGATGTGAAGGGTTTTCAAGTTAGAGTAATCCTTCGTATTCTCACAGACAGGGCATGGACAATACATAAAACCATTCTGCTTGTTTGCATCAACCACTTCAAGAAATTTATGCAGGCCCTCAATGTACTCGGAGGTGCGTCGGTCACCGTACATCCATTGCCGGTTCATCTGCGTGCATTATATGATTAAGTGTATCAAAACCATTACAGAACATCATGAATAGAGAAGTGACCAAATTAATACAAGTTCATCATCACATTAAAACCAAAGTACAGTAGTGATCAAATGTTATTACTGAAAAAATAAATACATAAAGTTCATACATAGTTCTCATAGAACAACATACAGCTCTCTAGAGCATCTAATTAAAACATACATTGAAACTAACATACAACTATGTAAAACATTTAAATGCAACAATAAATGCGATCATAATCGCAACTAAGGTAACAATTGATCCAACAGCATAATGATACCAAGCCTCATTATCAATGGCATATTTTTTATCTTTCTAATCTTCAAGCGCATTGCATCCATCTTGATCTTGTGATCATCGACGACATCGGCAACATGCAACTCCAATTTCATCTTCTCCTCCTCAACTATTTTCATTTTTTCTTTCAAATACTTGTTTTCTTTTTCAACTAAATTTAACCTCTCGACAAGAGGGTCGGTTGGAATTTCCGGTTCACATACCTCCTAAATAAAAACATCTATGTCACGTTGGTCGGCATAATTGTCATCAACACTAAATGAAACAAATAGTTATAAAAGATAGTATACCACATCCAAATCATAGACCGGACGAGGGCCGACGGGGGCGGATACCAAAACCATGGCACTATATAATAACAAACAATAATAAAAGTAAGAAATTTATACAAGTATATCTATCTAAAGCATACAAGTAAGAATTTTTTTTCTTTTAAAAAGAAGATAAGAACAAGAGGCTCACCACGGTGGTGCCGGCGACGAGATCGGTGCGGGCGATCGACGACGGTGAGGACGGGGACGGGACGGCACCCTACACATGTGCAGACTCTAAGAAGTTGTGCATCTAAATCAAAAGAACTCCCACATACACTCCTACACTAAAACCCACAAACCACTCTACTTCTAGAGCATTTGAAATGAGTTAAACTAGCAGTGAGAGATGAAAGGATGAAGTAGCTAACCTTCTAGAACACTTGTGTAGTTGGTGCACCGCCAAACCTAGACAAATCTTGGGGAAAATGGAGTTTGGAGGTCGAGCTTGGAGAGGAGAAAGCTTAAGTGTGGCTCCGGCATTTCATTGAACACCTCATGTGCATAGGAGGTGAAAACAGAGAGCAGCACACCTCCCACCCTTCCACGGCCAAAAAACAGAGGAGATGGGGGGCGTGGATATATATAGGCAAAACATTAGTCCCGGTTTGTGTCTAAATCGGGACTAAAGGACAACCTTTAGTCCCGGTTGCCCTTTAGTCCCGGTTCGTGTCTGGAACCGGGATCAAAGGGGTCAGACAAACCGGGACCCTGGCCCGACCGGCGCCCTGGCCTCACGAACAGGGACTGATGCACCCATTAGTCCCGGTTCGTAACAGAACCAGGATTAATGCTCTTATCTGGCCTGGACCAAAGCCCTGTTTTCTACTAGTGTTAACAAATCCCCCTGAAGCAACCTTCCATGGCAATCCAATTCCAACTGGCTATGCTCGTGTCGGGGTGGATGAAGTGATGTCGGGATATGCCGAGCTAGACCTTGACATTCATGGAGGTGACGAGGAGCGCATACTGGGAGAGACCATACGTCGTATCATTCTATGGAGAAAGGATTGCATCGTCTTTCCAAGGCCACTGACTCCTCCTCCAAGTCTGCCGCCGTGTCAGCCGGCTCCTCCTCCAAGTCCGCCGCGTCAGCCGACTCCACCGCCCTACCCCGAGACGGAGCGCGGCGCTAGTCTGCCACCGCACCAGCCGACTCCACTGCCCAACCCCGAGACGAAGCGCGGCGCTAGTCCGCCACCGCGTCAGCCGACTCCACCGCTCCACCCCCGTGACGGAGCCCATTAGCATAAGTCCGCCAAATCGATCACGGGCGCGTCAGCCTTCTCCAAAGCGGAAGCGATCACCAAGCAAGAAAGCCCCTCCTCCTGCCAAAAAGAAGTTGGCTTACGAGAAGACTGACAAGGAAACCGATGAGACAGTGGCTGCCAAAGTGAAGGCCTTTTTTGCGAAGAAATCGCCCCCGCCGCCAAAGGAGAAAATACCTGAGGAAGTCATACAACAATTTAATGATAATGCTCAACCGGCTGTGAAGAGACCGGCGTCAGACTATGAGTGCTCTATTAAGAAGTTATATCATGCACAAAAAGAGAAGGAGTCGAGCTCGACCTCGAGCCAAGCAGTTGGTAAAAAAGCGGGAAAACTGTTCCTCAGCTGGGAGAACAGGCAGTGCAATCGATCCCCCCGCTCATTGTACAACCACATGTGAGTACCACCGATCAGCTGGTAATAACCGACGATCATAGGAGGCAGGCTAAAGAGGCCAGTGTCACTGTTGAACAACTCCTAGGCATCGAGTTTCTCCCCGGGTTTACAAAGGAGGAACTATCATGGCAATATGTCCGCGACAAACCTCTGGTCAAGCCTGAGGAGATCCCGCTTCTATCAACAAGAATGCGCAGATTGCATGAGTGGTACCTGAGAGAAGTAAAGAACGGGCGAGAGGCCCTCATGGTGAAAGTCAAGGCAGAGCATTACTTCCATGAAAAAGATTTGTGGGTTGAGTTTCAAGAAATGTTTCAGTTATTCAATCAAGACGCACTCAACAAATCTCTCGTCGGTTGCTATTATATGTAAGTGATTTCTTTCTGTAATTTAAGTCTCTAGCTGTGCTCGTTCATTACCTGTAATTATCCTCACTATATTCTTTTCTGTGGTATTATGCAGAATGAAGATTTATGAAATGAAAAGAGATGGACGCTATGGCATTGGGTTCATTGACCCAAATACCGTTAATGAAGAGACATGGTCACGTCACAAAAAAGACACAGAGAGAAGCTTGCTAGAGTTTTTGAAGCGACTAAATACCCAACCAGAAATAGTACTTCCTTACAACTTCGGGTGAGTGTTACTGTCTTGTATTACAAATTCTGTTTTGCTTACTAGATGTTAATAAGTGTAGTTGATGAGTTATGCACATGCCCGCTTAATTATACAAACGTGTGCGCATGCAGTTTCCACTGGATCCTGCTAATCATTGAAGTTGACTTCGGAAAAGTTCAAGTATTGGATTCACTACTTAAAGAAACTAAAGAATACTCAATCGTGAAGGGGATGATCGACAGGTAATTTCAATCATTATCGCACTATGTCGGCCTCTTTAGTTCATTTACTGATATCAACTAATTAATAACTCCTTTATTCATTTTCTTTGCCGGCGGGCAGGGTTTGGCAAAAGTTCATCAAACAGGCTAGAGGCCCATGGAAACAAGAGCTGAAATGGGTGCGATCCAGGGTACGTAATTAAGTAGTACTAGCTACGTCTGCGCATCTCTTTAATTCTAGTTTCAATACCATTATCATGCTTGATTAATTATTATCTGATTGAATTCTATTCTCGTAAAGTGTATGAGTCAGGCGTCGGGGAATAATTTATATGCGTACTACGTTTGCGAGAACATTCGCATTATGATGTCCGAAAGGAACACATCTGCAAGACAACTTCGGGTACGCAAACACAATTCAAAGTTCTTTTTATCATGATCTAATATATATACACACAACTAATATATTCATATTGATCTCCTTCTTTAATAAAGATGACGGAAATGCGGGATAAGCTCCTACCAACGGACCGCATATGAGCACTTCAAGAGGAAATTGCGGGATTTTTGCTTGACCAGGTCATAGATTCCGAAGGAGAATACCATTACACCTAATGCCTGCATGTTATGATCTGCAAATTGTAGGAGAAATTATATATACCAAATTGTATATATATATATATATATATATATATATGTGTGTGTGTGTGTGTGTGTGTGTGTGTGTGTGTATGCATGGTCGTATGAGAAATTCTATGATATATGATTGGTCGTACGAGAAATTCTATTATATATGATGTGTATAGTATGTGGTAGCATTGATACTTGACGTACGACTGCAGTAGTGTAAAATATGTTTGAAATGAAAAACAATTAAATGAAAAACACAAAATGAAAAGGAAAAATAAACCATAATTCATAAATCCTAAAACCCTAAACCCCTAAACCTCTAGCCCCGGTTGGTAACACCAACCGGGACTAAAGGTCCCCCAGCCCCCGGCGCGGGCTCGTGCCACGTGGTGGGCCTTTGGTCCCGGGCCGTGACGAACCGGGACTAAAGGGAGGGGGGCCTTTAGTCCCCACCCTTTAGTCCCGGTTGGTGAACCGGGACTAAAGGCCCTTACGAACCGGGACTAAAGGCTGATTCTGCACTAGTGTATCAAACTAGCAATATATGTATATTGTACTAAAGACCGGCTATATGGTTGTTGGAAACCCTTACCTCAAATCCCATCTAGGTAGCTAGGATCATTACTATAGAATAAAGGTGTCACATTAGGATCATCAAAGATGATTATATCAAAACCCGTCTCAAACATATTATAGATGGTTTATTTTTGCATTTGTCTGCATAACTTACACAATCGGTTGTTAACAAACGAGTCCTGCTATACACAAGACACAGCTCAGCCGACTCTCACACGACACAAAAGATCAAACCGTTGGTGCAAGCAATGAAGGACTAGCAGAGCATTGGATTTTCCATCGTGCACATATCGGCCAAGGAGCATCGTGCACACAGTAGCTTCGTTAACAAACCCCGTTCTAGACATTGGACTCAAAGTAGCAATAGTTATGCAATCGGTTCATAAATAGAGTTGCCCACAGTAATCTAGATATATAGCACGCGATTCTATTCAGGAGCCGTTTGGCGTTCTCTCCAAGGTGTTCTCGGCAAAAGCTTTAGAAACACAAAAAACGTGGCAAGTACAATTTGCCAGCAGTAGCCAAATAAGTACACAACTTATATTATCAGTCATCAGCTGCATCTTGTTTCCTTTCTCCTTCCCTCTAATGACTTGGAGTTCCTTCTCCCAGCCATGAGCACACAAAGAGTTTAGCAGCAGACAGGTATTGTGGGCTGAACAATGAGTGTGCATCATCTTGTGTAGCGGCACACTCCTAAACAATAATTATGCTTCTCTGTTCTCTCTTATCTCGAGGGAAAAAAAAGAGGAGGGAAGTGTGATTTTTCCTATATGAGTCTAATATACTGTCTAAAAATGTATTTGAATGGTCTGACTAATTACTATGATCAAGGAAGATGAGACTTTAGAGAAACAATGTGATATATCCTGCACTGATAAAGGTTATATATAACGTAAACCACCGTTCCTCATAAATGAGAAGCTATCTCAAAACCAATCAACAATATATGATAAGGTATGAGGTTGGATGACCTACAGGCACCCACTAGTGTGGGGACAAGGGGGCACACGGTGAACTACCAATGAGGGTATGGGCGCATTATTATTATTTTACCACGTTTATTAATTTTCAATCGCCTAAAAATGAAACCGATGGTCACAGCGTTGCTGCCGGAGGGAAGACCGAGGGTTGACAGGTGCAAGTGCGGGATAGTCGCCAGCGCCGGAGAAGAAGTGTGTGTGTCGGGGGTCGGGGGGGGGGGGGGGGGGGGGGGGGGGGAGGTCCATATCGATACGACAAGTCGTATCACAACGACTGACCAATCGAAAACACTACAAATCAACAACATTTCATCATTATATATTTAAATACTCCCACCGATCCATATTACTTGTTTTAGTTTTGTCTAGATACGTATGTATGTATACATGTTTTAGTTTTGTCTAGATACGTATGTATGTATACACATATGTATACATACATACGTATCTAGACAAAACTAAAACAAGTAATATGGATCGGAGGAAGTAATATCATATCCTAAATTACATACCTAGATGGTCGTTGGTTGTATCTAACTATAACAAATTCTTGGAGAACCATATATATTCAAACACGTAAAGAACGGAATTTTTTTAACACATTTCTATTCAGTGTATGAGGAAGGACACTATAGTGTTTGATCTACCCATGTAAAAAAGGACCGATATCTTGTTTGATCTCGCCAAAATTGAAAGACCAACTTCGGGCTGAAGAGAAAATGTCTGCATGTCTTTATGGATAAGTTTTATAATATGTTTTATTTTACATTCTGCAATCATCATTTCCTTCAAAATAGTTAATACTAGATATTAATTTCAGCATATGTGTATGATACGTAGGTCAGCCATCCGGATACATTGTTGATAATCCAATGATGTGCAGATGGAGTGGTTGTCTCTTGACGGCGATGTTGTACCTTCAGATAGGGGAAAAAAACTAGGCATATTACTACGGTCGATTTGTCATAAATGACACATCAATCTAGTGATTACATGAGCATATCGCTATTGACACATTATAAAGATTAATCTGCTTTTCTGGGCCATAACTGCAAATAAAATTTGACCCGTCCACTTTTATTCAAGCGGATGGAAGGACACAAATGTGGAGCTCTTTTTTCGGCTGTATTTGATGGATGGATGTATATATACAGTAAACAAAATGTCGTCTGAGAGTAAAAATCGAACTCTGATCCTGAGCTGATATGCTCCCCATATGAACAGTGATTCAAACAAAATACCAAAAAAATGAAAAGAATCTGAAATTTGTACACATCAAAGATGAAATACTCTTCTAAGTCCTTGCAAATTTTCGCACTGAAATGACATCTGAGGAACAGGGCTACAAAAAACAAAACTGGAGCTCGAATTTTGTTGCAGATTTGGACATTTCTTTAGCTCCGTTTTTTTTTTGTGCCGAGCTCCTTGAATTTCATCTCAGCGGAAAAAATTGCAAGCGCCTATAAGAGTTTCTCTTTGATTTGTAAAAAAATTCAGATTTGTCGGAATTTGTAAGGTATTTTTCTTGAATTTACTGTTCACTTGGGTGCAAGATGCACACGAGCTCCGAAACGTAGCTCTCATCTGAGAGAAAATAAAATATGTTTTTAATATGATACAGCATCATTATCAATTTAGTTTTTTGTTTCTGGCCATATTGTTGCACATAATACTCTTATCTAAAAACAATATTTTAAGTTGGTTATTTGCATCATGCAGAATCATCAAACAACTATAACTAAGATAGCTACGATGCATCTGCTATTACGAAAAAGGGTTTCCCCCCGCTTTATATTATAAAGCACAACCACAACATCGAAGCAACCGATACAAACGCACACCACACAGACCAAGGCAAGATACACGAATGCCGGGCACCGACACACAACCTCAACGACACAAAGCATCTAAAAGATGAGCAAAAAGGATCCGCTAAGAGCCGACGGAGACCACCACCACAAGGAGCGATCGTCCGGGAAGATGTGCGACAGACACGCCGGACCGAGGACTCCAAGACGGTGCCTCCAGGAAGGGCACGAGCATGAACGTCGCCACCGTCCGATCCGAAGATCAAGTTTTCACCCGGAGTATGATGGAGGGAGTAGAAGCACCACGACGGAGCCTGCAAGGAGGAACACGACGTCCACGGACGCCATCACCGTCGACCAGAGCGGGACTGGGTAGGTGATGTACCCCGGTGCTTCAACTCCCCCGCCGCCACCCCGATCCACCAACACCCACAGCCATGCCGCCCGAGCGGCCATGGTTGCCTGCCCGCATCCGAGCCGCACAATCCGCCCACGACCAATGCGACTCCCACCGCCAGGGCCGCCGCCCCACCATGAGACCACCCCGAAGCAACCAAAGGCCATGACTTTGCCCAGATCCACGACCCCAACCACCTCCAGAACCGCCGCCGGCCAAGCTGCCTCAAGAAGGGCCGCGACCACATCGACCGGGGGAAGGGGAAGGCGGAGAAGTGGCCCATGGCCACGACCGACACCCGTGTCGGCTCCAACTTCCCCCCGGAACCGTGTTCCGCCCCCGCTTCGAAGGCCCAGAGCATCAGGAGGCATCGGCCGTCGTCAGAAGCAGGAGAGGGAGGGTTGCCGAGTTGTCGCCGCCGCCGCCTGAAGACGCCACCAGGAGATCCACCCGAGCCGAGCGCCGCCACCCAGCCACGAGGGCCTGACTGGGTGGGAGCAGCCCACCACCTCCGTTGCCGCCCCCCCCCCCCCCTCCACCATGCACCACAGCGAGAGGGCCGCCCGCGACCCGCGGCGCCGAATGCGACGCCGAGGCGCCGCCGCCGACGCCACCACTGGCCCGCACCACCACCATGCCGCCCGCCGCCCGTCGAACGCCACCATCGCCGGCCTGCTCCGGGACGCCGCGCCCAGCCGCGAGATCTGGCCTGCGCCATACCCCACGCACGGGGGACGAAGGAGCCCCGCCGCCGCCGGCGACGCCCGGGCTTCGCCCAGCCGCGCCCCTTGGCGGCGGCGAGGGTGGAGGAGGGAGGAGGAGGGGGTGCGGCGGCGGGGATCGAGAACCCTCCCCGACGCCTCGCGGGTGGCGGCGGGGGAGAGAGAGGGGGGAAAGAGTCTACTCTCTCCGCATCTACTATTTATGGAAACACGATCAAAACCATTTGGGATATTTAGAAGGGAAACACTAGGTTTGGTTTCCAACAAAAAGAAAACAACAACGCAACTAGGAAGAGCCACACCAGTAAATAAATTGTCTTGTATCTTTATAGGTCAAAGAAAAATAAAGTGTCTATTTTCAAGGATCCGTTCTGTTGCAGTAAACAACTCAACATAGCAGTATGGTTTAACATCATGGTGCATCAAGTCATGATCACTATGTGCACCATCTATTTATCATGGCAGCATACATAGGGCATATAGATTGACCAGAAGTGTGGAGTAGTTCATAGCGTATTCACCAATGATGGTGTTGCAGTGGTATCATTCAATAGTGAGGAACCAATGTTTTGTTTGTGCATGTTTATTGTTCCTTTTGCGCGAATCATATTCTCACTTTTTATTTATACTAATCTCACTCGCGCGCCCATTTTGTCAGTGACTTGGACACTTGGTTGACCAAGCCAAGTAAAAGCCGTGCATTTGTTGTATGCACATATCGACCTTGAATGCATAATCTTTTCTGTAGCTCAGATTAGAATTGTTATATGCTACTTGGTACTACTTCAATGGTTGTGACAAATGTTGCGTCGGCAGTTCCAAGAGCAGACGCAATGGCTATGATCCATGAGTGTAATGCAATGCATCTATACTTACAAGTATTCAATAGGACTCTGTGAGGACAACATACCGGTAAAACATCTAAATTCGCACGTTTTCAAAGTGTCGTAATGCAGTCCAAGTGGGTCTAAAACTCTCGATGGCGTGCTGTTTTGTGTAGACACATCTCTACCGGTGAGATATCATAATTTTAGACCGATAAATCTCCGCCATCCTTTTTTATCGGTTGAACAATATACAATAGATAATAATTTTATTCACAAGTACATTTAAACCCATTTTATTACAAGCATCTTATTGAAGATTGCAGTGATATGATGGACTACTCTGATCTTGCAACAGTGCAATTCAGAAACCATGTCCATGAGTCCATGTATCGCATTCAGAAGTAGGCAGCTCATTTAAGAGCTAGCTGTTGTAGGCAGGCTGCTTACTATGGTGCTGAGCCAATCTTCAGCAATGTAGTGGTAAGCTGCCTCCGTCAGGTGTACACCGTCCCAGAATAGATGAGTGGACGGATCCTCGCACGTCGTCGCGGCTTCGTCACCACAAGCGACCGAGAGGTTGTAGTGGTACCTCCCACGTCCTCCACAGCAAACTCTAAGAACATCGTCTTTTTTAATCCCTGCAACCACCGCATAACTGAACTCATCAACTTCTGCAATGTTCACCACTACTCTATTTTCTAAACCTTACGAATCAAGATTTGCATCAAGATTCATGCTGAACAATGAATTCAAAAAGGTGTGCAATATGTTTGGACAAAACTCGAAGCGAAATGAATCTCAGGGCCCTTCCAACAATGAAGAACATAGACAAAAACTGTCACTGACCAAATTTTTCAGGCGACTTGACCATCTCCATGACGTGGTTGAACAGGTCGGTGTGGATGATGGTCACATCGGGGTGCTCCGCCCGCAGCTTCTGGACGGCGTCTCGCAGCAGAGAGTTGTGGAGCTTCACGATCTCGTTGGGCTCCTTGAGACAGCCGGTGGTGGCGTCGTATTCTGAAGCATCGGCGTCCTCGAAGGTGACGAGGATCGGCGGCGCGCATCCGGACGGGATCATCCCAGGGATGACCAGAGTCTTCGCCCCATGCTCGATCACTCTCTGCTTGTTGCATTAGTTTTCATGATGTTAACATGCATGTACGCTGACTGAAAACAGCTGGAGTGACATGAGGAGCATGATGTCAAGTAGTCTTGCCTCGGCACCCATGGAGATGGTCTGGATGAGATCTGGCACGAATGCTCTGATTTCTTGCATGCTCTTCTTCCCGAAGGAGTAGTGGTAGTCGTTGATCCCGAACTCACCCACGAAGAAGAGCGATCTGCTGAAGAAATCCTTGCACTCTGCAATGAAGCATTTCGCTCTTGATTATATGTACGCATATCAAGTGTTTGGTAAATGGTACAGCGGTTGAAAGAATATACCATTACCATGTGTACTCAAACTCACAATCCAACTCATTATATTTCAACTTATGTTGACATATTCACCATAGTGGTTTATCTTTTTCAAATGAATTTTTTATCTACACTTTGTTTACTGTGTATGTTCATCATGTTTGACATTCATCCATAAGATGTTGCATCCAAGGCTGGCCTAGGGTAGTGACCATAATTAGTTGACTTAACCAGTACTTCTCCAAACCCGGGTGGCGGCTGTTACTTATTAATTTATGCACATTTTCAGTTCAATCCGCTGTGGGAAGCTAAGTATATAACCTTGGTCCGTTTGGCACAAGGAAGGCTTGAGCTCCTCGAACCAGCCAAGCTGCACTTCAAGGCTGGTGTTGAGGGGGAACGGGCTGGCGCCGGGAGGGTCACCGATGTGGAAGAAGCTGGAGTTGAGAGCGGTGGCGCCGCCGACGGCAAAGTTGGCGCCCTGCCGGAAGCTCCCCTTGTGCGACAGGTACGGTGGCACGAGAGGCAAGCCTAGGCCTTGAGCTGAAAATCATGCGTTGATCACCTTGAAATACACATATATAGGCAGGGAGGGAGGCTACTGATGATTGACAGAATAATTACCGATGAAGTCGATAATGAGGCGGCCGTTGCAGTTGCGGCCAGTGGGGCGGCCACCGAAAGAGGTCATGCCGTAGGGTGGGCGCATCACAACATCAAAGACGTTGTACCAGCCGAAGACGATGGGGTTATTGCCTGTGTCCGTGAAAGAGTCGCCAAAGGCGAAGATGGATTCGAACGGCCCGCCACCACAGAGGGAGGCCGCCTCAGCCGATGGGTGCAAGATGGCGAGCGCCATCGCCACGAAGGCAGCCAGCACCAACCTTCCACCACTACCCATCTTGATGCCTCAGCTCGGTGTACGTCCTTAGTGATGATGAGCTACGTATTTATAGGGGAGCCTCCACCAAGCGCGCGCATGCAGCGTCGCATTTGGCACGTTGCACGAGCAGGTTCACATCTTTGTCGCGCCATCTCATCCATTGTTGGCGTTGCATCGCTTTCAATCGCGCAAAGCTATCAATTTTTTCAATGCACCGACAGCGATACGCTCATACAATCTGTAGATTAATTGTTGTGTCATATATAAGGAACCTAACATGTACTATTTGAGTACCATGTCTAGTTTTTTGTCCCTATCTATATGGGACACAACGTCATCGTCAAGATATAATGCACTCCATTTGCAGATAATTGCACCATCAACAATGGATCGGGACAAAATTGATAGGATGGCTGGCCTATACATATCATACATATATTACTACGATTGATTAATATCAACAAAGATTATTTTTTAAGGAAAATAATGATAGCTAAAAATAAATTTAAATTTATTATAAAGCATACTGTGAGACATTCAGGCATATCATCTTTACAACTAAAAATTCAGCAGGAAGTTGTCTCCTTATTTTTTACAAGAACAAACATGGTATCCGTCCTTTTTGAGAGGGGAAGATCGAACCTTCCTTATACATTGGGTAGAGATGTGTTTAAAGCTTTCCGTTCCATCACGTACTTACTTGAATATATATCGCATCAGAAAGTTTGGGTATACACCACCATTTAGCTGTGCAATTTAGGATATGTATCATTTCAATGTATACGGGTGAAATGCCATCCATTTGCAGCGATTTCTACGTGTTGGTCATTGTAATAAGATTTGCTTGATCCTCGCTAGGCCACGAGGCCAAGGAGATCAACATTTATTGTGTCTGACAATTAACTTGTTTACAACAGCCAAGTCAACTTAAATTTATTGGTATGATAGCACACCGTAGCACGGATCTGGCGACAAGAGCTCCATGCTGATGGTAATAGCAGGCAAAATAACTGGCAACAAGAGTTTCACGTTGACGATAAGAGCAGGTGCAATAACTGGCGGCAAGAGTTTCACGCTGACGATACAGCATACAAGTGAAAGTGCACCAAATAGTCACGTGCGCACACGGTTCTTCAAGGGAAAGCAATTTGTGAGGCTGTGGGCGGATAGTCATAGTAGTGATGTGTAGAGATGGACTGATGGTTCTGGTAATAATGTGTATGCTGACCAGCTGTTGGTGCCTGAAATCCATGCGTGTCAAGTTGGGTTGGAGTATACTGTTACATGAGAGGGATTGAAGATGGGATGGGCAAAATGGTGTACTTGTTTCTATTGCATCCGTTAACAAGTGATGAACTTGATCTGACCAAGTTTTTTCTCAGTTGTTTGCAGTGTCTTGTACCTGGTGTTAGATGATATTGGTTCATGCCCTTGTGTACGCCTTGGCTAGAGTCCTTGTCCTATTGTTTCTCTATGACGCGATTTTTTGGCTCATGGACAGCAATGAGCATTTGAAAGTTAAATTCAGTAAAAACATTTGTAAGCATCAATATGTCAAAAAAAAAACCATCGGATGTGAAAGATTGCTATAAAATTACAGTTATCTCCAGCCATTGGATCAATGTAGAAGCATTCTCATCTTCGTCTCACTTTATTTATAGCTAAAGCATAAACCATGTTACTTGAGAACCACACAGCTAAGATCAAAGGCAGCCACAAGATAAAGTGTAGATATGATCATAGAAAAACGAAAGAAATCTGCTAAATTATGCATGCCCGCAGAGTGAATCAAATTGGACATCACAAGAAGTTGAATGGGAATAATGATGGGGCATCACAGGCAAAATTTACAAGTTTCGTGGGTTCACATAGATAAGTCCAAACATAACTACTAAGAGAATCTGTGAAGTTAATACTTTTAACATTGTCTGTCACCCAAAAGGCTGAAGACGGTTCACGATCTCCATTTGCAACTCATTGTCCAATTCCTTCAAGCGGGCCTAATTGACCAAAAGACCAGAAATACTTAGTAAAAAGGGAATAATGTTAAGTTTAGACAATATCAATAAATTATGTATGATCGGAAAGAAATAGGAAAGTAGGGAAGTAGATGAAATACGAGTGTTGGTGGTCATTGGCAAATGGCAAGCAAGCACAATGAATATGTATAGAAAGTTACAAACTAAGTAACCTAACGCTTTTCCCTCAGAAATGACAGATTCATGGTACCAAGACGAAAATGTAGAAATGATTTAGTTGAACAGATGCAATTTTGTCATTCTTCTAGACTAGTGCTGCTTTTGAGGTAAGCCAAGAGTGTGCCATTCCTTAAGAACTGTGGAAAAAACTGCCGCCCAGAGGTACAGATCCACATGCAAAAGTGGAGTACACAGTTCAAATGCCTATATATCAGGGAGGGAAAGATAAGCAGAATCTTGCACCACTCCCACCCAAAAAAAAAATTCAATTCCTTAATGTCTGGCATGTAATCAACTAATTTGGCGGATATAGAAATTTGGCAAGCTTTTTTCCCATGTTCACAAATCACAACTAACTGCAGGGCAGGAAACAGAGTTAAGTTGAGGTAGAATAAATGATAATAAAACACAAGTTTCACAATTATTTCAGTCATGTGAACTACCACACAGCAAAAGATGCTTACAAATAAACTTTTTTAAATACTCAATTCAAATTTCCAACTAATATTGACAATAATATGAACAATTTACCTGCCCTAAGTGTCTCACTCTCACACCCTCATCAGTCATTATTCATAATATGAACTTTGTCTGATAATGTGGACCTGCATCATGTACATAACAGAGGCTCCATTATTAGCAGTGATACACATGGTTAGACATAACAGAGGCTGCATTCTTAGCAATAACAGAGGCTGCATTTCATAATATGTTCCCAGTTGTTAGTCCTTCAATGAATTGTTTCCTATTCATGTACAGTCACAAGGAGGTTTTATTCTACAAGATAACAGACCACAAAGGAGCAATGCATAATTGTCTACAATTACTACATGACCATAACAAGAATTCCCCGTGAATTAATTCAATCAACTGCTTGGGTGTACAAATAGTGTGGAACATTCAAGATAATGGCATCAGCAAAGCACCAAACCATGAAATTGAACGCAATTCTTCAGAAATTGTACAAAATGCACGTGCATTCTCTTTGGATACAACGTCTCATACATGAACAAAGTTTCAGACAAGGGATGCGCCGTATTAAAATCTCACCTTTAACTTTGTCTGGTGGATGCGCTCAAACACCAGGCAGTCACCATCGACCAGCTTGTGGTTGATGGCGAACGCTTTCCACTGGGCGCTGAGGCCCCACTTGCGCGCAAGGTAGTACGAACCGGACTCTGTACCCTTCTCATCCACCAAAGTGATCCACTCATCACGCTTTGGGAGATGCCTGGTGCAGAACTGCTTGGGGAGGCCCTGCAAGTAATCCAAATCGGCACCCGACAATCATTATCAGTTTCAATCAGGGAATAAAATGAATGCAAGCTTTCTTTTGCTTACTAGCCAGAATCCTCCAGTGACATGAGACTGGGTCATGGGCTTGACAAAACTGGGGTGGCGGGAGTCCAGCTTGCCCTGCAGCTGTTCGGCCATGTCAGTGGCATAGGTTCTGGCTTCCTCGGTAGCATAGACTCGATCAATCAAGTCACTCCTTGTGGTGTGCGTCCTGCTCCCCCTGCTCGATCCAAAACAACCAAGAAACAGAGTTACCCCCTCCTGATCTTCTTCCCTAGAACATCAAATGCTGGCTGGAGAGGAAGAATCGGGCGAGACATGATTACCCCCACCTGATACTCTTCTCAAGGACACCATAGGTATCCTACACAAGCAAATACACGGAAGATGCATTCTTCGTTTAGTATCTGAGATGAATCTGAATGAAGGAACAAAATAAAAATAAAAATCGAAACCCTTAGCTTGGGGAATGGGGAGGTAGCACGTCCGTACCTCGAACCGGTAGTTGGGCTGCTCGGGGAGGCTGGCGACGCGGCCGGAGCGACGGGGCGGGGCGTCCCCCGGCGGCGGCCCTCGAGGCTTCCGCTTCGCAGATTTGACCTGCGACACGGACGGACAAAAAACCCGGCGAGTCAATCAATCAATCAAACGAACGAACGAACGAACAGCCTGCATTCGAATCGAAGGGCGAGGTGACCAGGGAGGGGGGGCGAGCGGTCTGACCGGCGAGGCCCTGGGGGCGGCGGCGGCGTCCCTGAGGGCCGCGGAGAGGTGGTGCAGCTTGAGCTGGTCGAGCTTGCGCCTGTTCTCCTCCACCTGCCGCCGGCGCTGCTCCTCGTACGCGACCGCTCCGGCCATCTCCGGATTTTTACTCCACCAGATTTCTGTCTCTGGCTGCGGGCGGCGCTGGGCTGGGAGATGAGAATGGGGAGGAGGCGAGAAGGGAAAGCTGCGGCGGCCAATAAATTAGACTGGCGAGGGGCAGCAGGAGGACCCGGTCTATGGACCGTCCACATTTGGACCGTTTGCGCGAGGTGTGTGTGTTTGCTGGATGTGATGGGTGCATGAGCTAGGTGCTGGGATGATGGAGGTGCCAGGCCGAGAGCCGCGAGATTCAAACGTTCGAAATCTTTTGCGCTTTTTCTGGGCGGGGTGGTTAATTAGAGAAAGAAAATCTCGTACGTAGGAGGCCTTCCATAAAATTGATTTTGATTTTTGACAAAAAAAGAGGATTTTTCGTGGCACCAGCATTGTCAGCCACCTTGAGGTCGACGAAATAGACATCGAAGTCATGGAAGTAGTCGAATTAGTGGAAAGAGTGCGGGCAGTTGCGCTGAGACGCTCTCCAAAACCCTTATCCCCCCTTCACCCGGTGCAGTTTTGCGGAAGGGCACAATTTGGAGACATGCACGCCGGAAGGAGGAATTCTATGGACTATTGGCCACAAGGCAGTGATGCACAGGGTGGTAAGTTGGCGATTTTCTTGTCCTCGTCTTGTTAGTCTCGGAAGCAGAGCAAACGATGCGGTAAAAATAAATACATCTGGCCTTGTCCCCGTCGTGGCGATGCGGGGTAGTTACCTCACGTCCAATAAGTTGGGTTATCGGGGGGAGGGGAGGTCATCAACTGCGATGATTCCAACCCGGTTTGTGATGGCACTAGTAGTCTGGTCAGTAGATCCTACCACGACACGACAGCTAGGGCTTCTGTTTCCTTCCTCCATACCTTGGCGGCTAGGGCAAACTCTCCCCTCCAGACTTCATCGGCGGGCCCGTGATTCGGCTCCCCTTTGTCTGCCGCTTTGTCGGCCGATGGCGGGGAGGGGAATCCTGGTGTCTCTGCTTCGGTTAGTAGTTTGGGTTAGGGTTTTTTAGTCCTCGCAAGTGCAGCGCTCGGGCGGATGGTGGCGCTTCTTCTTCGAGTTTGTCTTCCGGGATCTGATCCTCCTTGAGTTCGTCCATTTGGACGTTGTCGACGGAGCTCTAGCGTAGATTCCCGTCGTCTCCTTGTGACAGTGAGGTTAGGGCTTCTCGTCGTGTGGCGATATTTGGTGTCAGGTACTTTAGATCTATTTAAGGGTCCAACAACGACAGTTGCGGCTCCAGGGCGCTGGTCTTTAGGGGCATGTGCACGAAGACTTCTTGGCTATCATTGACAAGGTCAAGTCACTCCGATAGGGGAGCGGCAATAGCGGCGCGTCGGCGGCAGTAATCGTTCGGTCGTCTCGGTATCTCGGTCTTGGAATACAAAGACTGGGTCATAAGGCACACACAACCATACATGATGCCCTGAAACCAAAAAACTTACATGATCTTTTTATAAGAAAGATTACACGGCTAGCTTTAATAAAATCGTTTAATAAAATCAAACCATACGTATATTGTCCTGAAACTAAAAAACTAGAATGCTTAGCAAGATAATGTGCTTCAAAATTAAAGTTTCTCCTTTTATTAATAAAGGTGCACACTTTTTTTAAGAGGTATAAAGGTGCACAACTTTTTTTTAGGATAAAAGTGCACAGCTTGAACTCCTTCCGGCGCTCTCTGACACAAAACACACACAACGCTCAAGCCCAGCCCAAAGAAGCCAAAAGCCCACACAAACCTGTGCTGATGAAATACACCCAGGAACCAGGGTTGATCTGTTCTCACATACAAAAAGAAATCCAAATGATAACGCCCACACGTGTGGCACGAAGCAATTCCGTCCATATTTTTTTTATGGCAACTTTAGTTGTGAAGCATGACAACTTTCTGTTTGAATGTTAAGTTTTAATTTTTTTAGATTTTTTTTTTCAGATGGCAACTTTAGTGTAAAAAACGTGTGGGCGGTGTTAGTACATGTCACACGTGTGGCAGTTATCGATGTCCAAGAAAAGCAGAGTCGATTTGTTATTATTTTTTTGAAATTGAACACAGGTATTCCATTAAGACACGGCGTAATCGCCGGTTACAGCACGGGTTGCATCAACAGGATAATCAGTGAACCATAAAACACCGACCACCCTAAACTAACTCTGCACCCAAAAACAACTCTGCACACATCCCGCGAGCACATGCCTTGGATTGTAATTTTATTATTTCTGGTGTTCGTTGTATTGCCATAATTAAAGATGAGTGGATTGAAAGTTTTCTCGAAAAAAAACTGAGTTTGAAGTTTAAGCTTGATCTCCCTGAACACACATGCCAACATGGCAAAGTCCTGAGCATCCGAGTCGGTGGCTTTCTTAAGTTGGAGGGAATCAGTTTCGAATTGAACTCTGCCGGAAAAAAAAAGGAACAGAGTCGATCGGGAAAACCCAGAAGGGGTTTGAACCATGATCGATCGACCCAGAAGATTTGGTTCTGGTGGTGGTCGGTAATACCGACCCTGCCTGACCGGAGTGGACGCCGGCCGGCGATGGCGCTGGTGCCCAGCTGCCCCCCGGATCTCCGGATCTACGATTCGTGCTACAACCGCGGGTACACGTCGCGCCGGGAGCAGTCCGAGCACAGGTCGCGGCTGCTGCGCAAGATCCACGACGCCTACCGCAAGGCGCTGGAGCGGCTGAACCCCAGGGCGAGGCCCGGCATGGCGGCGCTCTTCCTCCACGGCGGCGGCGGGGGACTCTGCCTGGGCCTCCTCGACCCTGTCTCCAACATCGTGGCCAACACCCTCGTCTCCCACGGCGAGCCGGGCGAGTGCCGCGACCTCGTCCACGTCCCCGAGGACAAGCTCAGGGACCTGGGGCGCCGCTCGCTTGACGGACTTGTCACGTTTCTCACCCGCTTCTTCCCGTACCTCACCGACTGCCACGCCGTGCGCTTCCTGCTCCTCGCCGGCGCCGACCTGCTCGGCATGACGCGGTTAGGGTCCTCCGGGCCCGCCGTCGAGGAGGCCCTCCTCATGGCCCTCAGGTGCGCCGCCCTGGCCGCCAGGCACCCGGACCCCGACCGCCTCGTCCGCGACTGGCTCGCCATCTCCGGCCGCCTCGACGACACCGTGCGCCTCCTCGCCGAGGTGCGCCGCCGCTCCCCCGAATCCAGCCTCGACAAGCTCCCCAAGCTGCTCGACGGATTGCCGCCCCCGGTCCACCAAGACCTGTGGCGACGACTGGCGGCCTATCGTCTGCCTCCTCCTCGCCGCAGCGTGCCGCACCAGACCACCACCGCCCTCAACGGCACGCTCCAGGACGCGATCCACGGGTTCTACCTCAAGGCCGTCGCCCGGCTGCCCGCCGGCGAGCTGCGCTCCCGCTTCCACCGCAGCCTGCTGGTGGCCGGCCACTGCTACGGCCCGCTCGACCCCGTCTCCAACATCATCATCAACACCATCTGGTACGACGCGGCGTTCCCGCCCGCCGTAAAACTCGAGGTGGACGTGATCGGCACGATGATCCTCCACCGGACGGAGAACTGCTCCTTGTACGGCCTCGTCTCCTTCCTCTGCACACGCCACCGTCATCTCACCGATTTCGATCAAGCCATCTACTGCCTGCTCCAGGCAGACGGCGACCTGCTCCTCGCAGACCGCCGCCTCGATGATGGCAAGGCAGCTGCCGGCTTGGACAGAGCCTTCTTGGCCGCCGCTACGGCGGCCTACCACCCCAACCCCAATGCTCAAGCAAAGCTTTTGCAACGTCTCTGTCCATGTGATGAGCGGATATCATCGCTACTGCAGGGGAGTAGTGGCCAACTCTCCCCTGAAGATGTCAAGTGCCTTGCCAGGTTGTTGTGTCCTGAGGCTGCCTTCGGCGAGCAGCCGCTCATCTAAACGCTCTTATATTAGTTTACGGAGGGAGTACTTGTTATCGCAAACAAGAATGTGCAAAAAGATCAATGCTGCATTGGGTGCATATGCCGCGATGCTCAGCGGGGTACGTAGGTTTGTTTGTCTTGCTTGTTGTTGCTGCTGCTAGCATTTTGTCAAATGCCGTGCTATATATGCAAAACTAGCTAACTGAACTAGTATGATTTACCTCCTCTCTCCATTTACAGGAAACCATGTATGAGCTTCATACTATCTGTGGTGTCAACAAATACGTGTCAGGCCCAGTTGGCACCGATGCTAAGTGCTACCGCACTCATGTCAATTTCCTGGCTACCCCCAAAGGCACTCAGTTTCCTGCCGGCACAACTCCGCTGCTCTTCTTCGCTGAGGTTTGCAATGATGATGATGATGATGACAGAGCTGGAATGCCACAACCCTTCGTCTGCCGTGTGTCGGTGCCGTTACCATGTGCCGGTATGATCTAGCTAACCCTGTGCAAAATGTTTTCATATCTTGTCATTTATGTAAACGCGTGAAAAGCATGACTGATATGTGTACTTTGGTTATCTAGTTTGTTGCTATGTGCTATTGCTAGTTAATTTATTAACAACTACTCCCTCCATAAAGAAATATAAAAGCGTTTAGTGATCTAAATGCTCTTATATTTCTTTACAGAGGGAGTACTAAATATTAGCAAATGAAATGCTGTTGCTAAGTGTTTGGCTATACCTCCTCTTTAGTGTGAAAGACGAAATATTTCAAGGAAAAAACGCTTTCAATCAAATATCTCACTGGTGTAGGTTTGTTAGCCAACATTCAGATCAAGTGGCGTTGCTCCCTAGCAAAGCAGGCAAACATGTAGTTGCATGAACTCCTAATCCGCACACTAATTTGCTTCAAAAAACATGGTTTATATTTGTATGCATGGGTGGTTACTTTGTTTTGCAACAATTAGGAGCAACAAATATTCTATGGTTCTATGCATGATGAAAATTGTGGGCCACAGAGCATTTTTATCTTTTAATGAATTTTTGACGCTTTGAGTTTAGGATGCAGCCATTCATGAATATTGCTGACATTGGTTGTTGGCAGGACGAGTACGGTGCCTTTACTGTGATCACATGGGTATAAGAATCGTGCATCCGGTTGGGGAAGACTTCCATGGGCGCAAGTTGGAGTTTGAGAAGATGGTCTGTGGACAAGACCCCTGTGACAATGATATTGATCTGCCATATTACACCAACACGAACATCATCGACCATAGCCGCGTCACGACGGAGAGGCTTAATGGTAGGGTAGAAGAGGATCGCCTTTACAATGATCCGTTGGAGGATGGTAGTGATGGGTATGGTAGTGACATGACTTTGATGAGCGATGATTATGATAGTGATTTGGATTCCATGACTGATGATCATCATGTCTCCTACCCCCATGGTAATAACATCGTGTTGTAGCTGTTATTAAGATGTTGTACCATTGGAAGCCACAGTGGATAGAAGAGGGTTAACAGTTGACGAGAACTTTGTCTTAGCCTGAGTTTAAGATGATGCTCAAGTGACTTAACAAGTGACTAGTGTATTAGAATGTCGTACAATGTTCACTGATGGTGCCATTCGGAAGTGAAAATTGATTGTTTAACAAATAATTTAACAAGGATACAAATACAAGGTGTTTTGGATATTTCAATATGGACTACATACAGGCTAAAATGAGTGAAAAGACAAATTAAAACGTGTCTATATGCATCCAATTAAGAAAAAGTTAAAACATCTTATATTTATGAACAGAGGGAGTACTTTCTATTGCCAGAGTTTTAGCAAGATTCATTGGCCATTTTGTAATTCTCGCTGCCTAAACTTGGATAGCTAAAGGCCAGGTTTTTATGCACATCTAATGTTAGCTCTTTCTTTGCAATGATTGATCTTATTTCATGTGACATTGCAACCCTAGCCGTACTACACCCTTCTGTTCCTAAATATAAGATGTTTTGGCAGTTCAATGGTGTAGTTGCTAAAGCCGAAGTATTGCTGGTTGCACTAGTGTTGGTCAGCTAGATATTTATGTACCAGAGACAAACCAACAGGTCCAGTCGTCCAGTTCAAAGGGTTGAGAGGTGGATTTGGTTACGGTTGGATCTGTATTCAAGGGCATGTACGGCTAGGCATGGGTGAGAGATATTCAGAAGTTGAGTACTCTATAATACAGTTCAAGTGTGAAAGTCCATAAATACTGTTGTTCTACATTTGAACAGTAATAATGCAAACATAATTAGGCCATGCTTGACAGAAACTCTGCTCCAGGTTTTGAGCTGTGCTCGATCCACAGATCCAATGTGGATATATATGTGTTGGAAGTAAGCCAATTCACAAATATGCGAGCAATCGAAAAAAAATCAAGTATATCTCCTGCTGTTTGCAAGTACATCAAACAAAAACAATGTACCGAAGGTCACGTCAATGTCCGAGTGTCATTGCCAGTAACTTATTTCAGCTGCTTACTGAAATCTGGGAGATCGATGAGCTGGATCCTTGGTATAGCCCCTGCTTCTTCCCTCTCTTTCTGTGTGTTGTATCCCCATTTCACTGCCCAAACGGCATCCAGCAACATCAGCTACATAGGTTAGTTTTTCGACTACGAGTTAACCACTGGCTTTAGCTAGCTAGGACTGTGGCTTACCCAGGTAGAGGTTCCATTTGTCCAGTGCTGGTTCTTTGATCACGTTCTTCAGAGTTGCCAGTCGGTCCTCGACGAAACTGTTAAAGCGGAACAAAGAAAAAAAAAGACAAAGTTATCATTCCTTGATTTTCTTGAGTTTGAAGGTACTATTATCCATTGCATAATTTGTATATGGAACAATGATTCAAATGAGCTAGCTTTTGATCCATGATATCACAATAATCTGTTTAAAAATCAAGATAATGATGTAGTAAGTGATCCCCATAATGTACAAAGAATTGCTTCGTTTGATTACTGTGCATATTGTAAACATCGGTTACCAAGTAGACAGAAAGAAAGAAAAAACAATATTATGACCAGCTGTAAGTAGTATTATATCCCAACTAATTGATTAGGTAGGAGAGGAATATTTATATATTGTTCTTCAGAACTTAGCTTTCCAATGTAGTATATGGTATTAAATTCAATCATACAAATGATGGACTTACTGAAGTGTAAGACCTTCGTGCTGTGGCATTTCCTGCAACTGCTGGAGAACTTTTACCTTTGGACTGAACAATGAAATCAGAGTCAGTAAGAAAATCCTTGATAAGTGAAGGAACGGCAAGAAAAGGCCCTACTCACCCAGTGCCAAGGCCATATATCCTTTCAGAGGGAAAATCTACTCCAGCCAATTCTTTAAGTAGCGCTCCAGCAAATCTACTCTGAAAGACAATAAAAAGGTGATCAGTGGAAGATCAGCATTCCGCATTGCCTACAGGGCAGCTGTGAATTAACTAAAAGCTAAATCATCACTATAAAAAACGTCAACAAAATAATAAAGCCTAAAGATGGTTGTTAGAACCATTTGTTGAAACAAAATGCTTGGTCGTCCATAAAACAGAAACTGAAACCATGAACCTATGATATAGAAGATCATGATAAGTTAGGTTGCACAGAAGAAAAATGTAGGAGATAGACCTGTTTTGTTGTGACTATGTAAAGTTCAGAGCTTGAAAGCTTTAATGCATCAGCCGTCCCAGGATAAAACCTGCAGCCACACATTTGTTTGTCCATGAGTTGCACAATATCCTTTTTTCGATATGTATAATGAACATGAGACACTTCAAAGACACCACGCCATTTCAACTTTTTTGGACGTGTACTAGCTATAAAACTGAAAAGAGAGTGGGAAAAGTGCAGATACTGCCCGCTCAGAAGTGACATACAGAATTCTGATTTGTCAAGTGAAACAAAACTTTCACGTGGAGCAATAAAATCAACTTAAATTGTAAGACAGAGTCATAAACACAAGCAATATTAACACACAACAAAGCACATATGTTCTCATGGAGACACGCATGCACATAAAGGGCTAGGGTGCAGATGTGGAGCCAATAATCAAGAACTATTAATGATCAATATTCTTTCCAACATATTTGAAAACCACTAATCAACATATCACATCGAGTAACACAAATTAGAAAGTCATTTACAAGTTAATCCCACTTAGATGCAATGAGTCTTGTGCTACTATTTCTTAAACTACCTTTGCATCTCTGTCTAAGAGAAATAGGGAATAAAAATGCACGATCTGTATTGCATCCATGTGGTCATGGGCCTGAGAGTGTTTTGGAAAGTTTTGAAGTATACCTCTCAACTGAGGATAAAACACCAACCGTCAATAGTGAAAAAAACAAAAATGTTTAGTTAAATGCAACTCCATTTCTCCGAGTATATTGGTCAGACCAGCAAGAATATATACACCAATTATTCCATAGATCAGTCACCTGTTAGCACCTATCCAGCCAGACAAATCATTTTCAAGCCAGTCATCCCTTACACGGCCAAAGAGATCTACAAGAGATTCCCTATCTTCTTGCCACTCATCCATGAGAATGGGCAACAGTTTTGACCAGTTGTCCAATATTTCTTGGATGCTAAGCCCATCTGCAACCTTGCAAATATCACCTTAATATAAAAATTCGATCAAGCTAGAAGCCTAAAATCATTTGCCTATTCTTTCACCATCCAGGACTGATGTCATTTGGTCATGAATACAATACAGATGAAGCACTACAGAACTTACTGATGATTTTCGAACAGAGGGTATCTGGATCTCAACAAGCAACCTTACAAGCAACAGGTTCTCATATCCTGTTTCTATCACTGGACGAAGCTGAAATAGAACAAAACATCCTAAGTAATGAACTGTAAACAGTAAAATTATAAGAGGGATACTATGTTACTCGTCATGGAACCAATATGAGAACATGGTCCTATTATGCTTCATGAGGACGAGCAGCTCAATTTATTCATAGCACCATTCTTTAAAATCCTTATTTGAAAAAAAGAAAAGGTTAATTATCACTGGTGTTCTACTATCCACAGTAGTACCAGATATTTGTAGCATGTGGATTGCTCATATGTTTAGGCAACTGTGGACAAACAAGTACGTAACAAGACATTTGTAGTAGTATATATGGGATAACTTCATATAGTGGATATATGAATCAAGGGGGAAATATTCACATTGTTTGCTTAGTCAAAAACCTATGGATGCAGTTTAGTTTTCAACTTTCGTGTTCTTTGGGAAAGACAAAGTGATGAAGGTTTGCACTACATTATTCTGTACCATCATCCTCTCAAGTGTGACCACCTGCTTACAACAACCTTAAAATTTGTTTAGATACCAACACTGTACTTCAATGCCAGGGCTCTTAGTTACCAAAAAGATGCACCTAAATTTAACCCAGTCCCGGATCTGTATCTGCACCGAAGTTGCAGCAAAGCTTCCGAATAACTATGGCGGCTGGCTGATGTGCAGTGGTGATTTCACTACTAAGGATGGATGGTGGTGATGATTGGCGAGGAGCATCAGGGGAAGTAGATTCTTGGTTGAATTTGAAAGCCCGAGGCAACAATAAGCTAAGTTGAACAAAGGGGCTGAGTAGTTCAGGACAGGGAACCAAAAGACATCACAAAACCAGCAACATGAACATGCTGCACAGTGCACACTATTCCAACCCACTAACCTCAATTATCCATCACATTTTGGGGTTAAGTGCTAGCTATTCATTTTACTTTCTTTTTTGTCACATTCTTGTCACCCAAAGCTGCTACGGTAAGCTGCAAAATTTGCTGTGGTAAGGTGCATTGCAACATGGAATCTACTTAGGGGGAGATTTACTAGTCCCCACATCTCCATAAAAGATGCTTCCAACTAATCAACAAATTCAGTTCTGCAAAACCACAGCATTTCTAAATGGAGATTTTGACATGTCATTGTGAGCTAATTTGGTAGTTAGAAACCATGTCAAGAAACAATCTGGCCGGATGGAACATCCATACTGACATACTATACATAGGCAGCAGCAAATACAGTTCAGGGTGAGGAACAAAAGAGTCTTACGGTGTGCATCTGCTCCACTATCCACTCCTCCATGGCGGCGTCGACCTGCTCAAACGCCCACGGCCACCTCACCTTGGCGGCCTGCCACAGCGCACCGAGTCAACCACATCTACGTTTATTCAACGCAAGAAACACGGCGGAGGACGGAGTTAGGAGCGGACCTTGACGGCGGAGAGGGAGCTCTCGCCGCAGCTGTCGCAGAATACGCCGTCGAAGTCGAGGGCGTACAGGTCGCCGCCGCCCATCGCGGCGCGCGGGGGCCGAGCCGCCCTTACCCCTCCCCACCCCGCTCCTCCGAGCGGCGGAACGGACCGAAGGGAGTGCGGGCGGGCACGCCAGCCCCAGATACCCGCGGCAGGTGAAGCCCCCGCCTGCCTCGCCGGGCCGCCGGGCGCCGGAGCCGGACGCACGCCGAGAAGACCAACGGCGGCCATTGCGTCCGAGGCTGAGCAAGAAGAAGAGGCAGTGGATGAGAGAGCTGGGGCTATATGGGCCTTCTCCTCTGGTGGGCCAAGAAGGAAACGAGCGAGAGGAGCTGGGCGCTGCCATTTTTTAGTTTTATTTACACTTTTAAATATTGGGAAATGATTCTGATCAGCCGCCCGATCTAGCGCGATTAGATGCGGCGGAGATGTTGTTGTAATTTTTGTAATAAGGGTCTTGTTGCAGAAAAATAAAGAAGAAGAGGTTGTGCAACATGGGTCTTGTTACAGGAAATTAGAGAAGAGAAAGTTTGCAACAAGAGTCTTGTTGCAGAAAATTAGGCAAGACAAGATTTTGCAACAAAGACCTTGTTGCAAATGGAATGATACGGACAGCTCGTATCAACAAATTGGACGGCTCGCCACGCGGTGGATCTTTAAAAAAAATCCGTGTAACATCCCCAGATCTTAACCCTGCCATCTTGATAATTAATTAGGCAGGTCACCATGATCATCCGAACAAAAATGCATCTAGAAAATAATTCAAATTCAAATTCAAATTCCAAACTTAAGTCAAATTAATATTTCTTCAAACAGTAAAACTAAAATGTTCATAGTATTGTAACTAATCTCAAAGTAACTATAAAAATAAAATAGACATTATTAAAATCTCCAAATTAACCCAAGCAACTAAAACAGTGGTCCAGCAGCATTTAATTTGTCCACTTCAATTTATAAAAATACCTAACCTTTTCCTTTTGCTCCCAAACTTCTTGAGGCAGTGCCAAGTATTACTAGGAAATATTATGGCTCACTTCCACATTTTTCTAAATTGATCTAGTGGCCCCCAAAATTCTTTTGCTGACTCTGTTTTAAATAAAAAGGGAAAACAGAAAAGAAAAAAAGGAGGGCGAAGACTTACCTGGCACTGGGCCGCGAGGCCCAGCCCAACTCACCTGTTTCCCTCCCCGTGTCGTCGTCACCTTGGTTGCGCGCGAGCGCCGGTGAAACGGCGACACGGCGACGCCATCGACAGCGGGTGGATAAGAGCAACCCCTCGTCCATCCTCCCTGGTCGCTTCGCTCACTCCTCCCCCCTCCCACTCGTCCTCCTCGCTCATTTCCCCTTCTCTCCAGAGGAGGCCGACGCAGCCATCGCCGGACCACCGTCGTGCACGCGCCCACCGAGCTCCTCACACCGTCAACTGATGTCCAGGAGGAGCGCCGTCATCGTCCACGTCACCTCCGCCTTTCAGTTCGAGCCGGGGAGACCTCCATCGTCCGCATCGAGCCGTCCCCTTCCTCTACATCTCCGGCACTGCTCCGGCGAACCCGAGCCCTCTGCTGCTACAAAGCCGCCACGGGCCAACTTGCGCCGCTCGGTGAGCTTCCCCCTCTCCCCTGACCTCCTTCGGTTGCTTGCTTGCGCGCTAGATCGACGGCGCCGCTCGGAACCGTAGCTCGCTGCCGCCATTGCCGGCGATTCCCTCACTCCCGTGCCGTTTTGCTCAAATGCATAGCCCTGATGAGATCCAGGGGTCCCGTAGAGCTCGCCCGCGAAGCTAGTTCGCCCGAGCGCGCCGCGTAGCCGCGTTTCCGGAGAAGCCCGATTCCGGCCGCTGCCTGCGCTCGTCGTAGTCGACGATATAGGCCACCAGAGCGCGCGCCAGTTGTCCAGATCGACGCGGCGCTCGTCCCTCGTCCGAATGGTGGTCGCGGCGCGTGATTTGGTGCCGTGCAGCGGAAACCCGCATCTCGCCGGAGTTGCGCCGTCGCAAACGGCCTCGCCGGAGCTCTCACCGGCGACGTGCTGACTTGGCACCGCATGGGGTCCACCTCGAGCCACTGCCAGTGCCCCCCCTGGCCGTAGTTGACCGCGTTGACTACAGTCAACGCGCGGCAACGCACGGCACTGTTCACCCCTCTGACGCTGACATGTGGGCCCCAGCGATTAACTAAACTAATTAGGTTTTAAAAATTAATCTGATAAATAACATAGACACTGACATGGGGGGCCCACCCCTCTAATTAGCTGATGTTAGTTTAACTAATTTCCTAATTAGCCCTGTGACAGTGACAGGTGGGTCCCATAGGTCAGATTTGACCTGGACTGATCTGTTGACCTGCTGACGTCATCGTGCACACTGCTGACGCAATAATTAATTCTGTTAAATAAAATAATTCCAGAATATTGATAAACCTTTAAAAAATCATAGAAAAATAACCGTAGCTCGGATGAAAAAGATTTATATATGAAAAACGATCAGAAAAACGAGACGAATCCGAATATGCCCTCCACATGCCTGTCGGGTGCCCCTAACTACCTGAACATGGAACTTTCCCCTTCGCTTCATCTGTCCGATAATCACCTGGAGCTAGGAGAACCCTCTCGGATAATTTTCGCTCCCACTAACTTGAGTAGTACTACATTAGGGCTCCTCTCGAATAACGTGCTGCCATGCTATGCTTCTGTGATTTCATTTGTCTTCCTTTATTTATTGTTTCTTCCCCCTATTCTCTCTCGATAGACCCCGAGACCGATGGTGACCCGATGATCATCTACCTCGTCGAAGACCCGTTGGTGTTTGCAAAGCAACCAGGCAAGCACCCCCCTTTTGAGCATATCGATATCGCCTATTCTCCTCTCTCTTATGCTTGCATTAGAAGTTACTGCTGCTGCTGTTATCCTATTTCTGCTGCATAGCCTGTTTATCGTAACCTGCTATTGTTACCTACCTGCTTATCCTAAACTGTTTAGTATAGGTTGGGTAGAGACCCATCAGAGACCCCACTTTATCTCGACTGCCCTGCTGGATTATCAGAAGACCCGATCAACGGGATCGAAGACCAGGCCCCGGCACCGCACATCACTTCCCCCTTAGTTGCTCGACACTACTGGGTTACTATCGAGTGCCGTGGGTGATACCTCGTCAGCACTTCTGATGATAACCTTGTAGGTTAGTTAATCGGTCGTGGTCAGCGAGGGTGATGCCTCCTACACCACCCCCGATAACGACGTCGTCGTGCAACTTCTCGAGTGTGGACCTCGAGGGTGATTCCTCCTTCGTTCACCTTGACGATAACATCAGGTGGAATTCCATCGAGGGTGATTCCTCAGGTTCCCTTGGTATTAGACACACGGTTATTATGGTTACTATGACTTTACACCGAACCATGTTACTAAAGACGGGTCGGCCCTGAGGGGTACCCGCGCGAGCTTAATTGCGAGAGATGTGGAGTCGAGTGGACCTGGATGGTGCCCGAGAGTTGAACACGAGGCGTGGTCGGGCATTCTTAGCCCTTGCCGCAAGTCCTCAAGACGGGGCGACGGGGTCACATCGATCGTGAGTCTCTGCTCGTTACCGCGCGCTCCTAATCCACTAACGGTTTGGATATTTGATCTGAGGGGCCTCTAGCCTGATAGCACTAACCATCACGTGGGCATAGTATGGGCATTCTGCGTCGTATACATCAGCCGAAGCTTAATTGACGTCAGCGAGGAGCGGCACACGCTGGGTTGGACTGGGAACGCAACCGCATGTAACACCCCTGTGTAATAGCCACTGTGATCAACTGCTAATAATGCCAAGTCATCTCATTTGCAGTGCCTAGTCATAGTGGTTAATCAAAACAAATCAAACTCTATTCTGGAAATCAACTCAAATTCAAGAGTGCAAAATAAATTTGTTCAAACACCTTTAGAAAAATGTTCACTAAATAGCAAATATTCCAGAAGCACTCATAAAAATATAAACAATGATGGTGGAGTTAACTAAATGACTCAAACCACATGAAACAACACCAAAACAGAATTATTTAATCGAATTAAATTCATATCAAATCCAAAAGAAATCCAAATTTTTCCAAACCAATTTTTGGTGAAAGGTAATATTGGGACCAACTCTCACAATTTACAAAAGTGCAAAAGTGGACTAACTATTTCAAAACAGAAAAGAATAAAAGAAAAAGCAAAACAGAAACAGAAAAATAAAACGAGGCACTGTGCACTGGGCCTAAGTGAACAGTGCCCCGACCATAGCCCACCAGGCCCATTCCCTCCTCTCTCTCCTGCGTGTCGCCGTGCCCATGGCCGAGCGCCCGCGCGCCGGCGAGGCGCCGACACACCGACGCTCCACCGACGCCACCGACAGGGGAGGAGGATAAGGACGCACCCATCCATCTCCCCTGGTCCTTCTCGTCCACTCGTCGCTCCTCCCTCATCCCTCTCTCGCTCGCGCTCGCCTTTCCCCTCTCCGGTCTGAGCGCCGTCGCCGCCGTCCTCGCTCATCCCCGCGGCCACCGAGCTCCGCTCGCCGCTCCGCCGTGTCCAGCGCCATCGCCATGGACCGCCACGACCTCGGGCGCCGTTGATTGGGGCCGGGAAGCTCCACGTCGCGCGGATCGAGCCGCGCCCGTCTGCGGCATCCCCGGCGATCTCCGACGACCCCCGCTTCCCTGCTGCTACTAAGCTGTCGCCGGGCCACCGTGTGCCTCCGCCGTGAGCTTACCCTCCTTTCCATCTCTCTGTTCACCCCGTACGAGCGCGCTAGCCGCTTCCTCCACGGTGCCCGAGGGCGCCGCCACATATCCCGTCGCCGGCGAGGCTTCGATGACCATTTTGTCTCGCGCTCGATCCCGTTGGGATCGCACGCGCGCGTAGATCGTTCCTATCTATTTAGCTCGTCCGAACGCGCACCGGTTCGACGTTCCCGTCGTTCGCCCGAAGCGCCTCGCCGTCGGCGAGCTCATGGAACTCGATTACGGTCCTTCTAGCCGCTCCAGCCACCGCCAAATGACGCGCCGTCGTCTTGCCGTTCGAACGCGCTCGGCCGCGGCCAAAATGGCGACCTGTGCGCGATTTTCGACGATGTCCGAGGTTGCGCCGCCGCGAACGAGCTTGCCGGCATGATTCCGGCGAGTCTCCGGCCGGCGTCGACGTGGCCTGATGTGTGGGTCCCTCTGAGTCACTGACGGGTAGGCCCCGCTGACCTCTTTGACCCAGTCAACTGCTGACTGGGCACTCAGGCCCTCTGACATGCGGGCCCCACCAGTTAAAACGTTTAAAAAAAATAAAACTATTAATTAAAATCTGTTAATTAATTATCTAGATAATTAGTCGCTGACATCAGGGGCCCACCCCACTAATCCCTTGGTTACTTTAATTAATCCACTGTTAGTCTAACAGAGGCTGACATGTGGGTCCCACTGGACCCACATGTCAGGTTTGACTCTGGTCAGCCGCTGTTGATTGCTGACGTCATCATCTAGTCATGCTGACATCATAAATCATTTCTGTTAATAAAAATAATTCCAGAAAATCATGTAAACTTTGAAAATTAATAACTTTTAAACCGTAGCTCAGATCGAAAAACTTAAAACATGAAAGTTGAACAGAACAACGAGACGAATCTGATCGTGTCGTCTGTTTCGATGCCGGAACCCCCCATGTAGGTGAAACCACAACTTTGAGGCCGTATCCGGTAGATGAATAGTGCTTATACACCGGATAATAAATCCCGCGTTAATCCTAAAATAACTAAAGTGACTTAGGTGCATCTGTAGGCAACCCTGCACTGCATCCTAGCATAGCATACCCTGTGTTGCATCGTTTGCCGTGCATTTATATGTTTCTTCCCTCTCGGTAGACGCCGACGTCGACGTAGCTCCCGAGGCCGACACCACTCAGGAGCCCGACGACGCAGTTGACGATCTTGCCCTTGCCGCCGAGCTACCAGGCAAGCACCCCCCTTTTGAGCATTCCGATATCGCCCACTCTCTTCTCTCTTATGCTTGCATTAGAATCTGCTGCTGTTACGGTATCCTATATCTGCTGCATAACCTGTTTACTTGTAACCCGCTGTTGATACTTACCTGTTATCCTAAACTGTTTAGAATAGGTTGGGTAGAGACCATCAGAGACCCCACTTGTCCTGACTGCCCCGCTGGAATCTCAGAAGACCCGAGGCCCCGACATTGCACGTCACTTTCCCCCTTAACTGCTTGACACTACTGGGTTAATATCGAGTGCCGAGGGTGATACCTCGATAGCACTTCTGATGATAACCTTGTAGGTTAGTTATTCGGTCGTGGTGAGCGAGGGTGATTCCTCCTACACCACCCCCGATAACGACATGGTCGTGCAACTGCTCAAGTGTGGACCTCGAGGGTGATGCCTCTTTACTTCACCTTGATGTTTACGTCAGGTGGGAGTCCAACGAGGGTGATGCCTCGGATTCCTTCTTGATATGATAGCCACACGGATGCCCTTAATTTACTGTTGACACTGTTCATTATGGATAAAGACGGGTCGGCCCTGAGGGGTACCCGCGCGAGCTTAATTGCGAGTGATGTGGAATCGGGTGGACCTGGATGGTGCCCGAGAGTTGAACACGAGGCGTGGCCGGGCATTCTTAGCCCTTGCCGCAAGTCCTCGAGGCGGGGCGACGGGGTCACATCCTTCGTGGGTCTCTGCTCGTTACCGCACTACCAACACACTAACGGTTTGGATATTTGATCCAAGGAGCCTCTGGCCTGATAGCACTAACCATCACGTGGGCATAGTATGGGCGTTCTGCGTCGTACACTTCAGCCAAAGCTTAATGGACGTCAGCGATTGAGCGGCGCGTGCCGAGTTGGACTGGTTACGCAACTGCGCTTGTATTAAGGGGTTGCTAGGTCTGCTCTCGGCCGTGAACGTAACATGCAGGAGTTCCCGGGGCGATGGCCCAAGACCCCTGGGGGCATAGGTTTAGTCCGGCGTGCTGACCTATCTGTTAAGTATTTGCTCGGGTTGCGGCGTATCGCTTGGCCGAGGCCGGGCATGACCCAGAAAAGTGTGTCAGGCCGGAGTTAATCGAGCGTGGTGGGTAAGTTGGTGCACCCCTGCAGGGAAGAAACAAACTATCGATAGCTTGTCCTACGGTAACGGACACTCGGAGTTGTATCCCGATTGGTACAACTAGAACTGGTGACTTGAGATGGAATGGATGATAACATTACTACTACTTTACATTATGTTACTCTGCTCTCTTCTAATGCTGCAAGACCGATGAAGAGGCTTGAAGATGCTAGTCTTCGATAGGACTAGGCTTTCCCCTCTATTCTGGCATTTCTGCAGCCCAGTCCACATATACAGCCTTTCTTTGAAATTGTTGCATATGTAGTGTAGATCCTCGCTTGCTGAGTACTTCGGATGAGTACTCACATTTGCTTTATTTTCTTTTTCTTCCCATATCCATATGTCGCCACCAGAAGACGGAGCCCCTGAGTTAGCTGCCCCTGTCGACGACTACGGCTACTACTACTACCCTCCCGGCGAGTACTTCTATGAGGAGCCGACCGACGGCCAGGAGTAGGTTCGGAGGGTCCTAGGCAGGAGGCCTACGCCTTTCGATCGTAGTATTTTATTTTGCCCCGCCTATCTAAAAGGCCTATTTGTTTCTGTAATATATCTGTACCTAGATATCTGATACTTCCGCTGACACTTGTTTGCCATCGAGCTATGTATTCGAGCCCTCGAGGCCCTGGCTTGTAATAAAAAGCTTGTATGACTTTATTTATGTTTTAGAGTTGTGTTGTGATATCTTCAAGTGAGTCCTTAGGCTTGATCATGTGCATTTGCGTGTATGATTAGTGCACGATTAAGCCGGGGTCGTCACAGGTTGGTATCAGAGCCGACTGCCTCTAGAAATCCCCCTATCCAACTCCTTGGCCGAAGTTGAGTCTAGAAACCGAAAAACTCTTTTACTAACTTGGCTGTGTGGCTTACGGGCCCACGTCGTCAACTGGGTGGTATTAGGATCTTTTATTCCTCATCTATACTCTGGGACTCTGCTCACTCTTCTATTCGAGTTTAATAAATTTACTAACGCCGACACTTAGGATCTCGTAAATTCCCGTCCACCCGAGAGCTGGATATCTGTGCGATTTCCCTGTCATTGATCTGATTAGTCTGATAATCATTTTCCTTTCCATTGTTTTGTTTAATCTTTCTCTTCGAGATCTGTTAAGTTTCTCATCGTCAAATGACAATCCTGAACTTCTTTTATTTCAGATGGATCGTTTGTTTCCACCGCGCCCCACGACGCAGCTTGTGCTTCGCACTTGGGCTCGAGATGCCCCTGGGTTTCCAGCTGTTCTGATCGCTCTCTTGACCAGACTGGGTTACCGCTGGTATCCTGAGTACATGGTCTACGAGGTTTATCGCGAGTTCAACCAGGAGCAGTACTATGCTGATGTTCGCATCTATGATCAGCAGGATGACTCAGACACTGAGCTGTACCTTTTCCACGGTATCGGCGTGACGATTGAGATGGCAGTCCATGATGTCGCCTACTCTGCTGTCGCACGTCTCCGAGGAGAGCACAGTGCTAGCTTGGATGCCTCTGATTACAGATACATTCCGCATGCCCCTGCTGGAGATGCTACTGGATACTACATAGCTATCTCTGCCCCGTACGACCTCGTCGCTACGATCCACGAGTTCTGATTCAGTGTACCCAGGCTCTGGATCACACTGTTCGGGCTCTAGCCGTCGAGTTGTTTGCCACTCGAGTACGACTCTACAAGGCTATGACACAGTTGCTACCAGCTGTTCGTGCAGGGATACATCCGGAGCATATCCTTTACCCGCGCAGGACCGAGATGGCACCAGGGATCGATTGGCCTGCTGTGGGAGGTCACACGCCTTCACGTGGACCTCTTCTTTCAACTCGAGACCGGGTTCTGCATCAGAGTGCACATGGAGCGCAGGATCCTTCTGCGACGAACGTCCGTCGTCCGCACTTGCAGCTACCCCGTTTCAGTGGTTTTCTCCGATGTTGATGTAGCCTTTGCTATGTCTCGTTGTGTACTTCCTTACCGCGTGCCTGCGCGCCGCCTAGCTTGTCTAGCTTTTGAATTTGCGCCGTTATGCTGCCCGTATGTAACCGACTCTGTATGGTTCTGTAAGTCTTAATGACTAATGTTCAGCATCTGTTGTACTACTTAAATTCCGTCGTGATACATCATGCTTGTTGCTAAACATTCGCAGTGCCTTCTGCTAAACTACCCCTGTTGAAATTTAGCAAGATGGGTGATAACAATCCACCTCTGCCGCCACCGCCTGACTATATGGCTGCTATGATGCAACAGTTTGAACTCAACCGTCAGTTCATGACGGGGATTATGGAACAATTTCCCCATCCCAATGCCAACCATCAGCCAGCCTCAATCACACTACCAGAGTTTGTGCGACTCAATCCATCGGTATTCCGCAACATAGTTAACCCGCTAGATGCCGATGACTGGCTGCGTGATATCTTCTATGAGATGGAGTCAGCAGATGTTCCCCCTGTCAGCTATGTCACCTTCGCGACATACTTCCTGAAGGGACCCACAGCACAATGGTGGGCCACCCACAGACAGACCCTACCTCCTAGGACTGTAGTTACCTGGTTGGAGTTCAAGACTGCGTTTCGCACCCGCTATATTCCTCAAGCAGTTATAGCACGCAAGAAGGCTGAGTTCCGCAACCTTGTTTAAGGCAACAAGACTGTAGAAGTCTACCAGCGAGAGTTCCTTGATTTATCTCGCTATGCTGAAGAAGACATCCCCAATGATGCTCGTAGGCAGGAGAAGTTCCGTGAAGGGCTACACCATGACATTCAGTTAGCTCTGCTCATCCAAGACTATCCCGACTTCGCCACCTTGGTGAATAAGGCTATCATGGTCGAGACTGGTCTGAAGAAGCACAAGGAAGCGACCAGATGCACTCGTGAAGCGGGCTCATCTTCGGGCTCGTCTTCCCAGAAGCGCCGCAAATGGATTCCACAGAGCATGTACCGTCCAGCAGCTCCAGTGTACAAGCCAGCATATGCTGCACCTCGTCTGCCTCCTCCACCACCAAGGCAGCCTCTTCGTGCTCCACCACCTCGAGCTCCCGCACCACGTCCTGACAGTGGACTCTGCTTCAAGTGTGGCCAGCCAGGTCACCGTGCCAGAGATTGCTCTCAGAATCAGAATCAGTTAGCACTTCCTTCTGCTGGCCGTGGTAATGGCCGTGGGAATTCTCAGCCTCGTTACAGCAATGTCAGGCCTTCTTATGGTCATGGACAGAACTATCACGTCAACATGGCTGAAGCTCAAGATCAACCTGAAACCGTGATGGGTACACTTCTTGTTAATTCCGTACCTGCATCTGTTTTATTTGATTCAGGAGCATCGCATTCATTTATGTCAGAACATTTTGCACTCATGCATGACGTTAAATGCGAAACGCTACACCAATCCTTAATGGTAAACACTCCCGCGGGTCAATGTCAAACCTCCCTGTTCAGTCCCGAAGTCACTGTTGATATCGAGGGGTTGAAGTTTCAGGCATTTCCCATTATCCTGAAATCTTCCAAGATTGATCTTATCTTGGGAATGGATTGGTTGAAGGCTCACTACGCCTCAATCAATTGTGCCACCAAGGTTGTACACCTCCTACACCCATCAGATGAGATAGTGAATTATCATGCTCACCTCACTCAGAACACCGAGGCTCAAATTTATGCCTTGAATGCATTGAACGCTTCTCCGCTTGAGGGGATCGAAAATGTTCCAGTTGTCTGCGAATTCCAGGATGTTTTTCCAGAAGAACTTCCAGGAATACCCCCTGCTAGGGCTTTCGAGTTCGTCATCGACTTGAAGCCTGGCACCACTCCTATTGCGAAGCGTCCTTATAAGATGCCTCCGCACCACCTTCTCGAGCTTAAGGAAGAAATCGATAAATCACTTTAGAAGGGATTCATCTGTCCCAGTTCCTCTGCCTGGGGAGCACCGTCGCTCTTTGTCAAGAAGAAAGATGGTACGAATAGGTAGGTCCAAGATTACCGTCCTATCAACCAGGCAACCATTCAGAATAAATATCCGCTTCCACGGATCAATGATTTATATGATCAACTTGCTGGATCTTCGGTGTTCTCTAAACTCGACTTGAGGTTGGGTTATCACTAGATCCGTGTCCACGAAGAGGACATTCCGAAGACTGCCTTCGTTACTCGTTATGGCTCCTATGAATACACCGTCATGTCGTTTGGCCTAACGAATGCTCCCGCTACGTTCTCCCGCTTGATGAATTATATATTCATGGATTACCTCGACAAGTTCGTCATGGTATATCTGGATGATATTCTAGTATATTCGAAGAATAAGGAAGAACATGCCGAGCATCTTCGCCTTGTTCTGGAGAGGCTTCAAGAGCACCAATTGTATGCCAAGTACTCCAAATGCGAATTCTGGCTTTCTGAAGTGACCTACCTTGGACATGTGATTTCCAAGGATGGTATCACCGTTAACCCGGAGCGTGTTCAGGCTATTCTTGACTGGACTCCTCCGAATAATGCCAAGCAAGTCCGAAGTTTTCTCGGCCTGGCAAGTTATTGTTGACGATTCGTCGAAAACTTTTCTAAGATTGCCAAGCCCCTGACTAATCTGCTCCACAAAGGCGTTAAGTTTGAGTGGACAGACAAATGTCAGGAGAGTTTCCAGACCCTCAAGGACAAGCTTACTTCTGCTCCAGTGCTTGCCCCTCCTGATTCTCGCAAGGACTTTGTCATATATTGCGACGCCTCTCGTCAAGGATTAGGCTGTGTTCTAATGCAAGAACGGAAGGTAATTGCATATGCCTCGCGACAATTGCGGCCACATGAAGAAAACTATCCAGTGCATGATCTCGAACTCGCTGCTATGATCTAGGCTTTGAAGCAGTGGCGACACTACCTCCTGGGTAATCGGTGTGACATTTACACCGATCATCAGAGTCTGAAGTATTTGTTCACTCAACCGGATCTTAATCTCCGTCAACAGCGATGGTTGGAAACAATTACGGACTATGACTGTGGTATTTATTATACCCCTGGCAAGGCTAACGTGATGGCTGATGCCTTGAGCCGCAAGTCCTATTGCAATAACCTCATGGTTAAGCAAGCTCAACCCCGGCTGTATGAAGAATTGCGCAAGTTGAACGTCTGTATCATTCCGCAGGGTTCTCTTAATAACCTTGTGGTACAGCCAGACCTTGAGAAAGCTGTAAAGATTGCGCAAGCCAAAGATGCCGAGATAGATCTGATGAAGAAAGAGCTTCACCTTGAGAAGTACAGGGATTTCTCGATTGCTGCAGATGGAACCTTGTATTTCAGAGACCGCATTGTGGTACCTCGCTTCAAGCTTATGACTGACAAGGTCATGAAGGAGGCTCATGATACACCGCTGTCTATCCATCTGGGTAGTACCAAGATGTATCGCGATCTTCGTCAAAGGTACTGGTGGTCCAGAATGAAGCAAGACATTACTCAATATGTTGCTGAATGTGATGTATGCCGTCGCGTGAAAGCAGAACATCAGAAGCCTGCTGGAATTCTTCAACCACTCCCTATTCCTTTGTGGAAATGGGATAAAGTGCAAATGGATTTCATTACTGGTCTTCCCAAGTCTCAGAAAGGTCATGATGCTATTCTTGTCGTCGTCGACCAACTCTCCAAAGTTGCACATTTTCTGCCTGTCAAGGAGACTATCACTGCTAGTCAGTTAGCAGAACTTTACATCTCCAGAATTGTTTCACTCCACGGTATTCCGAAGGAGATCAGTTCGGACCGTGGCGGTCTTTTCACTTCCAAATTCTGGGAAAGCTTCCAAGAAGCTATAGGAACTCACATTACCTGGAGTTCAGCATATCATCCTCAATCCCAAGGCCAAGTTGAGCGAGTTAATCAAGTGCTTGAAGATATGCTTTGGGCTTGTGTTATATCGTTCGGTAAGAAGTGGGAAGAATCTCTCCCGTTTGCCGAATTCTCTTATAACAACAGCTATCAAGCCAGCTTGAAAATGGCCCCCTTCGAAGTTCTTTATGGACGTAAGTGTCGAACCCCTCTGAATTGGTCAGAAACTGGGGAACGACCTCTCGTTGGACCGGACATTATTCAACATGCCGAAGAACAAGTCAGAATTGTCCGAGAAAATCTCAAGGCGGCTCAGGACCGCCAGAAGAGCAACTATGATCGCAAACGTTGGGGTTTGACCTATCAACCAGGTGATCAAGCTTATCTTCGTGTCAGTACTATAAAGGGCACCCGTCGATTCGGAATCAAGGGCAAGCTAGCTCCACGCTATATCGGCCCCTTTCGCATTGTTGCCAGACGTGGACAAGTGGCATATAAATTGGAGTTGCCACCACAATTCTCTCATATCCATGATGTCTTCCACGTGTCGCAACTACGTAAATGCTTCAAGGAATCTCCACACCGCGCAGTGGATCACGAGATGCTCCAATTGCAAGATGACTTATCTTATGAGGAGCATCCGATCCACATTCTCGATGAAGCTGAACATCGAACTCGTCAGAAGACAACCAAGTTCCTGAAAGTGCAGTGGTCGAATCATACTAAAGATGAAGCCATTTGGGAACGCGAGGATCATCTTCGGGAAGAATATCCCGACCTCTTTCCTTCTACCTCCTAAATTCTCGGGACGAGAATTTCTTTTAGAGGAGGAGAATTTGTAACACCCCTGTGTAATAGCCACTGTGATCAACTGCTAATAATGCCAAGTCATCTCATTTGCAGTGCCTAGTCATAGTGGTTAACCAAAACAAATCAAACTCTATTCTGGAAATCAACTCAAATTCAAGAGTGCAAAATAAATTTGTTCAAACACCTTTGGAAAAATGTTCACTAAATAGCAAATATTCCAGAAGAACTCATAAAAATATAAACAATGATGGTGAAGTTAACTAAATGACTCAAACCACATGAAACAGCACCAAAACAGAATTATTTAATCGAATTAAATTCATATCAAATCCAAAAGAAATCCAAATTTGCTCAAACCAATTTTTGGTGAAAGGTAATATTGCTTTGTAATATTGGGACTAACTCTCACAATTTACAAAAGTGCAAAAGTGGACTAACTATTTCAAAACAGAAAAGAATAAAAGAAAAAGCAAAACAGAAACAGAAAAATAAAACAAGGCACTGTGCACTGGGCCTAAGTGCACAGTGCCCCGACCATAGCCCACGAGGCCCATTCCCTCCTCTCTCTCCTGTGTGTCGCCGTGCCCATGGCCGAGAGCCCGCGCGTCGGCGAGGCGCCGACACGCCGACGTTCCACCGACACCACCGACAGGGGAGGAGGATAAGGACGCACCCATCCATCTCCTCTGGTCCTTCTCGTCCTCTCGTCGCTCCTCCCTCGTCCCTCTCTCGCTTGCGCTCACCTTTCCCCTATCCGGTCCGAGCGTCGTCGCCGCCGTCCAAGCTCATCCCTGCGGCCACCGAGCTCCGCTCGCCGCTCCGCCGTGTCCAGCGCCATCGCCATGGACCGCCACGACCTCGGGCGCCGTTGATTGGGGCCGGGAAGCTCCACGTCGCGTGGATCGAGCCGCGCCCATCTGCGGCATCTCCGGTGATCTCCGACGACCCTCGCTTCCTTGCTGCTACTAAGCTGTCGCCGGGCCACCGTGTGCCTCCGCCGTGAGCTTCCCCTCCTTTACATCTCTCTGTTCACCTCGTACGAGCGCGCTAGCCGCTTCCTCCACGGTGCCCGAGCGCGCCGCCGCATATCCCGTCGCCGGCGAGGCTTCAATGACCATTTGGTCTCGCGCTCGATCCCGTTGTGATCGCACGCGCGCGTAGATCGTTCCTATCTATTTAGCTCGTCCGAACGCGCATCGGTTCGACGTTCCCGTCGTTCGCCCAAAGCGCCTCGCCACCGGCGAGCTCATGGCGCTCGATTACGGTCCTTCTAGCCGCTCCAGCCACCGCCAAACGACGCGCCGTCGTCTTGCCGTTCGAACGCGCTCGGCCGCAGCCAAAATGGCGACCTGTGCGCGATTTCCGACGATGTCCGAGGTTGCGCCGCCGTGAACGAGCTCGCCGGCGTGATTCCGGCGAGTCTCCGGCCGGCGTCGACGTGGCCTGACGTGTGGGTCCCTCTGAGTCACTGACCTCTTTGACCCAGTCAACTGCTGACTGGGCACTCAGGCCCTCTGACATGCGGGCCCCACCAGTTAAAACATTTTAAAATAAATAAATAAAACTATTAATTAAAATCTGTTAATTAATTATCTAGATAATTAGTCGCTGACATCAGGGGCCCTCCCCACTAATCCCTCTGTTAGTTTAATTAATCCACTGTTAGTCTAACAGAGGCTGACATGTGGGTCCCACTGGACCCACATGTCAGGTTTGACTCTGGTCAGCCGCTGTTGACTGCTGACATCATCATCTAGTCATGCTGACATCATAAATCATTTCTGTTAATAAAAATAATTCCAGAAAACCATATAAACTTTGAAAATTAATAACTTTTAAACCGTAGCTCAAATCGAAAAACTTAAAACATGAAAGTTGATTAGAACGACGAGACGAATCTGATCGTGTTGTCTTCTTCAATGCCGGAACCCCCTACGTAGGTGAAACCACAACTTCGAGGCCGTATCCGGTAGATGAATAGTGCTTATACACCGGATAATAAATCCCGCGTTAATCCTAAAATAACTAAAGTGAGTTAGGTGCATCTGTAGGCAACCCTGCACTGCATCCTAGCATAGCATACCCTATGTTGCATCATTTGCCATGCATTTATATGTTTCTTCCCCCTCTTCCCTCTCGATAGACCCCGACGTCAACATAGCTCCCGAGGCCGACGCCGCTCAGGAGCCCGACGATGCAGTTGACGATCTTGCCCTTGCCGCCGAGCTACCAGGCAAGCACCCCCCCTTTTGAGCATTCCGATATCGCCCACTCTCTTCTCTCTTATGCTTGCATTAGAATCTGCTGCTGTTACGGTATCCTATATCTGCTGCATAACCTGTTTACTTGTAACCCGCTGTTGATACTTACCTGTTATCCTAAACTGTTTAGAATAGGTTGGGTAGAGACCATCAGAGACCCCACTTGTCCTGACTGCCCCGCTGGAATCTCAGAAGACCCGAGCAACGGGATCGAAGACCAGACCCCGACATTGCACGTCACTTTCCCCCTTAACTGCTCGACACTACTGGGTTAATATCGAGTGCCGAGGGTCATACCTCAATAGCACTTCTGATGACAACCTTGTAGGTTAGTTATTCGGTCGTGGTAAGCGAGGGTGATTCCTCCTACACCAGCCCCGATAACGACATGGTCGTGCAACTGCTCAAGTGTGGACCTCGAGGGTGATGCCTCTTTAGTTCACCTTGATGTTTACGTCAGGTGGGGGTCCAACGAGGGTGATGCCTCGGATTCCTTCTTGATATGATAGCCACACGGATGCCCTTAATTTACTGTTGACACTGTTCATTATGGATAAAGACGGGTCGGCCCTGAGGGGTACCCGCGCGAGCTTAATTGCGAGTGATGTGGAATCGGGTGGACCTGGATGGTGCCCGAGAGTTGAACACGAGGCGTGGCCGGGCATTATTAGCCCTTGCCACAAGTCCTCGAGACGGGGCGACGGGGTCACAGCCTTCGTGAGTCTCTACTCGTTACCGTATGACGCCCCCGGCTTAATTGTGCACTAATCATACATGCAAATGCACACGATCAAGCCTAAGGACCCACTTGAAGATATCACAACACAACTCTAAAACTTAAATGAAGTCATACAAGCTTTATATTACAAGCCAGGGCCTCGAGGGCTCGAATACATAGCTCGATGGCATACAAGCGTCAGCGGAAGCATCAGATATCTTAGTACAGATATAAAAAGAAAGACAGAGAAGCCCTAAGAAGGCGGGGCAAAACAAAAGCTACGATCGAAAGGCGCAGGCCTCCTGCCTAGGACCCTCCGAATCTACTCCTGGTCGTCAGCCATCTCGAAGTAAAAGCCATCTGCGGGGCGGTAGAAGTAGTTGTCGGCGGGGCAGTGGTTTCAGGGGCTCCGTCATCTGGTCACGACTAACTGATATGGGGAGAAAAAGAAAGCAAAGCAACCGTGAGTACTCCGAAGTACTCAGCAAGCAAGGATCTACACTACATATGCAACATTATCAAAGGGAGGCTGGATATGTGGACTAGGCTGCAGAAATGCCAGAATAGAGAGGAAAGCCTAGTCCTATCGAAGACTAGCATCTTCAGCGGTCTTGCAGCATTTAGAAGAGCTCAGAATAGCATAGTATAATGTAGTAGTGTTTGTATCAAGCAACAGTCTCGCCCAGAGATCCTTCCTCGACTCCCTGCGAGAAAGCGATCCCGGAGCCACATATCCAGGTACCATCTCAAGTTCTAGTTGTACCGATCGGGATACAACTCTGAGTGTCCTTTACCGTAGGACCGGCTATCGATAGATGTGTTCTTTCCTGCAGGGGTGCACCAACTTACCCACCACGCTCGCTTAACTCCGGCCGAACACACTTTCCTGGGTCATGCCCGGCCTCGGCCAAACGACACACCGTAACCCTACCTACAGCTCAGCAGAGAGGTCCCCGTCGGTCTACCTCCTAAGCGCAAGGGGGTCTTGGGCCATCGCCCCTCGCCCTCCGGGTCGTTGCGCACACGCAGATCCAGGTACCACCACTCAGGATGGCGCCGGCCCAGCCGTGCCGCGATGCTGAACTAGACGTCTGACATAGCTTTCGGCTGATGCTATGATGTAGAGTGCCCATAACTCTTCCCACGTGATGGTTAGTGCTATCCGACCATAGGCCGGCTCGGATCAAATATCCAAATCGTTAGAGGTCTAGGGGCTTGCGGTAAAGAGCAGAGACTCACGATCGATGTGACCCCGTCGCCCCGTCTCAAGGACTTGCTGCAAGGGCTAAGAATGCCCGGCCGCGCCTCGTAAAATAACTCACGGGTAACTATCCATCATTTGCGGGTACCCCTCAGGGTCGACCCGCCTTTTCAAGTATTAGTATCAACAGTAATGCAAAGCATCCGTGTGGTCACCGTATCAAGGGGAATCCGAGGCATCACCCTTGTTGGACTCCCACCTGATGTAACATCAAGATGGACGTAGGAGGAATCACCCTCGAGGTCCACATGTGAGGTGTTGCACGACTTCGTCGTTATCGGGGGTGGTGTAGGAGGAATCACCCTCGCTTACCACGACCGGTTAACTAACCTACAAGGTTATCATCAGAAGTGCTAACGAGGTACCACCCTCGGCACTCGATGGTAACCCAGTAGTGTCGAGCAACTAAGGAGGAAGTGAGGTGCGGTGCCGGGTCCTGGTCTTCGGTCCCGTTGATCGGGTCTTCTGATACTCCAGCGGGGCAGTTGGGATAAGTGGGGTCACTGATGGGGCTCTACCCAGTCTATTCTAAACAGTTTAGTATGAACAGGAAAGTATCAACAGCAGGTTACAATAAACAGGCTATGCAGCAGAAATAGGATAACAGTAACACATTAGCAAAATCTAATGCAAGAACGAGAAAATAGAATGGGCGATATCGGGATGATCAAAGTGGGGGCTTGCCTGGTTGCTCTGCGGCAAAGGCAAGGTCGTCAGGGTTCGTCGATCTCCGGAGCTGCGTCGGCCTCCGGGGATCTATCGAGAGAGAAGACGGGGAGGAAACAGATAAATACACAGCAGACAAAGTTGCACAAAGTTTGCTATGCTAACGTGCGGTGCAGGGTTGCCTAAAGCATGTATAAGTCGTATTAGTTATTTAGGGTTAAAGCTGGATTTATTAACCGGTGGTTATGTACTATTCATCTACCGGAAATAGGCTAAAAGTTACGGGTTCACCTCCATAGAGGGTCCCGACACAGAAACAGACGGCACGGTTAGCTTTGTCTCGTCGTTCTAATCAACTTTCATGTAGAAAGTTTTTCGATCCGAGCTACGGTTTATTTTCTACAATTTTCCGAAGTTTATTCGAATTTCTGGAATTATTTTTAATTCAAAAATCATTTAATAGAAAATGCTACGGGTACCCACTTATGCACCCAGCAGAGTGCTGGTGTGACTGACAGTGGGCCACAGTTGACTGCCTTGTCAGCAGTCAACTATGGACTTGACTAGTCAAAGGGGGCCCACTAGACCCACCAGTCAGTGACTGGACTGGTCTAGTCAGCTTGGTTGACCGGTCAACTGGGTCCAGTGGGACCCAGTGGTCAGCCTCTGTTAATTTAACAATAGTTAGGATAATTTAAATACTCTAATTAAGACGTGGGCCCAGCCTGTCAGTGAGTCACTCAGTTAGTTGTTAATTAACGCTAATCCTAAATGCTACAGTGCTGGTCCCACATGTCAGTGGGCCATTAGGGCTAAACAGACGGCCTGACATGGGGGACCCACCTGGCAGCGTCACACCGGCATTTAAACGCTGTGGCGCGCCGGCGGCGAGTGCCCGAGACGGCGGTGACGCGCGGGATCCGTCCTCCGGCGTCCAAATCGCGCGCGGAGTGTTGCGTTCGAACGAGCGCAGAGCCGCACTTTGTTCTGCAGTGATGGAAGCAACAGGGGAGGCCGGAAGTGGCCGGAACAGCGACGGTGCACGGCGGAGCATACGGGCGCTTCGTTGGAACGGTGCAGCAGCGCGGATGGGGGCGAACTGGAGTTGCTGGCCGCACCACAGAAGTGCCCCGAGCACATCCACGTGCTCGGACGGCCACATCAATTACTACAATGGCGGCGGTGAGCTTCGCGGCGGAGCCAAGTTCGGCCATGGAGGGCGCGGTGGCTACGGGCGGCCTAGGGCAGCACAGAGTGGGGGGAGATGGAGGGGAAAGCTCACCGGGCGGCCAAGAAAGGCCCTCGACGGCTTAGGAGCTGCAGAGGAGCTCATGGTCGGCGGGGATCGCCGGCGACAGAGAAGGTGAATTCGAGGTCGATCTCGCCTCTGCGGTCCTCCCCGAGCTCGATGGTGAGGTGCAGATGAAGGAATCGAGCGCGACGGAGACGATGGGCTCAACGGGGCGATGATCAGGAGGCTGTGGCTGCGCTAGTCCACGGCCATGGCGACGGCGAGGTTCGGGCGCCGCCGTTTTCGTGTGAGAGGAAGAGCGAGGGAGAGACTAAGGGGGCTAGGGTTGCGGGAGGCCTCGGGAAGGCACTTAACGGCGACGGGGAACCGCAGGATCAACGACACGACGATGATCGGCGCTCAGATGCGTGCGGACGGCGACACGCACGCGGGAGGAGGACGATGGCCTCGGCTGGGCTGGGCCGGACCCTGTAGCAGCAGGCCTAAGTGCACAGTAGCACTAGGCCTTTTTCTATTTTCTCCTTTTCTTCTATGTTTTCTGTTTTCTTTTCTATTAGCAAAAATGTTAGGCCACTCATTGATTTTTGTAGACTATGTGACCTAGACCAAATATTATAGTGCATTATTCTCAAACACCAAAAATTAGTTTGGGCCTAATATGATTTAATTTGGATTTTTATTAAATGAAATGGGTTTAAAAGGGGGTTGTTTGCCACTGTTTGGAGTTGTTATAGTCACTCAACTAATTTAGCTAATGTTGATCTTATTTTTAAAATTGCTTTAGGAATATTTGCAACAGTAGGAACATTTTAGTTCCTGGATTTGAACAACTTTTAATTTCAATTTAAGTTGGAGTTGAAATTTGAATTGGATTTTTGAAATGGATTATGACTCTAATGATGATCAAGCACTGTTGAACAGGATGACTTGGCATTATTAGAAGGCAATCACTGTAGCCATTACATAGGGATGTTACAAATTCTCCTCCTCTAAAAGAAATTCTCTTCCCGAGAATTAAGAAGTAGAGGGGAAAAGATCGGGGTATTCAGCATGGAGGTTATCCTCATGTTCCCAAGTGGCTTCATCTTCTGTATGATTCGACCACTACACTTTCAGGAACTTGGTCGTCTTCTGACGAGTCCGACGTTCAGCTTCATCGAGAATGCGGATCGGATGCTCCTTATAAGAAAGATCATCTTGCAATTCGAGCATCTCGTGATCCACTGCTCGGTGCGGAGATTCCTTGAAGCATTTTCGAAGATGCGACACGTGGAATACGTCGTGCATATGAGAGAATTGCGGTGGCAACTCCAATTTATATGCCACCTGTCCACGTCTAGCCACAATGCGAAAAGGTCCGATGTAGCGTGGAGCTAGCTTGCCCTTGAATCCAAAATGGTGAGTGCCCTTCAAAGGAGTGACTCGCAAATAAGCTTGATCACCAGGTTGATAGATCAAACCCCATCGTTTGCAATCGTAGTTGCTCTTCTGGCGGTCCTGAGCCGCTTTGAGATTTTCTCGGACAATTCGGACTTGCTCTTCGGCGTGTTGGATAATATCCGGCCCCACGAGCAGTCGTTCCCTAGTTTCTGACCAATTCAGAGGGGTTCGACACTTTCGTCCATAAAGTACTTCGAATGGGGCCATTTTCAAGCTGGCTTGATAGCTGTTGTTATAAGAAAACTCGGCATACGGGAGAGATGTAGGAGATATGCCCTAGAGGCAATAATAAATGTTATTGATTATCTCCCTGTTCATAATTAGGTTTATGTTCCATGCTATAACTGCTATGGTTCTCGAGTCTGCAAATAAAACGAGGCTCAGAGGAAGACTCATATGCACGTGTGGAATAATAAACGGTAAAATGCATTCCTAGTCTGGCCTCTAAGACTAGCTCAAGTGTTGCATGATGGTTCTGTTTTCCTGATCATGGGCATGACTATGCCAGCAATTTTGAGGGCACAATGTTAGCAGAACATTTGTGTTGAATCGACCCGATTGATGTTATGCTATGAGATTCTTTCGTCACTAGTTAATGGTTAATAACACAGAGATGGTTAACGTTTGCATGATTCCTTAGACCATGAGAGTATCGAGTTTCTTCATGCTTGATTCATGAACTTTGGGGTTTGTTAAACGTCATCCGTAACTGGATGGCTATTACGGCGGCTTACGGGTTCATGGGAAAGTATGTTAAGTAACTTGATAGCTCAAGATTGGGATTTGCTCCTCCGACGATGGAGAGATATCTCTGGGCCCTCTCGGTGTTAAGGTATCCATCATCGTCTGGCCAGACACTTTGTGATTTCTTGACACGAATTAGGACTTCATTTGAAAATAGTTTTTCGATGAAGTGCTTGGGCTAAATAGCCTTAATATTAGGCATGATGATCTATGGAGATAGATTTACCTAATGGGGCTAAGCAATAAATACATATTGACAAGATGCTAAAACTTTTTAGCATTAAAAATGTCAAGGAGTGATTCTTGCCGAAGTCACATGGAAAGAGTTTTTGCAAGACTCGGTGTCCCAAAACACTGATGAGCAAAATACATGATGGAGATTCCACACACTCTTGTGTTTGGATTAATCATGTATTCCATGGTATGTAAAACCAACCAGATATGTCCAATACTCCAAAGTTGTTGCGAGTATAGATACCAAAGTGATCAAAAGTACTGATCATGGGACAACAGTGAAAAAGGGTCATTGAGTACTATAGTAGCACTGATGACATGTTTTCTCGCAAGTGGAGATCATGAAGAGTTCGTTGTAAAAGGTTACATCGATACAGTCTTCATCAATGCTCCATGCGATTTTTGATTTAAGTTAAGGGTTTTGTGCAATACACAATATGGTGGCACGGTAGTTGGAAATTGTTCCAAACAAGTTACTGTGGCGAATTCTATAACAGAGGCAAAGTATGTTGCCGCTTTTAAAGCGACAAAGAAGATGTTGAATCATGTAGTTCATTCATGAACTTAGTATGGTTCCAAGATGGCTTGTGTCAGTGTGACACTACTGCAGGTAGTTGCTCCATAACTCAGTCTGAGGAATCCAGGTTCGACCTGTGATTCACATATATACAAAGCCAAGTCCACACAAAATATGAATTTTGTGAAAGCGTGAAAACACGAGGATATGCAAAGATACACACGGAGCTGAAGTCGTCAGATCCGTTGGACATCAGGCTATACCACAAGCGAAGCATATTTACACCGGTGTGCCACAGGTGTAATGTGCATTAGCATTAACTAGATTATTGACTCTAGTGCAAGTGGGAGTCTGTAGGAGATATGCCCTAGAGGCAATAATAAATGTTATTGATTATCTCCCTGTTCATAATTAGGTTTATGTTCCATGCTATAACTGCTATGGTTCTCGAGTCTGCAAATAAAACGAGGCTCAGAGGAAGACTCATATGCACGTGTGGAATAATAAACGGTAAAATGCATTCCTAGTCTGGCCTCTAAGACTAGCTCAAGTGTTGCATGATGGTTCTGTTTTCCTGATCATGGGCATGACTATGCCAGCAATTTTGAGGGCACAATGTTAGCAGAACATTTGTGTTGAATCGACCCGATTGATGTTATGCTATGAGATTCTTTCGTCACTAGTTAATGGTTAATAACACAGAGATGGTTAACGTTTGCATGATTCCTTAGACCATGAGAGTATCGAGTTTCTTCATGCTTGATTCATGAACTTTGATGTTTGTTAAACGTCATCCGTAACTAGATGGCTATTACGGCGGCTTACGGGTTCATGGGAAAGTATGTTAAGTAACTTGATAGCTCAAGATTGGGATTTGCTCCTCCGACGATGGAGAGATATCTCTGGGCCCTCTCGGTGTTAAGGTATCCATCATCGTCTGGCCAGACACTTTGTGATTGATCACGGGGATGCCGGAACACGGTAACGAGAAAAGAGAACAATACCGGTAACGAGGTAACTAGCATAGTGGACAAGTTGTTGATCCACGGGAATGCCAACATGTCTCACCTCGGGTATTTGTAACATATCGCGAAGCAACAGGAATAGCACACGGCAACTGGAGGTTCACTCGAATATTCATTCGTGTGGGTATAGGGGTCAATATGGGTGTCCACGGCTCCGATGTTGATCATTGATCGGAAGGGGTTCCGTGTCATGTCTATACTTCACCGAACCTATAGGGTCACACGCTTAAGGGTCATCTATCTGCTGAATACTAGACAGGGAGTCTGAGAGAAAATCACCGAAAAAGTTTCGGACACCGAAAAGTTTCGGACAGTGGAAAAGTTCCGCAGAGAGAGGTCACCGGATGAGTTCCGATGAAACTGAAAAGTTGTTTCAGGGGATACCATTAAGTCAAAATGGTTTCGGCACATGCCTGATAATTCTTGGAGGATACCAGAATCATTCTGGAAACTTCTGGGAATTTTCTGGAAGAAAAACCGGAAATGTTCCGGTGCTGCCGGAACCGCTTCAGATGCTTTTCGCAGATGAAATCACTAAACTGGAATTGTTCCAGAACGCGTTGAAAATTATTTTAGTGGGTACTAGAAATGTTCTAAGCCCACATAAATATTTTCAGTTCGAACTGACGCTGAAAAATGTTGTCGTGAATAGTGAAAGTGCTTTTTGGGAATTTTATGGAAAGCACCTTTTGGGAATTTCCCAAAAGGCTTCTAGAATGCCTTAGGCACTAAGGAAGCCCCCTTGGGGGGTCCCCCAAGGGTGTGGCCGGCCAAGCATGGTGGAGCTCCTTGGAGCTCCACATGGCACCCCTTTTATCTTTATTCTTTTGTGGAAAGGCATAAAGTGGGGGTACTTTGGGGTTTTTTTGTATGACATCTTTACCCCTTGGTTATCCTATAAATAGAGGTGGAGGGGCAGCCTCCACACTCATCCCTTCTCACATACATGCCATTGCAATGATCTGGCTTCTCTCTCCCTCCCACGAAAAGAGTTTCGTAGAGCCGAAAGGCTGTCTGGGTTCCGGTGGGAACTAGTTCTGGACGGCGAAGCCCTGCCGGATAGATGACACCGTATGTGTGCAACTCTGTAGAGAGGTCGTAGTTTCGATCTTAGTGCCCGAGGGGCTGTTCGTGAGTGCCTCCCGAAGGGCTGTCCAAGTGACGGTCCGAGTTCTGTGAGTCCTCCCGAAGGGCTGTCCGAGTGACCGTCCGAGTTTCGAAGGTCCTCCCGAAGGGCTGTCCGCGACACCGTCCGGGGGACTATTCGACCGCCTCCCGGAGGGCTGTCCGGGGCGCGGATGAGGGTATACATCCTCGCGGTTGGGAGGTTGTAAATCCTAGCTGCGGGGATCTGCACCGCCGATCGTCATCGACTCTACTTCCGCTGCGCTACGAGTCGGTAACGAAAATGATCAAACCTTGTATGCAGTCTCCATAGTGGTCCTGGGCTGGTGCATAGGTCAGAAAATTTTGTTTTCTGCTGCATTACCCTACAAGAGATTCTTCCCACTTCTTGCCGAAAGAAATAACATAAGCTCGCAGCATGTCTTCAAGCACTTGATTTACTCGTTCGACTTGGCCTTGGGACTGGGGGTGATAAGCTAAACTCCAGGTGATATGAGTTCCCATAGCTTGTTGGAAACTTTCCCAGAATTTTGAAGTGAAAAGACCACCACGGTCCGAACTGATCTCCTTCAGAATACCGTGGAGTGAAACGATTCTGGAGATATACAGTTCTGCTAGCTGACTAGCGGTGATAGTCTCCTTGACAGGCAGAAAATGAGCAACCTTGGAAAGTTGGTCGACGACGACAAGAATAGCATCGTGACCCTTCTGTGATTTGGGAAGGCCAGTAATGAAATCCATTTGAACCTTATCCCATTTCCATAGAGGAATAGGGAGCGGTTGAAGAATTCCACTAGGTTTCTAATGTTCTGCTTTCACGCGACGACATACGTCACATTCAGCAACATATCGAGCAATGTCCTGCTTCATTCTAGACCACCAGTACCTCTGTCGAAGATCGTGATACATCTTGGTGCTACCCAGATGAATAGACAGCGGTGTATCATGTGCGTTCTTCATGACCTTGTCAGTCATAAGCTCGAAGCGAGGTACGACAATGCGGTCTCTGAAGTACAAGGTTCCATCTTCAGACAGCGAGAAATCCCTGTACTTTTCAAGGTGAAGATCTTTCTTCATGAGATCAATTTTAGCATCTTTAGCTTGCGGAATCTTAACAGCCTTCTCAAGGTCTGGTTCAACAACCAAGGTTTTTAAGTATCCTTGAGGAACTATCTCAATATTTAGCTTTCGAAGCTCTTCATACAGAAGTGGTTGTTGTAACTGGACTTCAAGTTCACTGCAGTAGGATTTACGACTCAATGCATCAGCCATTACATTAGCCTTGCCAGGGGTATAAGAAATACCCAAATCATAGTCTGCAATGGTCTCCATCCATCTTTGCTGACGGTGGTTTAGAGATGGCTGAGTGAACAGGTACTTCAGACTTTTATGATCCGTGTAGATCTCGCAACGATTACCGAGAAGGTAGTGTCGCCACAACTGCAGTGCATAGATGACAGCAGCTAGTTCTAGATCATGTACCGGATAGTTTTCTTCATGCGGGCGCAACTGTCGAGAGCCATACGCAATTACTTTACGCTCTTGCATTAGGACACAGCCTAATCCTTCACGGGATGCGTCACAATAGATCACAAAATCTTTGCGAGAATCTGGAGGAGCAAGTACTGGGGCAGATGTCAGCTTGTCTTTGAGTGTTTGTAAACTTTCTTGACATTTTTCTGTCCATTCAAACTTAACGCCTTTGTGAAGTAGATCAGTCAGAGGCTTAGCAATCTTTGAGAAATTCTCGACAAAGCGACGGCAATAGCTTGCAAGGCCGAGAAAACTTCTGACTTGCTTGACATTCTTCGGTGGAGTCCATTCAAGAATAGCCTGAACTCGTTCTGGGTTAACGACAATGCCTTCTTTCGAAATCACATGGCCAAGATATGTCACTTCAGATAACCAGAACTCGCACTTGGAATACTTGGCATACAATTGATGTTCACGCAACTTTTCCAGTACAAGCCGAAGATGTTCGGCATGTTCTTCTTCATTCTTCGAATATACCAGAATATCATCCAGATATACCACGACGAATTTATCGAGGTAATCCATGAAGATGTAGTTCATTAACCGGGAGAAGGTTGCTGGAGCATTAGTCAAGCCGAAAGACATGACAGTGTACTCATAAGAACCATAGCGAGTAACGAATGCTGTCTTTGGAATATCCTCTTCACGAACTCGGATCTGGTGGTATCCCAATCTCAAATCAAGCTTAGAGAATACTAAGGAACCAGCAAGTTGATCATACAGATCGTTGATTCTGGGCAGCGGATACTTGTTCTGAATTGTTGCTTGGTTGATAGATCGGTAATCTTGAACCAACCGATTTGTACCAAAACCCTTCTTAAGTGACTTATCGATTTCTTCCTTAAGCTCGAGAAGGTGGTGCGGAGGCATCTTATAAGGTCGCTTCGCAATAGGGGTAGTGCCAGGCTTCAAGTCGATGACAAACTCGACAGCTCTAGCAGGGGGTATTCCTGGAAGTTCTTCTGGAAAGACATCTTGAAAATCATGAACAACTGGAACGTTCTCGATGCCTTCAAGAGGTGAGGCATTCAATGCATTCAGAGCATAAATCTGGCTCTCAGCGTTCTGAACTGTTCGGGCTGAGTATCTGACTATCTGGCCGGAGGGGTGTGTGATGCGGACTGTTTCAGTGGCACAGTCAATCAAAGCTTTATGAGACTTCAACCAGTCCATACCCAGAATAATGTCTATGTTGGAGGTCTTGAGAGCAATGAGAGCAACGGGGAACATCAATCCTCCAATCACAATGTGGTTACCGTGGCTTACCATGGCAGTTTGCCAATTAGCCCCGGGTGACTGGATTACTAAAGGGGTGGACATCTCCTCAAAAGGTATATCATGGCTTCGCGCAAAACTTTCGGACATGAAGGAGTGCGACGCTCCAGAATCAAAGAGTACAGAAGCTGGGATTGAATTCACTAGAAGGGTGCCCATCACAATGTTGGTGTCCTATCGAGCTTCTTCAATCTTGACATGGTTGACATGAACAAGCTGACTAGCAGGTGTTCTGGCCTTACGATTTCTGCTAGGATGGTTTCGACAGCCCTTCCTGCGGTCAACAGGATGACGTGATGGATTCTGCGACTGACCCTGAGGACAGTTGAAAGCACGATGCCCTGGCTGTCCACACTTGCGGCATAAATCATCATTATGGGGCGGAGCTACAACATTGGACTGTCCACCCTGAGTCGTTAGCTGTCTCGGGGGCGGAGGCAGACGAGGTGCAACATATGACGGCCTTGGTGTTGGAGCAGGTCGGTGATGGACAGTGTGCGGAATCCACACTCAACGTTTCTGAATAGGCTGACCCGAGAACGAGCCAACATCACGAGTGCGGTTGAGCGACTCCTGGTATTTAGCCAGACCAGTTTCAACTCGGTAGGCTTGGCGGACAAGCGTCGCAAAGTCCTCACAATCAAGGACAAGAAGTGCGAGCTGTATATCGGAACGCAGTCCTTCACAGAATTTCTCCTGTTTACGAGCGTCAGTGTCGACATCATCTTTAGCATAGCGGGATAGTTCGAGAAATTTCCTCTGATATTCATCCACAGTCATTGTTCCCTGTGAGAGTTTGCGAAACTCCTGCTTCTTCTGGTCGATCAGACCTTGAGGAATGTACCGGGCACGAAAAGCTGACTGAAATTCCTGCCAAGTGGATACAGTTTCATCAGGCATCATACTCTTATGGCTTTCCCACCATTGAGCAGCGGGACCCTTCAAGTGAAATGTCGCAAAGGTGACGTAACTGTCAGGGGCCACACTAGCTGACTCCATTTCGAACATGATGTCACAAAGCCAATCATCAGCATCCATAGGATTGGTGGAGCTGCGGAAAACAGACGGGTTGAGACGCACAAATTCTGGCGATGTTATTGGAGCAGTCTGTTGCTGAGCATTTTGAGTTGGGAACTGAGCCAATACTCCGGTCATAAACTGATGGTTGAGTTCAAACTGCTGCCTCATTTCAGCAATATAAGATGGAGGTGGAGGATCGTCAGCCATTCTGCCAAATCAACAGGGGCAGTTTATCAAGCAAAATTGCAGATGTATGGAATCATTCATGAAGTAAGACGCACAATAGAAGGAAGTGCAATAGATACTTCATCATAGGCACACCAGACATTCAAATCCACACATAGCCTCGGTTACAATCCGGCATTACGACAGCTGAAAGGGGAAGGCTAGACAACTAGGCGGCGCGCAGGCACGCGGTAAGGAAGTACACAACGTGACATAGCAAAGGCTACATCAATGTCGGAGAAAACTGTTGGAGCGAGGAATCTGCAAGTGACAACACAGGGTGCCCTCGATAAAAGGATCCTGTAAGCAGAACCTGGCCCACAATCTTGAAGCAAGGAGGAATAAATTCAGATCTCCGGGTGGATGTGATCACAAGAACCTAAGGTTGGAGTTAGTAAAATTTAACCCGAATAGAAGAGAGAGCAGAGTCCCAGAGTAAGGGTCGAGGAGTAAAAGATCCTAATACCACCCATTCGGCGTCGTGGGCTCGTAAGCCACACAGCCAAGTTAGTAAAACAGTTTTCAAGTTCTAGACTCAACTTCGGCCAAGGAGTTGGAAAGGGGGTTCCTAGAGGCAGTCGGCTCTGATACCAACCTGTGACGCCCCCGGCTTAATCGTGCACTAATCATACACGCAAATGCACACAATCAAGCCTAAGGACTCACTTGAAGATATCACAACACAACTCTAAAACTTAAATAAAGTCATACAAGCTTTATATTACAAGCCAGGGCCTCGAGGGCTCGAATACATAGCTCGATGGCATACAACCGTCAGCGGAAGCATCAGATATCTTAGTACAGATATAAAAAGAAAGACAGAGAAGCCCTAAGAAGGCGGGGCAAAACAAAAGCTACGATCGAAAGGCGCAGGCCTCCTGCCTAGGACCCTCCGAATCTACTCCTGGTCGTCAGCCATCTCGAAGTAAAAGCCATCTGCGGGGCGGTAGAAGTAGTCGTCGGCGGGGCAGCGATTTCAGGGGCTCCGTCATCTAGTCACGACTAACTGATATGGGGAGAAAAAGAAAGCAAAGCAACCGTGAGTACTCCGAAGTACTCAGCAAGCAAGGATCTACACTACATATGCAACATTATCAAAGGGAGGCTGTATATGTGGACTGGGCTGCAGAAATGCCAGAATAGAGAGGAAAGCCTAGTCCTATCGAAGACTAGCATCTTCAGCGGTCTTGCAGCATTTAGAAGAGCTCAGAATAGCATAGTATAATGTAGTAGTGTTTGTATCAAGCAACAGTCTCGCCCAGAGATCCTTCCTCGACTCCCTGCGAGAAAGCGATCCCGGAGCCACATATCCAGGTACCATCTCAAGTTCTAGTTGTACCGATCGGGATACAACTCCGAGTGTCCTTTACCGTAGGACCGGCTATCGATAGATGTGTTCTTCCCTGCAGGGGTGCACCAACTTACCCACCACGCTCGCTTAACTCCGGCCGGACACACTTTCCTGGGTCATGCCCGGCCTCGGCCAAACAACACACCGCAACCCTACCTACAGCTCAGCAGAGAGGTCCCCGTCGGTCTACCTCCTAAGCGCAAGGGGGTCTTGGGCCATCGCCCCTCGCCCTCCGGGTTGTTGCGCACACGCGGATCCAGGTACCACCCCTCAGGATGGCGCCGGCCCAGCCGTGCCGCGATGCTGATCTGGACGTCTCACAGAGCTTTCGACTGATGCTACGATGCAGAGTGCCCATAACTCTTCCCACGTGATGGTTAGTGCTATCCGACCATAGGCCGGCTCGGATCAAATATCCAAATCGTTAGAGGTCTAGGGGCTTGCGGTAACGAGCAGAGACTCACGATCGATGTGACCCCGTCGCCCCGTCTCGAGGACTTACTGCAAGGGCTAAGAATGCTCGGCCGCGCCTCGTAAAATAACTCACGGGTAACTATCCATCATTCGCGGGTACCCCTCAGGGTCGACCCGCCTTTTCAAGTATTAGTATCAACAGTAATGCAAAGCATCCGTGTGGTCACCGTATCAAGGGGAGTCCAAGGCATCACCCTTGTTGGACTCCCACCTGATGTAACATCAAGATGGACGTAGGAGGAATCACCCTCGAGGTCCACACGTGAGGTGTTGCACGACTTCGTCATTATCGGGGGTGGTGTAGGAGGAATCACCCTCGCTTACCACGACCGGTTAACTAACCTACAAGGTTATCATCAGAAGTGATAACGAGGTACCACCCTCGGCACTTGATGGTAACCTAGTAGTGTCGAGCAACTAAGGAGGAAGTGAGGTGCGGTGCCGGGTCCTGGTCTTCGATCCCGTTGATCGGGTCTTCTGATACTCCAGCGGGGCAGTTGGGATAAGTGGGGTCACTGATGGGGCTCTACCCAGTCTATTCTAAACAGTTTAGGATGAACAGGAAAGTATCAACAGCAGGTTACAATAAACAGGCTATGCAGTAGAAATAGGATAACAGTAACACATTAGCAAAATCTAATGCAAGCACGAGAAAATAGAATGGGCGATATCGGGATGATCAAAGGGGGGGCTTGCCTGGTTGCTCTGCGACAAAGGCAAGGTCGTCAGGGTTCGTCGATCTCCGGAGCTGCGTCAGCCTCCGGGGCTCTATCGAGAGAGAAGAGGGGGAGGAAACAGATAAATACACGGCAGACAAAGTTGCACAGAGTTTGCTATGCTAACGTGCGGTGCAGGGTTGCCTAAAGCATGTATAAGTCATATTTGTTATTTAGGGTTAAAGCTGGATTTATTAACCGGTGGTTATGTACTATTCATCTACCGGAAACAGGCTAAAAGTTATGGGTTCACCTCCGTAGAGGGTCCCGACACGGAAACAAATGGCAGGGTTAGCTTCGTCTCGTCGTTCTGATCAACTTTCATGTAGAAAGTTTTTCGATCCTAGCTACGGTTTATTTTCTACGATTTTCCGAAGGTTATTTGAATTTCTGGAATTATTTTTAATTCGAAAATCATTTAATAGAAAATCCTACGGGTACCCACTTATGCACCCAGCAGAGTGCTGGTGTGACTGACAGTGGGCCATAGTTGACTGCCTCGTCAGCAGTCAACTGTGGACTTGACTAGTCAAAGGGGGCCCACTGGACCCACCAGTCAGTGACTGGACTGGTCCAGTCAGCTTGGTTGACCGATCAACTGGGTCCAGTGGGACCCAGTGGTCAGCCTCTGTTAATTTAATAATAGTTAGGATAATTTAAATACTCTAATTAAGACGTGGGCCCAGCCTGTCAGTGAGTCACTCAGTTAGTTGTTAATTAACGCTAATCCTAAACGCTACAGTGCTGGTCCCACATGTCAGTGGGCCATTAGGGCTAAACAGACGGCCTGACACGGGGGACCCACCTGGCAGCGTCACATCGGCGTTTAAACGCGGTGGCGCGCCGGCGGCGAGTGCCCGAGACGGCGGCGACGCGCGGGATCCATCCTCCGGCGTCCAAATCACGCGCGGAGGGGTGCGTTCGAACGAGCGCAGAGCCGCGCTTTGTTCTGCGCTGGTGGAAGCAACAGGGGAGGCCAGAAGTTGCCGGAACAGTGACGGCGTACGGCGGAGCATACGGGCCCTTCGTCGGAACGGTGCAGCAGCGCTGATGGGGGCGAACTGGAGTTGCTGGCCGCACCATAGAAGTGCCCCGAGCACGTCCACGTGCTCGGACGGCCACGACAATTACTACAACGGCGGCGGTGAGCTTCACGGCGGAGCCAAGTTCGGCCATGGTGGGCGCGGTGGCTACGGGCGGCGTAGGGCAACACAGAGTGGGGGGAGATGGAGGGGAAAGCTCACCGGGTGGCCAAGAAAGGCCCTCGATGGCTTAGGAGCTGCAGAGGAGCTCGCGGTCGGCGGGGATCGCCGGTGACAGAGAAGGTGAATTCGAGGTCGATCTTGCCTCTGCGGTCCTCCCCGAGCTCGATGGCGAGGTGCAGATGAAGGAGTCGACCATGGCGGAGACGATGGGCTCAACAGGGCGATGATCAGGAGGCTGTGGCCGCGCTAGTCCACGGCCATGGCGACGGCGAGGTTCGGGCGCCGCCGTTTTCGTGTGAGAGGGAGAGCGAGGGAGAGACTAAGGGGGCTAGGGTTGCGGGAGGCCTCGGGAAGGCACTTAACGGCGACGGGGAACCGCGGGATCAACGACATGGCGACGATCGGCGCTCGGATGTGCGCGGACGGCGACATGCGCGCGGGAGGAGGGCGATGGCCACGGCTGGGCTGGGCCGGACCCTGTAGCAGCAGGCCTAAGTGCATAGTAGCACTAGGCCTTTTTCTATTTTCTCCTTTTCTGCTCTGTTTTCTGTTTTCTTTTCTATTAGCAAAACTGTTAGGCCACTCATTGATTTTTGTAGACTATGTGACCTAGACCAAATATTATAGTGCATTATTCTCAAACACCAAAAATTAGTTTGGGCCAAATATGATTTAATTTGGATTTTTATTAAATGAAATGGGTTTAAAAGGGGGCTGTTTGCCACTGTTTGGAGTTGTTATAGTCACTCATCTAATTTAGCTAATGTTGATCTTATTTTTATAATTGCTTTAGGAATATTTGCAACAGTAGGAACATTTTAGTTCCTGGATTTGAACAACTTTTAATTTCAATTTAGGTTGGAGTTGAAATTTGAATTGGATTTTTGAAATGGATTATGACTCTAATGACGATCAAGCACTGTTGAACAGGATGACTTGGCATTATTAGAAGGCAATCACTGTAGCCATTACATAGGGATGTTACATACCGCACTACCAACACACTAACGGTTTGGATATTTGATCCGAGGGGCCTCTGGCCTGATAGCACTAACCATCACGTGGTCATAGTATGGGCGTTCTGCGTCGTATACTTCAGCCAAAGCTTAATGGACGTCAGCGATTGAGCGGCACGCTCCGAGTTGGACTGGTTACGCAACTGCGCTTGTATTAAGGGGTTGCTAGGTCTGCTCTCGGCCGTGAACGTAACGTGCAGGAGTTCCCGGGGCGATGGCCCAAGACCCCTGGGGGCATAGGTTTAGTCCGGCGTGCTGACCTCTCTGTTAAGTATTTGGTCGGGTTGCGGCGTATCGCTTGGCCGAGGCCGGGCATGACCCAGAAAAGTGTGTCAGGCCGGAGTTAATCGAGCGTGGTGGGTAAGTTGGTGCACCCCTGCAGGGAAGAAACAAACTATCGATAGCCTGTCCTACGGTAACGGACACTCGGAGTTGTATCCCGATCGGTACAACTAGAACTGGTGACTTGAGATGGAATGGATGATAACATTACTCTTACTTTACATTATGTTACTCTGCTCTCTTCTAATGCTGCAAGACCGATGAAGAGGCTTGAAGATGCTAGTCTTCGATAGGACTAGGCTTTCCCCTCTATTTTGCCATTTCTGCAGCCCAGTCCACATATACAACCTTTCTTTGAAAATGTTGCATATGTAGTGTAGATCCTCGCTTGCTGAGTACTTCGGATGAGTACTCATGTTTGCTTTATTTTCTTTTTCTCCCCATATCCATATGTCACCACCAGAAGACGGAGCCCCTGAGTTAGCTGCCCCTGTCGACGACTACGGCTACTACTACTACCCTCCCGGCGAGTACTTCTACGAGGAGCCGACCGACGGCCAGGAGTAGGTTCGGAGGGTCCTAGGCAGGAGGCCTACGCCTTTCGATAGTAGTATTTTATTTTGCCCCGCCTATCTAAAAGGCCTATCTGTTTTTGTAATATAACTGTACCCAGATATCTGATGCTTCCGCTGACACTTGTATGCCATCGAGCTATGTATTCGAGCCCTCGAGGCCCTGGCTTGTAATATAAAGCTTGTATGACTTTATTTATGTTTTAGAGTTGTGTTGTGATATCTTCAAGTGAGTCCTTAGGCTTGAGCGTGTGCATTTGCGTGTATGATTAGTGCACGATTAAGCCGGGGTCGTCACACCGCACTTGTATTAAGGGGTTGCTAGGTCTGCTCATCGGCGGTGCACGTAACGCACAGGTGTCCCCGGGGAGAAGGCCCAAGACCCCTGGGCGCATAGGTTAGTCCGGCGTGCTGACCTCTCTGTGAAGTATTCGGTCGGGTTGCGGCGTATCGTTTAGCCGAGGCCGGGCATGACCCAGTAAAGTATGTCCGGCCGGAGTTAATCGAGCGTGGTGGGTAAGTTGGTGCACCCCTGCAGGGAAGAAAACATCTATCGATAGCCTGTCCTACGGTAACGGACACTCGGAGTTGTATCCCGATCGGTACAACTAGAACTGGATATGTGAGATGATAACTGGATAGTATGGCTCTGGGATTGCTTTCTTGCAGGGAGTCGAGGAAGAATCTCTGGGCGAGGTTGATGATACTACTGTTACTTTACATTATGCTAATCTGCACTCTTCTAATGCTGCAAGACCGCTGAAAATGACGAAGATGCTAGTCTTCGATAGGACTAGGCTTTCCCCTCTATTCTGGCATTTCTGCAGCCCAGTCCAAATATACAGCCTTCCTTTGAAAATGTTGCATATGTAGTGTAGATCCTTTCTTGCTGAGTACTTCGGATGAGTACTCACGTTTGCTTTACTTTCTTTTTCTCCCCATATCCATTTGTCGCAACCAGATGACGGAGCTCCTGAGACCGTTGCCCCCGCCAACGGCTACTACTACTACCCTCCCAGCGAGTACTACTACGAGGAGCCGTCCGACGACCAGGAGTAGGTTCGGAGGGTCCCAGGCAGGAGGCCTGCGCCTTTCGATCGTAGTGTTTTATTTTGCCCCGCCATTCTAGTGGCCTATCTCTGTTTCTGTAATATATCTATACTCAGATATCTGATGCTTCCACTGACGCTTGTATGCGAGCTTATGTATTCGAGCCCTCGAGGCCCCTGGCTTGTAATATAAAGCTTGTATGACTTTATTTATGTTTTAGAGTTGTGTTGTGATATCTTCAAGTGAGTCCTTAGGCTTGATCGTGTGCATTTGCGTGTATGGTTAGTGCATGATTAAGCCGGGGTCGTCACAGGTTGGTATCAGAGCCGACTGCCTGTAGGAACCCCCCTTTCCAACTCCTTGCCCGAAGTTGAGTCTAGAAACTAAAAACTGTTTTACTAACATGGTTGTGTGGCTTACGGGCCCACGTCGCCAATTGGGTGGTATTAGGATCTTTTATTCCTCATCTATACTCTGGGACTCTGATCTCTCTTCTATTCGGGTTAAAGTTTTGCTGACTCTAACAATAGGATCTCGTAACCGCTTTCTCCCGGAGAGCCTTTCTCATATCAGAAGATGGTGTGTCATCATCAGAAAACTCTGAAGATACTCCTCGAAGTGTCCCGAGACCATTATGCCCACTGCTTTTGCAAGTTCCCTACTACCGATATTCACCGTGAACAGTTGCACATCTTGGCCGTTTGTATCTTCATTTCCAATTACTCCTTTATGAACGAGATACCCCGAAATACCCCTCGTTAATCCGGGAATCCTTTGAGCCTACTGCCTTGTAGCTTCTTCCCGCACTGCGGATAATTCCTCACACTTATCAGGGATTCGTTCATCCCTAGTTGATCATGTGCTTCGCAACATACTTCCCATTGTTAACCGATCTTCCGAAGATCCTCTGCAGCCTAGTGCTCCCGAAAGTCTTGTCTGCCTGCATTATGGTTAAATCCATATGTCCGGCAATATTCATTAACATCCTTTATCATTGTCATCCTGAGCCTATTGATTCATCATGTTGCGAATGCTCGCAATTATCAGTCGAACCCTGAAATTTGACCTTCCTGCTCAGACGTCAATTTGGACATGAGTTGGTTCTCGGCCAATCAAGTTGCAATTGATTGTCCATCTAGTTTTATCCAGCTTACTCATCTTTTGATCAGAGCCTCTGCTTCTGATCCTTCATTTTGGAATCATAACCCCTTTGTACTTAAGCGCCGAATTATTTCGATGTTTCTATAATCCGATGCCTTTGCATCCCTTCTTCATCTGATTGAGTACCGATACTCACATCAGATCCATTGAGGACCGCCGAATCCTTTGTTGGATTATTATCCGACAGTGTCCTTCATATTTAAAATTTTGTGCGCTCTTCCCCTGATACATATTGCCTTTGGTAAATTGTATTCTCTGCTTTGTCAACCTTGCTCTGCTCTCGAGCTTGAGTTAATTACTCCTGAAGTTCATGGTATATGTTCCTAAGATGCCCCAATGGGTTGAACCTATGCCTTCCATAATCCGTGTGAACCCGAGCGTTTTCACGAGTCATACTCCTCTAGTGTTACGCCAGATAAATTTTCAACATTTCAACTTCATTAAAAGCGAGAAGTGAATGAGAGGTTATGCATTGAAGAAGTGGGAGTCGACCTTGAACTTTGTGTTCAAGCCCATGGACCCGATGTAGAACTTATCATGGAAGCTGCTCGTAAAAATAATTATTTCCTTGGTACAAGTTCATCTTGTATCTACGAATTGATCCTTTGCAATCGTGGTTCCGACCATATTTCCTCCTTGATTCCATTTTGTGGATAAGTTAAAATACTTATCCTCTGCAAATCATTTCCCCCGTCCAACTCTACTCCGATTAACCTTCCGGTATTACCCATAGTATTTGTTACTGGGAAGTTTATTACCCCATCACATCATTCCTAGCCTGATCGATTATCTTTTTATCGTGCCAACTTTTAACTGTGCTACCTAGTCCTTATGCTCGGAGCAACTTCTGACGATGAGCGAAGCTTACGTCGATCTTCCTCATCTTATCGCTTCACCTCGAACAACAAGCTTGATTTCGAGCTTGTGTCGTATCCGTGGTTCCAATAACCTTTCGCCTCGGCATTCCTTTTGATTGATGTCATCGCTGACCGATGACATCTACTTGAAACATCTCGGCAAATGTGTCTTGATCATCATCAACATTCAGAGCTCTTTCAAGATATCAATTGAACTCATGACTAGAAATACCATCCCTGCCCCTCGATGATTTGCGATATCACCGACAACCTCCTTGTATTCCTTCCAACACAGACTTGGTTATGTTTTGCTCATACCTTGTTTTCTTTGCTATTACTGAAGTTATTCCCTGTGTATTCTTGTGGCCTTCAGAGCCAACCTTTTCTTGAACTCCTTATCATCGCTACCTCGAGACATGATTGTGGCATCCCGAATATCAAAAAGAACATTGGAAGCGCAACGCTAAATGCTTCTTGATCTATTATCCAAACACTGTAGTATGGGTAATATCATGATTCTTCCCTCGCCCCTTCATCTAAATGATTTTGTACCTGTTGTATTGTCAGGTATATCATGCTCCGCTTTTCCTTGGGAAGGATATACTTCCAATTCTTGTGTGTAAACACATTTTATTTTCCATTGGTTTGTTTAACCTTTCTTGTGATCTATATGATATAAGCAGAAATAATTCCCTGCTTATAAAACACCTCGATGTACAACCTTGTCAGTGAGACCCTGTTACTATTGTTGATGACATTCTGGTAACCCCCGATGGACGAGAACTTTGCCTATTGGTCCGCCTCGTTCTTACAAGCAGAAAAATTGTTCTCTTCGTCCCTCGCCCTTGGTACCGATGTTGTTACCGACATAACTGACAGACTATCCTCTGACATACCTTGTTGTCGTGACCGGTAAGATGACACCGTTCTCCCTACTCTCGATCGACCCTCATCATAGTTCCACAGGATCGGAACCTGACTCTCCTGTACAACCTTGATTTCGAAATATACTTTGCACTTGACTTTGTGTGTTATCACGAGCCACCCTCCGAGAGATGATCTATTCCCGATGCTTTGAACCCCTTCTCATACTCTGTTCAGGTATCGATCGGATGTCCATTCGCTTGAAACTTCCTACTATACCTTCATACTTTGCTCTCGATGTTTTCTTAAGTTTCAACTCTAGAGATACCTCTGCCGCATTCCCTGAATTGTTCACCAGATAATTAACCCTATAAGGGTCAGTTCTCCCGAAGTTACTCTTTACTTCCCCACTTAAATCTCGGGACGGGATTTCTTGTAGTGGAGGAGATTTGTAACATCCCCAGATCTTAACCCTGCCATTTTGATAATTAATTAGCCAGGTCACCATGATCATCCTAAATAAAATGCATCTAGAAAATAATTCAAATTCAAATTCCAAACTTAAGTCAAATTAATATTTCTTCAAACAGTAAAACTAAAATGTTCATAGTATTGCAAATAATCTCAAAGTAATTATAAAAATAAAATAGACATTATTAAAATCTCCAAATTAACCCAAGCAACTAAAACAGTGGTCCAGCATTCCTGAGAGAATTCCTTATTTGACACTCCCTTAAAATCATGTTCCTTATTTGACACTGGAAAATTTTTCTTCCCTATATGACCTATAGTCTTAATTTCTTTCCCTATATGACACTCTAGTTCATTTTGTACACGTGAAAAGAACTTTTTACCCCTATACATAATGTGACCAGAAATATGTAGCATCGAGCCTAATTTGGGAAAATTCGTTTCTGAGAGTGAGCACAGCTGAACATGTTATCTCCTCCGTTGGTCTTTTTTGGGATGCGTGTGTATTCTGTATTCCTCAGCGCATGCATCCAATGTATTTAGAACGTATTCAGCTGTGGGTCTAGTTTCATGCGGTATGGTTTGTGAGTGCGATGTCGATCGACATTGATCATTGACGCTCTTAGCGTTGGAGAAAAGAGGAAGAAACCAAGACGGAGACCAAGTCCACGAGTACGTGCGTGTGGGCGAGGTGGCCACTCCGGGCTCCGACCATGTTGCGGTTGCTGTCCGGACGGCTGACTCTGTCCGCCCACCCCGCCGCTCATCCAGGGGAAAATTCCTAAACGTAGTAGACTTGACCTGATTTTTTACCGGCCGGCCTAATTCAACAGACTCTTCGAAAGTGCGGGGGGTCAAACCAAACCACATGCTTTCTTGAGATCAAATGTTTACGTGACCTTGCACGTACGCACCTACGTACGTACGGTGCTCCTCGTGTTGCACAGTTGCATGGTGATGCATGCTGGCGTGCTCCCATATTTAACAAAATGTAGCATGGATCATTTCCACAGATATGCTACTGCAAGTATACAATCTAACCAGAACAGTAGCAAATTGACTGGCATGACAATACCAGCATATCTGATGTCACATATGGATAACTCGACTGATTTTTTTTGGAACAACTATTATCTTGTACATATTTGTGGTCACATTATACATATGGGTAAAATGGTCTTTTCACATGTACAAAATGCACTAGAGTGTCATATAGGGAAAAAAAATTAAGACTAGAGAACATATAGGGAAGAAAATTTTCTCCAGTGTCAAATAAGGAACACAATTTTAAGAGAGTGTCAAATAAGGATTTCTCTCCATTTAATTTGTCCTCTTCAATTTATAAAAATACCTAACCTTTTCCTTTTGCTCCCAAACTTCTTGAGGCAGTGCCAAGTATTACTAGGAAATATTATGGCTCACTTCCACATTTTTCTAAATTGATCTGGTGGCCCCCAAAATTCTTTTGCTGACTCTGTTTTAAATAAAAAGGGAAAATAGAAAAGAAAAAAAGGGGGGGCGAAGACTTACCTGGCACTGGGCCGCGAGGCCCAGCCCAACTCACATGTTTTCCCTCCCCGTGTCGTCGTCGCCTTGGTCGCGCGCGAGCGCCGGTGAAACGGCGACACGACGACGCCATCGACGCCACCGACAGCGGGTGGATAAGAGCAACCCCTCGTCCATCCTCCCTGGTCGCTTCGCTCACTCCTCCCCCCTCCCACTCGTCCTCCTCGCTTGTTTCCCCTTCTCTCCAGAGGAGGCCGACGCAGCCATCGCCGGACCACCATCGTGCACGCGCCCACCAAGCTCCTCACACCGTCAGCTGATGTCCAGGAGGAGCGCCGTCATCGTCCACGTCGCCTCCGCCTTTCAGTTCGAGCCGGGGAGACCTCCATCGTTCGCATCGAGCCGTCCCCTTCCTCTACATCTCCGGCACTGCTCCGGCGAACTCGAGCCCTCTGCTGCTACAAAGCCACCACGGGCCAACTTGCGCCGCTCGGTGAGCTTCCCCCTCTCCCCTGACCTCCTTCGGTTGCTTGCTTGCGCGCTAGATCGACGGCGCCGCTCGGAACCATAGCTCGTTGCCGCCATTGCCGGCGATTCCCTCACTCCCGTGCCATTTTGCTCAAATGCATAGCCCTGATGAGATCCAGGGGTCCCGTAGAGCTCGCCCGCGAAGCTAGTTCACCCAAGCGCGCCGCGTAGCCGCGTTTCCGGAGAATCCCGATTCCGGCCGCCGCCCGCGCTCGTCGTAGTCGACGATATAGGCCACCAGAGCTCGTGCCAGTTGTCCAGATCGACGCGGCGATCGTCCCTTGTCCGAATGGTGGTCGCGGCGCGCGATTTGGTGTCGTGTAGCGGAAACCCGCAACTCGCCGGAGTTGCGCCGTCGCAAACGGCCTCGCCGGAGCTCTCGCCGGCGACGCGCTGACTTGGCACCGCATGGGGTCCACCCCAAGCCACTGCTAGTGGGCCCCCTGGCCGCAGTTGACCGCGTTGACTACGGTCAACGCGTGGCACTGTTCACCCCTCTGACGCTGACATGTGGGCCCCAGCGATTAACTAAACTAATTAGGTTTTAAAAATTAATCTGATAAATAACATAGACACTGACATGGGGGGCCCACCCCTCTAATTAGCTGCTATTAGTTTAACTAATTTCCTAATTAGCCCTGTGACAGTGACAGGTGGGTCCCACAGGTCAGATTTGACCTGGACCGATCTGTTGACCTGCTGCCATCATCATGACACACTGCTGACGCAATAATTAATTCTGTTAAATAAAATAATTCCAGAATATTGATAAACCTTTAAAAATTCATAGAAAATAACCGTAGCTCAGATGAAAAAGATTTATATATGAAAAACGATCAGAAAAACGAGACGAATCCGAATATGCCCTCCACATGCCTGTCAGGTGCCCCTAACTACCTGAACATGGAACTTTCCCCTCCGCTTCATCTGTCCGATAATCACCCGGAGCTGGGAGAACCCTCCCGGATAATTTCCGCTCCCACTAACTTGCGTAGTACTACATTAGGGCTCCTCTCGAATAACGTGCTGCCATGCTATGCTTCTGTGATTGCATTTGTCTGCCTTTACTTATTGTTTCTTCCCCCTCTTCTCTCTCGATAGACCCCGAGACCGATGGTGACCCAATGATCGTCTACCTCGTCGAAGACCCGTTGGTGTTTGCAAAGCAACCAGGCAAGCACCCCCCTTTTGAGCATATCGATATCGCCTATTCTCCTCTCTCTTATGCTTGCATTAGAAGTTACTGCTGCTGCTGTTATCCTATTTCTGCTGCATAGCCTGTTTATCGTAACCTGCTATTGTTACCTACCTGCTTATCCTAAACTGTTTAGTATAGGTTGGGTAGATACCCATCAGAGACCCCACTTTATCCCGACTGCCCCGCTGGATTATCAGAAGACCCGATCAACGGGATCGATGACCAGGCCCCGGCACCGCACATCACTTCCCCCTTAGTTGCTCAACACTACTGGGTTACTATCGAGTGCCGAGGGTGATACCTCGTCAGCACTTCTGATGATAACCTTGTAGGTTAGTTAATCGGTCGTGGTCAGCGAGGGTGATGCCTCCTACACCACCCCCGATAATGACGTCGTAGTGCAACTTCTCGAGTGTGGACCTCGAGGGTGATTCCTCCTTCGTTCACCTTGACGATAACATCAGGTGGAATTCCATCGAGGGTGATTCCTCAGGGTTCCCTTGGTATTAGACACATGGTTACTATGGTTACTATGACTTTACACTGAACCATGTTACTAAAGACGGGTCGGCCCTGAGGGGTACCCGTGCGAGCTTAATTGCGAGAGATGTGGAGTCGGGTGGACCTAGATGGTGCCTGAGAGCTGAACACGAGGCGTGGCCGGGCATTCTTAGCCCTTGCCGCAAGTCCTCGAGACAGGGCGACGGGGTCACATCGATCGTGAGTCTCTGCTCGTTACCGCGCGCTGCTAATCCACTAACGGTTTGGATATTTGATCCGAGGGGACTCTGGCCTAATAGCACTAACCATCACGTGGGCATAGTATGGGCGTTCTGCGTCGTATACATCAGCCGAAGCTTAATTGACGTCAGCGAGAAGCGGCACACGCTGGGTTGGACTGGGAACGCAACCGCACTTCTATTAAGGGGTTGCTAGGTCTGCTCACCGGCGGTGCACGTAACGCACAGGAGTCCCCGGGGCGAAGGCCCAAGAACCCTGGGCGCATAGGTTAGTCCGGCGTGCTGACCTCTCTGTTAAGTATTCGGTCGGGTTGCGGCGTATCGTTTGGCCGAGGCCGGGCATGACCCAGTAAAGTATGTCCGGCCGGAGTTAATCGAGCGTAGTGGGTAAGTTGGTGCACCCCTGTAGGGAAGAAAACATCTATCGATAGCCTATCCTACGGTAACGGACACTCTGAGTTGTATCCCGATCGGTACAACTAGAACTGGATACGTGAGATGATAACTGGATAATATGGCTCTGGGATTGCTTTCTCGCACGGAGTCGAGGAAGAATCTCTGGGCGAGGTTGATGATACTACTGTTACTTTACATTATGTTGATCAAGCATTTGAACAATGTTGTGTATAGAAATATGTTGACCATGCATTTAAAAAATGAAAAAAATTGTTAAGCATGTATATAAAAAATGTTAATCAAGCATTTGAAAAAATGTTGAATAAGTAGTTACAAATGTTAATCAAGCATTTGAAAAATGTTAAACATGTATAGAAAAAATATTGACTCTCTATTAGAAAAATGTTAATATTGTATTTAGAAAATGTTAATCAAGCATTTGAAAAAAATGTTAGATATGTATTAAAAAATGTTGTTGACATATAAACAATATAGAATAACAACCAAAAGAACAAAGAAATCCAAAAAAAGAAACAAAATAAAAATAAATAAGAAAAAAGGAACTAAATGCAAAAAAGAATAAAAATGGAGAAGAAACAAAAGAAAACGAAAAAATGTATAAACTAGGGTTTAAAGTTCTGTCACTCTCGCAACCCATCATCTACTTACTACTTCCCAATGCCTTCTCCTAGACCCAAACATGATGAAGTGTCATGTAGTCGACGTTCACAGGAAACCACAAGAGGAAGAACAACATACACATCATTAAAATATTGAACGAATACTAACTTCACATGATTACTTATAACAAGACTTTTCTCATGTCCTCAAGAACAAACGGGACTATTCACAAATCATATTCATATTCAATATTAGAGGGGATAAATATATAATTAAGGATCTGTATATATGATCTTCCACCAAATAAACCAACTAGCATCAACTACAAGATGTAATCAACAGTACTAGCAACACACAGGTATCAATCTGAGGTTTCGAGACAAAGATTGAATACAGGAGATGAACTAGGGTTTGAGATGAGATAGTGCTGGTGAAGATGTTGATGGAGATAAGTCCTCCCATGATGAGAGGAACGTTGGTGATTTCGATGACTTCAATTTTCCCCTCCCAGAGGGAAGTATCCCTGGCGGAATTGCTCCGTCGGAGAGGAAAAGTGCTCCTGCTCAGGTTCCTCCTCGAGACGGTGGCGCTTCATCCCGAAAGCATTCTCTTATTTTTTTTAGGGCAAATAGCTTCATATATAAGAAGGAGGGCACCAGAGGGGTTCTATGGTACCCACAAGGCATCAGGGTGCGCCCCCTTGCCTTGTGGGCCCATGGTTTCTCCTTTCCAGCACTTCTTTCTTCTAGTATTTTTTATATATTGGAAAATAATTCTCCATACAATTTCAGGTCATTTGGAGCTTCGGAGGATAATTTTCTCTGTTGTAGCTCTTTTGAGTCCAGAATTTCAGCTGCCGGCAATCTCCCTCTTCATGTATATCTTGCATATTAAGAGGGAAAATGCATTAGAATTGCATCATAAAGTAAAACATTGATAAAAAACATTATAAATAATAGTAGGAAAACATGATGCAAAAATGGACATATCACAGGGCGATTGCGCCGCATGAGGACATGGCAGAGCAGGTGGCGCTGCTCGAGTCCTACCGCCCCACCTGCGAGATCCGTCTCGAACGTTGGCGGTACCACTAGCGTCAGGCGGAACTGGAGGCCGCCAACAAGGAGTTCAACGAGGTGGCGAACAAGGTGTGGGGCAAGAGCGACGACGAGGAGGACATCGCCGACTCCGCCAAGGCCGCTCCCTGCCGCCCTGACCACGAAGCCGACACGTCCGTGGGCACCGCCAGCAGCGAGGAAGAGTAGTGCATGATAGGTCACCGCCGCTCGGGTCCTAGGAAGGTCACCGCTCTTCCCCTCTGCCTTGAGCCAAGTTTGGCGGGCTGATAATAGTCGGTCAATAAGCTGCTGAAAGGACATTGCTCCCTTAGGGATTTTGGTAATTCATGTCAACATACATGTTGTTGGACTAATTCTTTCATCTAGTATATTTCAGAAAAGTTCAACATTGGCATGGCAAAGATGTGAGGATGTGGACCCTTCAAAGTGCTAAGGACATGATTTGGTAAAATCTTCAAGACACTACATTTTTAGTTAAGTGATTCAATATCACATTGAGTCCATAGGAAAACCGATACATCCATTTTGCATCATGTTTTTCTACTGTTATCTATAATGTTTTTGATCAATATAATACTTTGTGGAGCAATTCTAATGCCTTTTCTCTCTTAATTTGCAAGATTTACATGAAGAGAGAGATTTGGCCCCAATTTTTTTGACTAATTATTTTGGTAAATTATTTTTGTAGGGTAACACAGCAGAAAACAAAATTTTTCCGACCTACGCACTATCCCAGGAACACTATGGAGACTGCATACAAGGTTTGATCATTTTCGTTACCGACTCGTAGCGCAGCGGAAGTAGAGTCGATGACGATCGTCGGTGCAGATCCCCGCAGCTAGGATTTACAACCTCCCAACCGCGAGGATGTACTCCCTCATCTGCCCCTCGAACAGCCCTTCGGGAGGCGGTCGGACAGTCCCTCGGACGGTGTCACGGACAGCCCTTCGGGAGGACCCTCGAAACTCGGACGGTTACTCGGACAGCCCTTCGGGAGGACACTCGAACAGCCCCTCGGGCAAAAGGACGAAACTACGACCTCTCTACAGAGTTGCACACATACGGTGTCATCTATCCGGCAGGGCTTCGCCGTCCAGAACTAGTTCCCACCGGAACCCAGACAGCCTTTCGGCACTACGAAACTATTTCGTGGGAGGGAGAAAGAATGCCAGATCATGCATGGCTTGTGTGAGAGAGTTGGAGTGGAGTTGGAGAGCACCTCTCCTCCTCCTTATATAGTGGTGGAAGGGGTGGAGGGGGCTGAAATTCAGCCCACTAAACATGCACCCACCAAACAAGGAAAACATGTTCCCACCAAACATGGAGAAAACATGTTCCCTTGTCCATGGTGTTCCCCCAAGGGGCCCCACCTTCCTCCCAACACTCTCCACCATTTGTGGGGGCTGCCCCCCACCATGGGGGGCCCCCCAATATTTTGTCCAGCCACAAGGGGCTGCCCCCTAAAGGGGGCGCCCCCAAAAACAGCCCAAAAACAGCCCCCATGATCCGTGGGATCTTGTCCCCTCACGCTGGGACAAGATGTTTTCCGCGACTATTATTTATAAAAAATTCCGGAAGGTCCCAGAGCATTTCCGGCACCCTCTAAAATTATCTGGACATGCTCTGGAACATTTCCAGTATGGTGGTTTAATTTAAAACCATCTTTGTTTACCCGGTAAACAACTCCGGCAGCTCCGAAACTTTTTTTCGGTTTTTTCTCCAGAAATTACCAGACCAATCTGGCAACCTCCAAAACATTCCCGGTGCTTGCCGAAACCTTTTTGGATCAATGGTTTTATCCGAAACAACTTTTCGGTTTTGCCGAAACTTTTTCGGTGTTCTCTCCGGAACTTTTCCGTTGTCTCTGAAACTTTTCCAGTGACTTTCTCTCGGACTCCTTGTCTAGTATTCAGCAGATAGATGACCCTTAAGCGTGTGACCCTATAGGTTCGGTGAAGTATAGACATGACCGGAACACTTTCCGATCAATGATCAGCATCGGAGCCGTGGACACCCATATTGACCCCTATACCCACACGAATGAATATTCGAGTGAACCTCCAGTTGCCGTGTGCTATTCCTGTTGCTTCGCAATATGTTACAAATACCCGAGGTGAGACATGTTGGCATTCCCGTGGATCAACAGCTTGTCCACTATGCTAGTTACCTCGTTACCGGTATTGTTCTCTTTTCTCGTTACCGTGTTCCAGCATCCCTATGATCAAATCACATTGTGTCTGGCCAGACGATGATGGATACCATAACATCGAGAGGGCCCAGAGATATCTCTCCATCGCCGGAGGAGCAAATCCCAATCTTGAGCTATCAAGTTACTTGACACACTTTTCCATGAACCCGTAAGCCGCCGTAATAGCCACCCATTTACGGATGACGTTTAACAAACCCCAAAGTTCATGAAGCAAGCATGAAGAAACTCGATACTCTCATGGTCTAAGGAATCATGCAAACGTTAACCATCTCTGTGTTATTAACCATTAACTTGTGACGAATGTAACTCATAGCATAACATCAATTCGGGTCGATTCAACACAAATGTTCTTCTAACATTGTGCCCTCAAAGTTGCTGGCATAGACATGCCCATGATCAGGAAAACATAACCATCATGCAACACTTGAGCTAGTCTTAGAGGCCAGACTAGGAATACATTTTATCATTTATTATTCCACACGTGCATATGAGTCTTCCTCCGAGCCTCGTTTTATTTGTAGACTCGAGAACCATAGCAGTTATAGCATGGAACATAAACCTAATTATGAACAGGGAGATAATCAATAACATTTATTATTGCCTCTAGGGCATATCTCCTATAGACTCCCACTTGCACTAGAGTCAATAATCTAGTCAATGCTAATGCACTTTACACCTATGGCACACTGGAGTAAATATGCTTCGCTTGTGGTATAGCCTGAATGTCCAACGGATCTGACGACTTCAGCTCCGTGTGTATCTTTGCATATCCTTGCGTTTTCACGCTTTCACAAAATTCATATTTTGTGTGGAGTTGGCTTGGTATGTATGCGAATCACAGGTCGAACCTGGATTCCTCAGACTGAGTTATGGAGCAACTACTTGCAGTAGTGTCCCATTGACAAAAGCCATCTTGGAACCATACTAAGTTCATGAATGAACTATATGATTCAACATCTTCTTTGTCACTTTAAAGGCGGCAACATACTTCGCCTCTGTTATAGAATTCGCCACAGTAACTTGTTTGGAACATTTTCCAACTAACTGTGCCACCACATTGTGTGTTACACAAAACCCTTAATTTAAATTGAAAATCGCTTGGAGCATGGATGAAGACTGTATCGATGTAACCTTTTACAACGAACTCTTCATGATCTCCGCTTGCGAGAAAACATGTCATCAGTGCTACTATAGTACTCAATGACCCTTTGTCCCATGATCAGTACTTTTGATCACCTTGGTATCCATACTCGCAACACCTTGGGAGTATTGGACATATCTAGTTGTTTTACATACCATGGAATACATGATTAATCCAAACATGAAGGTGTGTGGAATCTCCATCATGTATTTTACTCATCAGTGTTTTGAGACACCGAGTCTTGTAAAAACTCTTTCCATGTGACTTTGGCAAGAATCACTCCTTGGTGTTTTAAATGCTAAAAGGTTTTAGTACCTTGTCAATATGTATTCATTTCTTAGCCCCATTAGGTAAATCTATCTCCATAGATCATCATGCCTAATATTGAGGCTATTTAGCCTAAGCACTTCATCAAAAAACTATTTTCAAACGAAGTCCTAATTCGTGTCAAGAAATTTATTTCCAATTACCAATGTGTCAAGCACACAAGGTTTTTAGAAATATTATTATGCTCCCACTTACTTTCTTGAATTACAAGCATCTTCGTTACCCATTGATGAAGTCAAACCCCTTTGACCATTTCATCAAAACACGAAGATTCCGACTCCATTTTGCTCTCTTCTGTCCATCGCTGGAACTCTGAAGTTTGCATACCTACTAGCATCCTCTGGATCGACAAATTACTTTGGACTGTATCACATACAAGTCCTAGGTTTTATTTCCATCAGATGGAAATCCTTTTGTCATCCATGTTTCATATCTCATGATTGAAATATGTATTAATTGCTAGTTCAACCCGAACCGACTTTAAGCATCCCTACGGTGAGACAATCTCATCGTAGTCAACTCTTTGAACTTGTTATTGCAACAAGTCGAGCTTTATGGATAAAACATTTTTATTCGTATCAGTTTTAAGTTCCATAAATATTCGTTAGACTCTAAGTCTTCTGAAAGGTGTATCAAGGTTTTAATCTTGAATCACTTATGTGGAAACTAACTCGGGTTGCATTGGCATTTAGCCAATTCCGGAGTCAGGGCCCATCAACGCTTCCTTGTGTATCGTAGGTATATTGTTGTCTAACAACAATATCTCGTTTGCGCACCTGAGAGGTTTGCACGAGCCTTGCCTACGTGGTTCAGCTGCAAGTTCGACCGAAGTCCATACATTTTATTGTAGAGACTTCCGTATCAGTCGCAGTAGGAAACTCTGGAATTACTTCCAAGGTCTCTTTCCTTTGACCTGATGACGAAGATACTGGTTATCTCGTCGAGTTGCATTGTCCTCCCACTCACCTTTTGTAAGAACTATTCTCTTTAAAGGCATACCGTTTTGTGACGAAAACCTTTGCCTCGGTATAGTGGTGGGGGAATACCCAATGACTTGGGATAACCTACAAAGTAGCACTTGTCTGATTTGGAATAGGTTTGTAACCTTTTACACAAGCCCCATATTCCAAATGTTAAGAAAAGATATAACATGGTTGGGCGTACCATACCATTGCGTCATTTCAACAGACCTGATGAAGCTCTTTTCAGTGTAAAAGCCGCAGTCTCTAAAGCATCACTTTTAAAAGGGATAATGCCAAATTTATTTATGTCATCTTTGATCTCACCATATCATAAATGCTTCGATTACATCTTCACGGACTTTCCACTTGCAGTGGTGTTCCGGGAGGTGCAAGTTATGAAACCCCTTTCACAACTCATCAGACATTCGCTAAACTTGTAACTCAAATATTTCTTTCTGCAATCGAATTGTAGAAACATAATTTTCTTGTTACAATAACTTCTACTTCATATTTGAAAACCTTTCAAATGATTTCAAAAGATCCAGACTTACGTCTCATCAAGTAAATATCCACATATCTACTTGAGTCATTTCTGAAGATAGATAAATCCACTACTTGCAACAACCTTTATCGGACTACACACATCAAATGTATGATCACCAATAAGTTTGTTATCAATTCCTTATGGCCTGTGAACGGTATTTCAGTCACTTCTCTTTTCGGAGGAAATTTGCAAGTGTCAGATGATTCAAAATCAAACGACTTCAAAATCCATCATAATGGAATTTATCCATGCGGGTTTCTCCAATGTGACCAAATGCAGTGCCACACTTGTGTGGTATTCTTTTAGTCTTGCGACATTTAGCGTCAGTGTTATGGATGTATCATATTACCATCAATATTCATAACATACATCCCATCTAGGATGGAAGCATGGCCCTTCATGTTATTCATAATACTGAACAACAATTGTTGTTTTTATGAACAACTCTTTTGCAACAAACATTGTGCAATGGGCTAGAGTGTATGAAACTCTAAAATGAATTATGAAAGTAAACCCAGAGGTAATGTATTATTATCAATATTCATAACATACATCTCATTCATAATGAGAGTATGGCCCTTATGTTATTCATAACATCGAACATCAAAAGTTCTCTTATAAACAACCTTCTTGCAAGATACCTTATGCAATGGGCTAGAGTTTGTGAAACTCCAACTGAATTATAAAAATAAATACAGACGGTAATACACCGATGGAAGGTATAGTAACATTTACTATGTTCCCTGTGTATACCTAAAACTCATTTCTGGCTAGTCTTTCAGGCCATAGTAGTTCTTACATCGAGTTGCAACAGAATGCAATCGAGTGGGTATCTTTGTGATTAACTCACAATACCCAAAAATTAGTGATTAACATGTTTAACCATAATTCCCAAGAACTATATTTTTGACCAGCCTTCTATACATCAAAAACTTGTATGACATTCATACATGAGCTGGATATTCCAGTCTTCTTTCCTTTTTGCTATTATACTTCTAACAGTTTAACTTTTAGTATTTCTCCTACTCTCAGAAGAAGCACCGAACTTAAGAGTGGCGTTAGCCCCAGACTTCCTAGGTGTGTAAGTCACACTAACATCCTTCGGACACTTCCTTTCTCTTTAAGTTGTTGTTTTATTCACCTTTCATCATATGACAGGCGTTCTTCTGGATCCCTCTCTTATCAGTCTAATGCATAGTAAACTCCTTTACTAATAGTTTGCAAACAAACATTGCTTTGGATATCTCATATCTTTTAGCCTTTGTCTGTCTCTGAAAATGATTTTCAGATTCCATGAATATCACATAACTATCTAAACTTTCGAAGTTCAGGTCTCATGGAAGCAAATGTATTGCACTTGACTGAAATGGAATTCTAGCTTTTGGATTAAAGGACGAGAGTCACATGATCCATAGCATAAGCGAGAGAATACCAAAGTATGTGATAGGACAAAGTCCTTCTCGGCACTCTTGAGGACAATCCTCACATTACGTTACCAACCGTAAAGTTTTAACCAGATATTTAACAGCTATTCAATTTTAAATAGGGAAGGTGGAAATGCGAGCCATTATTCTACAACTATTATGCATATAACACTTAGACAGTGTCCACAACTAATTGCACTGAGAATTAAACAAGTTAATTCAACAGTGCGCTCCCACTCAAATCAATATCTCTCATAATTGATTGTGAGTGATTCAAGACCCGCATTTCCATTCAACGCCATTGAACGAGATGAACACTGATGGCGCGAACTTCAATCGGTAGGCAAACTTGCCGATCACATCTCTATGTGACTCTTGTTCATCTTTCGATGGGCGTGTTCCGAGCTCAGGGAGATCCTTCCAGAATGTCAAGACAACCAAGTGATCTCGCTGCGAGGTCTCAACTCACCCGCCTCACACATCCCTAATCGTTCGCACCCAGGGAGATCATGCGATGCCCCGAAAAGTTAGGTGCCGTGACGGTGCTACACTTGGGAGAACACTAACTACTTGATATTTTGTGAGAGATCACCCTAATAAAAAGCGACTACCGCGCAATCAAGAAGGGTGCATCATAAGGGATAAACATCTCAGGCAATTCATAATAGCATGATATGGTATAGCCCTTTCTGACGGAGAAGTCTTGTATTTCTTCGTCTTCGGCATTCGCGTCGGTGTTTACCTTTGCGAAGATTGCCACCACCTTGTCGACGCACCAGATAATATTGCTATCTCTATAGCTAATAAAATAATGCATTACAACAAGGTTGACACACAAGTCATTTAAAGTGCAATCATATGGCTCCAGCCATCATGCCAAATCATGACACGCAGGTCATGTTAATCAATTTACATCATATAGTCATCTCATACATAATCAAATTATTATGAGCACTGCTATACCACATCATATGCACATGCAAACCCTCCTGCAAAACCAAGTTAGACGCCTCTAATCGGTTCATGCAAAAACTTGTTTTACGTGGCTTCTAAGGTTTCGAAACAAACCGAAGCTACCAACGTCCATCATAAAGTATGATAATTCAAGTCGCTAGATTTACTTTCCAGGGTATATGAAAACCGAGATAATAAAATCTCGAGCCCCATACTAAACTTCGTCATACGCATGACCCCCATGCAGATCATATCTACATTGCCCTTTCGTCTGCAAAACATCCATCTTTCTTTAACTAAAGTGGAACCCAAAGAACTGTTAGCACTTCGTTGATCTGTCAATCAGCATACTCAGGAGCGGCATGAAAGGATCGCGGATTGCCAGAACTTTGTGAGATTCCACAATGCTGTCAAGATCAGGACTACGCAAATTCAAGGGAAGTAACAAGAACATCGGGTAACAGATTTCATCTGCTACCCGCACAAATAATTTTCAGTAATAGAACTCATCTACTACCTAATTATATTGTGCAACACCCATACATCTCATGTATTCTAGATCGCAACCTACATCTACGCATAGCACGGCTCATGATGCCACTGTAGGGTAATGCAGCAAAAAACAAAAAATTTCTGACCTACGCACCATCCCAGGAACACTATGGAGACTGCATACAAGGTTTGATCATTTTCGTTACCGACTCGTAGCGCAGCGGAAGTAGAGTCGATGACGATCGTCGATGCAGATCCCCGCAGCTAGGATTTACAACCTCCCAACCGCGAGGATGTACTCCCTCATCTGCCCCTCGAACAGCCCTCCGGGAGGCGGTCGGACAGTCCCTCGGACGGTGTCACGGACAGCCCTTCGGGAGGACCCTCGAAACTCGGACGGTTACTCGGACAGCCCTTCGGGAGGACACTCGAACAACCCCTCGGGCAAAAGAACGAAACTACGACCTCTCTACAGAGTTGCACACATACGGTGTCATCTATCCGGCAGGGCTTCGCCGTCCAGAACTAGTTCCCACAGGAACCCAGACAGCCTTTCGGCACTACGAAACTATTTCGTGGGAGGGAGAAAGAATGCCAGATCATGCATGGCTTGTGTGAGAGAGTTGGAGTGGAGTTGGAGAGCACCTCTCCTCCTCCTTATATAGTGGTGGAAGGGGTCGAGGGGGCTGAAATTCAGCCCACTAAACATGCACCCACCAAACAAGGAAAACATGTTCCCACCAAACATGGAGAAAACATGTTCCCTTGTCCATGGTGTTCCCCCCAAGGGGCCCCACCTTCCTCCCAACACTCTCCACCATTTGTGGGGGCTGCCCCCCACCATGGGGGGGCCCCCCAATATTTTTTCCAGCCACAAGGGGCTGCCCCCTAAAGGGGGCGCCCCCAAAAACAGCCCAAAAACAGCCCCCATGATCCGTGGGATCTTGTCCCCTCACGCTGGGACAAGATGTTTTCCGCGACTATTATTTATAAAAAATTCCGGAAGGTCCCAGAACATTTCTGGCACCCTCTAAAATTATCTGGACGTGCTCTGGAACATTTCCAGTATGGTGGTTTAATTTAAAACCATCTTTGTTTACCCGGTAAACAACTCCGGCAGCTCCGAAACTTTTTTTTGGTTTTTTCTCCAGAAAAATTCTAGAAATTACCAGACCAATCTGGCAACCTCCAAAACATTCCCGGTGCTTGCCGAAACCTTTTTGGATCAATGGTTTTATCCGAAACAACTTTTCGGTTTTACCGAAACTTTTTCGGTGTTCTCTCCGGAACTTTTCCGTTGTCTCTGAAACTTTTCCAGTGACTTTCTCTCGGACTCCTTGTCTAGTATTCAGCAGATAGATGACCCTTAAGCGTGTGACCCTATAGGTTCGGTGAAGTATAGACATGACCGGAACACTTTCCGATCAATGATCAGCATCGGAGCCGTGGACACCCATATTGACCCCTATACCCACACGAATGAATATTCGAGTGAACCTCCAGTTGCCGTGTGCTATTCCTGTTGCTTCGCAATATGTTACAAATACCCGAGGTGAGACATGTTGGCATTCCCGTGGATCAACAGCTTGTCCACTATGCTAGTTACCTCGTTACCGGTATTGTTCTCTTTTCTCGTTACCGTGTACCGGCATCCCTATGATCAAATCACATTGTGTCTGGCCAGACGATGATGGATACCATAACATCGAGAGGGCCCAGAGATATCTCTCCATCGCCGGAGGAGCAAATCCCAATCTTGAGCTATCAAGTTACTTGACACACTTTTCCATGAACCCGTAAGCCGCCGTAATAGCCACCCATTTACGGATGACGTTTAACAAACCCCAAAGTTCATGAAGCAAGCATGAAGAAACTCGATACTCTCATGGTCTAAGGAATCATGCAAACGTTAACCATCTCTGTGTTATTAACCATTAACTTGTGACGAATGTAACTCATAGCATAACATCAATTCGGGTCGATTCAACACAAATGTTCTTCTAACATTGTGCCCTCAAAGTTGCTGGCATAGACATGCCCATGATCAGGAAAACATAACCATCATGCAACACTTGAGCTAGTCTTAGAGGCCAGACTAGGAATACATTTTATCATTTATTATTCCACACGTGCATATGAGTCTTCCTCCAAGCCTCGTTTTATTTGTAGACTCGAGAACCATAGCAGTTATAGCATGGAACATAAACCTAATTATGAACAGGGAGATAATCAATAACATTTATTATTGCCTCTAGGGCATATCTCCTACAATTTTGGACCATAAAAATAACTCTATAACAAAAATATCATGAGTTTGGACCAGCCAGGCAAGCAAAAAGGCACTAGTGCCAAAAAGGCAAGCAAAAAGACTGAGAGAAGTGAGAAAATGCCCTTTCTACACAATGGAAAGGCACTTACGTCAAAAAGGTAATCAAAAAGACAAAGAGAAGTGATAAAAAGTCATTTCTATACAACAAAAAATGCACTTGTGCCAATGCCATAAGAAACCCGACACCTCATATATAAAAAAAGGTACTTATGCCAAAGGGTGTGTAGCTACCACCATGCATGCGTAGCTACCACCATGCATAGGAAATCGCCTCTCTTTATCTTAATTCTTCTTTCGTGCTTGCGGATGCTTGCGAGAGGGGTTAATCATAAGTGGGAGGCTTGTTCAAATAAGAACAGCACCCAAGCATCGGTCCACCCATATTTCAAATTATCAAAGTAACGAACGCGAACCAAACAAACATGATGAAAGTGACTAGCTGAAATTCCCGTGTGTCCTCAAGAACGCTCTGCTTATTATAAGAGACCGTTCGGGCATGTCCCTTGCTACAAAAAGGATTGGGCTACCTTGCTGCACCTTTGTTACAATTGTTACTTGTTGCTCGTTACAAATTACCTTTCTATCAAACTATCTATTACCGATAATTTCACTGCTTGCAGACAGTAACTTGCTGATACCGCTTGTCATTTTCTTATGCTCCTCGTTGGGTTCGACACTATTACTGACTACGATTGATCCCTATACTTGTAGGTCATAAAAAAACCAATACTATTAAAAGGGGATGAGGTTTTAATCATGATTTAGTTGCTCAAGTGTTTGAAGATATTGCTCCAAAACCCTTAACCAGTTTCTCCAAATCCCATCTGTCCAAAACCCTAACTTCCAGACTCAGTCCCACTGAAAGTTCCACATCCAGACCCACCGAGTTGATCCTAGACAGAGCCACGGCCAAACCCCAGCAAATCAGTTCTACCGAGATGATGTTCGGTCACACCGAAATGAGGTGACCAAGTTTCTGTAATCCTTTCACTCCTCTTTGAAATTACTGAGTTGGTTTGATCGAAACCACCGAAACGAGGTCTCACTTAGATCATCACATATCGGTCCCACCGAGTTGTTCTGTTCGGTCTCATCGAGATGCATAACGTTCGAATCTTTTACACAGGTCGGTCTCACCGAGATTTTTGTTCTGCGGCCACCGAGTTGAGTCAAAAGGTTGTAACGGTTGGATTCTTGGTGAAGACTATTTATACCCCTCCACCCCCACTTACTCTTTGTGGGAGCCATCAAAATGAAACTACACTTCCAGCATTCATTTTCTGAATGAGAACCACTTACTTATGTGTTGAGATCAAGAGATTTCAATCCAACCATTTGAACCTTGATCTCTAACCTCCTCAAGTTGTTTTCCACTCCAATCCTTCTCCTACCCAAGCCAAATCTGTGAGAGAGTGATTGAGTGTTGATGAGACTATCTTTTGAAGCACAAAACCAAGGAGTTCATCATCAACACAACATCTATTACCTTTTGGAGAGTGACGTCTCTTAGATTGGTTAGGTGTCACTTGGGAGCCTCCACGATCATGTGGAGTTGGACCAAGGAGTTTGTAAGGGCAAGGAGATCTCCTACTTCATAAAGATCTACCCCGAGTGAGGCTAGTCCTTCGTGGAAGTAAGCATGATGGAATAGACAAGGTTGCTTCTTCGTGGACTCGCGCAGCCTTTACCCTCTGTGGGTTAAACTCTCCATCAACATGGACATACAATAGCATCACTTATCAGAACCACGCAAAAAATCACCGTGTCTTCATTGCGTTTGATCTTCCCATCTCTACCCCTACTTTCTGCACACTTGCATGTTGTAATATTTCCACTACTCTATCTCTAGATATGCATGTGTAGAAAGTATTGGTTGCAACTTAACTAATGCCAAAATCTGCCTAAACTTTAAGAAAACTAAAAACTGCACATTTGGCTTGTTAAGTGTCTATTCATCCCCCTCTAGACGTATCTTCTCGATCCTACAGCCGCTCAAGCTGCGGTGGCGGAGGTTGCGAAGGCAGAGCTGGAGAAGGCGAAGGCAAGTGCTGGAGCTTCAATTCTCGGGGCTCATGGCAATCCGGTGGGGAAGGGGCATCGACGATCATTTAGAATAGGAATTATACCTCCAGACTGGGACAAGTTCCGCTTTTTGTTGAAGTATATCCAAGATGTAATAAATTTCATCATGTTTATATGAAATCCATGGTGTTAGCATGAATGTCTTCGGTTTATTTGAAAATCCGCCCGATTTGCGCAAATTTTGTCTTGTCCGCGGTCATTCGCCGAAGAAAATTTGTCGGTGAGCATCGGAGATGCTCTAGCTAAGAGCGCACAGTACTAACTAAAATAGTATAGTAAAATACTGTAGTGGTGCTGTGCAGCAGGTGACCGACCGGGCTGCTCACCTTCGGAGGCATCCTGGCATGGATGCAGATGCCACGCGCAACTTGTACTGCTCTCTTCGTTTTTATTTAGTTCATGTATTAGCTTTGGTCAAAGTCAATTTTTTTAAAATTTGACAAAGTTTATAAAAATATATATTAACATATATAATAACAAATCAATAACATTAAATTCTTTATTGAATGCACTTTCACAACATATGATTTGTTATGGTAAATGTTACTCCCTCCGTTTCACTTTATAATGCGCCTCTGTGTGTAGCGTTTATATCAATGTATGAGCTGGCGCTCTCATTTGGACAGGAATTGCCCTCCGCATGCATGCTCTGTCACAGCACGTGGGTGTGTGCTGGTGCGTTTCTGTGAACCAGCCAAGGTTACTTTTGTCCAAAGCAGCTAATGCGCACTACATTTCGGAATCTAGACCAAAAAACTATACGCATTAGAATATGGAATGGAGGGAGTATATTTTTTTTCTATAAACTTGATCAAACTTTATAAAATTTGATTTCAGTCATACCTAATTTGGAGAGTAAATAAAAACGGAGGCGGTACTAATTAATACTCCCTCCGTTCGGATTTAGTTCTAGATACATCCATTTCCGAGACAAGTAATTCCTATAGTTCTAGATACATCCATTTCCGAGACAAGTAATTCCGAACGGAGGGAGTATACAGTTGTACTCTACTCTAGCGGTGTAAATGCAGCAAGTGGCCGGCCGGGCTGCACACTTTCAGTGGCTATTATCTTTGCAGCAAATGGTACGTAGGTACCAAGGCATGGGTGCATCCCACGAGAGATGCCACGCGCAACTTGTACGTGCCGCCCAATGTAGATCCAACGTGGATTGATGCTTCATTCGTAAATACGCTCTAGCAAATTACTTCAACCATTCGAAATTACTTGTCGTACAAATAAATAAAAATGGATGTATGTTGCAACAAACGAGTGTTGTACGGAGAACGGAAGAAGCAGCAGCGGAACCCTTCGAGCGTGTTCGGATGCTCTCCGCTTTTCAGCTCCGCTCCTGGAGTTGGTGGAGCGACACCGAACGGGCAAATTCCGTGGAGCAGAAAACGCGGAGTGGAGCCGGTTGCAGTGCCATTACGCGGAGCAGCAATTTCTGAGATCTCAGATCCTTAAATAACTGAGTTGATAAGATTTACAGGGAAACTATCACCGCCAAGTGACCAGAGGAAGAAAACGGTTCACCTGGCCACGCCCAACTCGCTCGTTCCTTTTTCCCCGCCCAGCTCAACATGAATCGGGAGCAGAGCTGCCTGCCGAACATCTTTCACCGGCGCTATTTTCTACAAGGAGCAGTATTTCTGGTGGAGGAGCGGGAGTCAAGCATTCAGAGGAGCTGGAGCATTTCCGAACACGCTTGAGCAGCGCCTACCACTGATCTAATTAAGGCAGCTGAAAGCAATTAGCATCTCATTTTTTTCTTAAAAAAGCATCTCATTTTAACATACAGAGAGGTTCCTGGGTGTATATTTATACACCCTATATGCAATAAAAAATAGTAATTACAAAAAAGTCAAAGAATCCTCAAAATGTTTTTGAAATAAAGTTGAACTTCTATTGTACTCTAAAAAAAAATGCACGAAGGACAAACAACAGCTGACTTCATGGAAAAAATTTAAGGTCAAATAGGCATGAATGGTAACTTGTATATAGCAAAAATTTTGTCTTTTTTTGCCCTGAAGTCAGTGAGGTTTTTCCTTCATGGAAATTTATGTATTCGTGGAAAAAAAAGTCAAGTTTATTCGAAAAAAGTTCTGATTTTTTTTTTTTGGAAAAATAACAAATTGCTGATTTTCATCGATGAACAAATAGCGAGAGTACATTAATCCTTAGAGTACAAAACAAGAGAAATAAAAACCTAGTATGGCACCGGAATCCATATCCTATACATCGGTGGTTCAAAGGGTAGATCAGGAGGGTCGGAAAAACTTGCCATGGGCGCGAAACCGGCCTGTCTCCAGGTCCTCGTCTGATCAATGATTCCAGGGGCGGACCTACGTTGATGGTTGTGGGGGCACCTGCCCCGGAATTTCCTATTGGACGCTCGTTGCGTCAAAGTGTCGCCCTTTCGCACAGACCTGGCGATCGAGCGATGTCATGGGCCGGCCCATTTAACGTGTTTGCAGTGTTTCCGGTTTTGGGAACCTTCTAGAGTTTCCCAGACGGTTTTTTCCGGTTTTTGGAATCTTCTAGAAGGTTCCTGAACAGGCCTTTTCTTTTTCAGTTTCTTTTTCGTTTTTCTTTTTTCTATTTCTCTTCTTTTTCGTTTTTTCTTTTCTTTTTTCTGTTTCTTTCTTTTTCCTTTTTTTTCATTTTTGTTTTCCTTTTTTTCTTTTCAAGTATATTTTTCTTTTTCAATTTTTTTGGAAATTTCAAATATTATTCAGAATTTCAAAAAATGTCCCTGGTTTTCAAAATTTGTTCATAAATTCGAAAAATGTTCATGTTTCAAAAAATGTTCACGGTTTCAAAAAATTTGTTCCGAATTTCAAAAAATGTTCCTGTTTTTCAAATTATGTTCACAAATTCAAAAAATGTTCCCGTTTTTCAAAATTTGTTCACAAATTCAAAAAATGTTCGTGGTTTCAAAAATTTTGTTCCGAATTTCAAAAAATGTTCCTGTTTTTCAAATTTTGTTCACAAATTCAAAAAATGTTCGGGAGTTTCAAAAAATGTTCATGGTTTTCAAAATTTGTTTGGAATTTCAAAAATAAATCACAAATTTGAAATTTTGTTCTCATGTTCAAAAACTTTTTGGAATTTCAAAATTTGTTAGCATTTTTCTGAAACTCTTCAGTATTTTTTTTAAATCACAATTTTCAAGAAAATGTTTGAAAACGTTCTAAACTGTTCGATCTGCCTCTACATATATGTTTTAGAGTTTAGCGGTGTTTGAAAGTCATGAATGGTCATCATGTCTAGTGGCATGCAACGACATTCACCATCGAGTGGTCGTCAGTTCGATCCCACGCGCGAGCGCTGCTGCTTTTTTGGTGATGTTTTTACGCTGCACTGTCGCGCTACAGTAATCGCGCCAGCTACCCCTGCCAATGGGCCGGCCCAGTCGGGGGCTGTCCCCTGTGCGGCGCGTGGAAATCGGACGCAACGCGCGTCGTATAGGAACTCCCACCTGCCCCCACTTGATTTTTTCGTTCGCTTATACCTGATCGGGTGTACAGGCTGTGTGCCCCCACTTGTTAGCGCACGTTGCCCCCACTAGGCCTAGCTTCATTTGTATTTTTTAAAGCCCATGTAGTCTAACTAGCAGCCCACAAAAATAAAGAATTGCTGGCCTGCTGCCCCCTGCGTACGCTTGCCTCGTAGCCTGCCAAGCGGGACGGTTCAGACTCCATTACACCATACGAGACAGATCGGAAATACCTTATCTCGCCGCTCGCACGGAGCCGCCACAGACACTCTCCGCCGCGCTGCTGGTAATCGCCAATCTGCCGTTGTCTATCCTTAATCCCTCTGGCCCTTGTACAACGGCGCTGCAGCATAGCCCCGTGCCCCCATCACCAAACTTCAATTCTACAATTCCCTCAGTCTAATTGACATCAAGGTAAGAAAGCAGGCAGTATAATCTAGGTTTTGTTTTCCAGATTTTTTTTGTTCTTCTGCAATTTCGAAATTAGAAACCATAGTACTCTCAACCTTTGATCAAGTTATGTATATAGTTTCACCCGCAAAAAAAAAAAGAGTTATGTATATAGTTTACCTATTTGTATTGTTCAATTTTTTTGTAACATATAAATTTTACTAGTATGCAACTTTGAATTTATTACTAATTATTAAGAAAATGGCTAGTCGGATTGAGAGACTCCAGTCCAATTCTGATAATCAACCTTCATCTTCATGTTTTGTGATAACATGAAAATGCCTTTAAGGTTTCAGTTTTGGGCACTTAACTTGCAGGGAAGCTAATGAAGAGATTTAAAAAAAAAATTAACAACTTCCGAAATGACTGAACTGGTTGATTTGGACATTCTATCTACACACACTAATGATGATATTTGCTTTGACAAATGGGCTATCAAAAATCTTCCATAGAAAGGATATGAACATTGTTAATGCCATGTCAGATGTGGAATCTACCAAGAGAGAGCTACAGAAGTCTAGATCTAAGCATGGTTAGAATGATCTTCTAAACAAGGTACATTCTTTTTGTGAGAAGAATGTCATTTTAGTGTTGGACATGGAAAATGATTATGTAAATCCGAATAGGGTAAGGCAAAGGACCGGTATTAATAATGAGCATCATTATCGGATCGATTGCTTCTTTTCTGTCCTAGACATGTTGGTAGAAGAGTTAAATGGCAGATCCAATGTTGGAAATTCCGAGTTACTTCGTTGTATGTCTTTTTTTATTCCAATTGCTAAGTTTTTTGCCCCCTCTCAATTTTGTTCCTGGGTCCGCCCCTGAATGATTCTACCGTGAACCTGCGAACCTGCAAGGCCGAGGCAATATTGTGTTTAAAGATCCGCGCATTCCGGTCTTTCGGTAGGCACCAAGACACAAGCAAGCATGTCGCCTTCCAGGTAGATCGCTTAGGCCGAGGTAGGTCTCTCGTTCGTCATCTGAATCGTCCTCGCAGAGAACAATCGGTGGGCATGCTCCGTGCTGCAAAATGCATACCCAGAGAGTATGGGGTCTTCTCCCCTACCTCCATGGAGAATAGGAAGGCCTGTGAGCCATTTCCACTGCAGCTCAGCTCAGCGGGTCATGGTCATTATATCCAGTTTGCTCATAAAATGAGGCTATGTGACCAATTTACAACATTTTAAGAGATTTGTGACTGAAATATGCATCTCTAATGAGTTGTGTAACCTCTGGTGCGCTTATCTGATTTGGATTTGCAGCGGGCTAATTTTTAGCTACTTAGTAGTAAAAGACAAAACTACCCTTTCTATTTATTGCGAGTGGGGTGTACTGAAGCAAAACTCTTTCGAAATAAGGATAGTAAATAGTCACCAACAGATGAGTAAAATCGGTTACTTGATGTAAAAACTATTTTTGCCTCACCGTGCCTAGAAAACCAGCTTCAACAGGTGAAAGTATGCAAATTGGCATCACACAGCCGTTCCCAAATGCAAAAACGGCCCAAGTGCGCAGCCAACTGCAGCGGGGAACTTTGGCGTGCGCTGCCTCTTCCTTCCTCCGCCTCCCACACTTCCGTCGCCGCTGCCACCATGAAGTGCACCTCCAGCCACGATGCCAACCCGCAGCACCCTGAATCCAAAAGCCGCTGCCGTCTGTCGCGCCACCACGAGCCACCGCCGCAGCAGGAGGTGCAGTCGCCGTGGCACCGAAGACCAAGGGCAAGCCTAAGCCATGCCCACGCCGGCGAGAAGAGGCAGCCCACAGCCCCACGAGCCAAAAAGCGGAAGGGCGCGGGCGCAGCGGTGATGGCCGCAACGGCAACACCCCCTCCGCCTCCTCAGCCTTCTTTCATGTCGCCACCGTCTGTGCAGGAGCTGCCGCCGTCACCAGTTGCCACGGTTACCAGCGCCCCGAACAAGTTCGACAAAATGTCTCAAAGGTATAAAAAATTCCCTCTTCTTTTTTCTCTCAGTTTAGTTTGCTTCAATTAAATTGTGAGGTGATGTGTGTCAATGTAGTATCGACGATGTACTACACAAATGTCGCATCACAAGATTTTATCTCTCAAGAAACTCCGTCTCAAGATGATGAAGTTCAATCCGAGAGGAAGAGGGCCTCTTGACGATGACGATGAAGGTTTCTTGGATGCTCCGAGGGGAAGAATGGGGAACTACACGGTGAAGGAGGACAAATTGCTATGTTTGGTATGAAAAAAAAATACTCCCTCCGTCTAGGTGTATAAGTCACCTTACGAAAACCAAATAATCCCAAAACACTTAGGCGCGGTGCATTAACTCCTACCTCGTTTCTTGTTTCTTGACATAAATAAAAGAACAACTAATAAAAGATATGGGGCGTGTATGCTTTCAATGACTTGAGACTGCCAAACATGATATGCAGTGGTTAGTTCATTGCATGCAATGCTATTAATTAAAAATAAACATTAAGTTCTCTCATTTTTTTCCTCCGCCTTCGTCGCGGTGCATAACCTAAGATGACTTATACACCTGGACGGAGGGAGTAGTCTTGATGCTGCCGTGGGTTGTGACCAACCAAGCACCTATTGGAAAAGGATGAAGGAATTCTTTGATGAACGCAACAATGGTGGCTATGATCAAACGGCTATTTCTCTTGGTCACCGTTGGTTTTGCATTTGAATTTTATATGCGCATTTGAAGTTAAGTTTGCTATTTGAATTTCATGTTAAATGTGATATGTGCATTCGTGTGTTGCAAAGTTCAAAGTTAATGCAAACTTCATGTTTGTGTTTCAATGTGTATGGAATTGTGGTGCAAATGGTGTGGTTGATGTCCAATATACGCCATTTGTTGGAATAAAATGATGCCCTATTATACATCACCGGTTTGACCAAAAATATTTCAGGTGATACAAAATGCATTTTTTTTGATGATGAAAAAATTGTTTTTCTGTGCCCAAGATATATCACCTGCTGGAGATGCTCTTATGCGCGCCCGGCTGCACATGGCTGTAGGCTGCTCCTTCCGCCCAGTGCGGCCGCTCGCTCTCTCAATCTCCATGGCTTCTTGCCCGACAGGTCGCGCTTCGTCCGTCACCAGTCGCCAGGTCCGCCCTAGGATCGTAGTAGGTCTCAGCGCAGCCGGCCGTGAACCAATCTGTTTTTTTGAGAGTAAGAGATCGATGTGTCGATCCACTCGCTAGTTACTTGCGTTACTAGTTGTAGAAATATGGTAGTACACATAGATGGGTCCATGGGCAGTTGCAGCCTGTGTTTCATCAGCGTGGAGCATGGACGACAAACTTTTGCCTATTTAGCATTTTTAACACCTCTAATATATCCTAAAACCTTATTAGTGCGCACGCTTTTTACTAGCGGCCTCTCAACATGCGTGGCCAGGTGCCAGCTGTAAATCTACAACCTGCTTCTCTTCTCTTCCTTTTTCTCTCTCTTCTAACTTAGCAATAACATACTCCCTCCGTCCCAAAATAAGTGTCTCAACTTTGTACTAGTTTTAGTGTAAAGTTGAACTAAAATTAAGACACTTATCTTGGGACGGAGGGAGTAATATTTAAATCCTTATAACCCGCTTATGTCATCTTATTATACTTACTCTTGAGGAGTCCTTCATTAAAAGCTCCTACCAGGGTGGCCCTCCCCTTCTTTTTCGATCCTCCTCAGCCATGTCAGCCCGTAATTAAATCCAGCCCATAAGTGCATGTACGCGTACCATTACTCTATACCGAATTAGGATAACTACTACTAGTAGGTAATGGAATCTGCATCTTTGTAGGTGTGCCCCCATGGCATCCATGGCACCCGCAAAAAAAAGAAAAAAAAAAGGTGTGCCCCCATGGCACCCCACTAGTACTAGACCTGTGCATAGTTAAGCAAATCCAACTTGGATCGATGCCGCAGCTAGCATGATCCGTAAATTATGCCGAGCCAAGTTAAAACAAGTACGTACTCCAAGGCCAAGAGTTAGAATCAATCGTGCAGTGTAGCGTATCTTTCCTTACATGTATTGTATACTACTACTCCTGGTGTGTCTCTGTAGATGTGCAACTGCATAGTGTAGAGTCCAAGAGGAGGAAAGTTGACGCAACCGCTTGATTTTTCTTACCTTGGTCCATGCAAATTGCACATGCATGCATGGTGTTGCCGCTTTGTAATTATAACCTCTCCACCTTGTCGCGTGGATCACATTGAGCTTAGTGTATAAATAACAAGGGGTTAGTGGCCATCTTGTGCAACCCACACGCAGACCGTCCCCTCTGTCGTACAAAGAAGCTCAGCAGCTACATCAATGGCGTCCAGAGCAGCGGCGGCCGTGGCCGTCCTGGCCTTGGTCTGCGCCGTGCAGTCGTCCCTCTCGGGCGCGGCCGTCCCGGGTCTGTCCCCTGGCTTCTACAAGACGTCGTGCCCGCGCCTGGAGCAAATCGTGGATTCACACGTGACGGCGGCCTTCAGGGGTGACCGCGGCGTGGCGCCCGCCCTCATCCGCATCCTCTTCCACGACTGCTTTACGCAGGTGCGTCCTTATGTCACAAATATTTATGCATGCATGTACTCCCTCTGTAAAGTAGTAATTTAAACGCTCTTATATTTTCTTAGAGAGGAAGTATGTATGTATGTATGTGTATGACATTTGTTACTACTTTGATGTTGCAGGGCTGCGACGCGTCGGTGCTCATCAAAGGCCCCGGCAGCGAGCGGGATGCCGGACCCAACAAGACGCTCCGCCCCGTGGCGCTGGACCTCATCGACCGCATCCGCCGCGACGCACATGCTGCCTGCCCACAGGTGGTCTCCTGCGCTGACATTACCGTGCTCGCTACCCGTGACGCGCTGTTCAAGGCAGGCGGTCCCCGTTTCCCCGTCGACCTAGGGCGTCGTGACTCGTTCGACCCAGCGCCACGGCAGGTTGGGCTGCTGCCGTCGCCCTTCGACGACGTGCCCACACTCCTCAGGGCCTTCCGTGCCCGCAACCTCAACAAGGATGACCTGGTCGCCCTCTCCGGCGCGCACACCTTCGGCGTGGCCCACTGCGGGGTCATCAATCCCCGGGTCAATTCGCAAAACAAGACCCCGCTAATGGATGCCCAGTTCGCCAAGGATCTGCAGCGCAAGTGCAAGAATGACTCCCCCACCGTCACCCAGGACCTCGACGTGCTCACGCCGCACGCCTTCGACAACAAGTACTACGAGGGCCTGAACCAGAGGAAGGGGTTGTTCAGGTCCGACCAGTTCCTCATCGACGACCCAGAGACCAAGAACCTCGCCTTCAGCTTCTCCAGAAACCAGGAGGCCTTCTTCAAGCAGTTCGCCATATCAATGACCAAGATGACCGAGATGAACGTGCTCACCGGCAAGCAGGGCGAGATCCGGGCCGACTGCACCGTCGCAGGCAGGCGCCCCCGCATCGAAGCCGCCGCCGCCGGCGACGAGGGGGTCGCGGCGGACATGTAAGAGATGTTTCCTTTTGAGGGGACACGTAAGAGATGCTTGATGTAACGTAGTGTTGGTGAGCTAACCGTGTGTTTACCCGCGTGCGGTGGCTTAGGTTGGTGTGTTTCGTGTGAGTGTTCGCCTAGTCAATAACTAGCGGTCATCGGTTCATATGCTTTCTAGCATTGGATTGATCGACCGATGGAGGTTCCTTTGGGGCACCTGTCCGGTGTAAGGTCATCGTAATGTCATTTTTAGATTTCCAACAACGTGATGTCATTTCTAGATTTCCAACAACGTAATGTCTGACTAGGCTGCATGACCAGAAATGGTATTGCCATGTTACTCCGGGTGCCACTATATGTTGTGTATGATGGTCGTCTAACACATACAGCACAAGCTCAGTAGTGCTACCAAAACTTGCCATTTTAAGTACAAGCGGCAATGTAGAGAAACGATCAGTGGACAAAGGCGGAGAGAAGCCTTACATATATGTCATGAGCTACTAGCCAGATGATTAATGATAGATAGAGCCTGGGCATGGGTTTCGGAGATGCTTTCATAGCATGTTCAGACCTGACATAGACCATGTCAAGCCGTACTGCTCAACTATGATTCTATGACATATATAGTCCAAAGACCATGATACAACTAAAGTTTTGGCCCAACACCTCCGTCGTTATGATCTCATTGAAGTTCAACCAATTTATTTGACTCACCACCAGGTTTATGGGCGCTGGCTACTTTTGTCTATTCTTTCACCACAAGGGTTGTTTCTATGTTAGCTGCCACCGTATAATAGGGTTCAAGTGAGGGGTGTATATGTTTTTGTTGTTCTACATTTGGACAGTAATAATAATCTAAAAATACTTAAGCCATCTTTTTGAACCACAGGAACTCTGCACCAAGTTCTTAGCTATGCTCAGTCCATAAATCCAATGTCGAAGTATCTATCCATGTATGACATCTCAGTTTATTTAGCAAAGGGTAAAATGCGTCATAGTCCGGACAACCACATTTCTCCCCACATATGTCCTGGATTTGGGATAGTCCTAACTGTTCAGGCAGTTGAATTTTCAGGAGGCCATTGGGCGCCCGTTTCATGTCCGAACAAGCCAGGGCTTATGAGGAAGAAATGAGCGTCGACCTTGGAGACGACCTTAATCGATCACTTGTTTGATTCCTATATATGCACTATAGCCCGTATAAAAGAGCTGTCGCCTGTAGTATCTTGCAATACATGTCTTCACTCAGGACCACATGCATGCACAGTTATTGTATATCCACATTATATTATTCAAATACACAACTATTAAAAAACTATATGCCCAATACACAGTTTTTTTAGTCACTCGTATATTGATTGTATTTTTTATGCACAGTTACTTAAAAAGTTGACAACATGTATTAAAAATAATTGTGTAATAATAAAATAATTTAGAAATGCATTAAAACTTCTCAACTTCTATTAAAAAACTATCAACGTGTTTCTTGAAATGCAAGAATAATTGTACACAATAAGTTTTTAATACATGCTGAATATTTATTAGAATACACATTGTCAAAAGAACTCATCGTGTATTAAGAAAATGTTCACCATAAATTACAAAAAGTTCACCGCGCATTATGTAAAATGTATATCATATCTTAAGAAAATTGTTCAAAATATATTACAAAAATGTTCAATTTGCATTTAAAATATTTTCAACGTATATTACCAAAAGTTCATTATATTAAAAATATGTTCACCGTTTGTAAAGAAAAGTTCATCGTGCATTAAAAACGTTCACAATACGCAGAAAAATTACTTACCGACATTAAAAAAATGTTCATGCGTATTTAAAAACAGGTTCACCATATACGAATTTTTTTTATGGTGAACCGCACGGTTCCACCACCAATGGGACCCGCAATTCCACCTTCTGGAGAACCCCCACACGTGCCCACGTTCGATGAATGGGTGGCACTAGGCAGTGGGACTCCGGTTAGTACATTGCCTAACTATTCACCAACTAGTTCTCGTTGATTCAACACTATCATATTTACCCTTACAATATCTTTTGAAACATGTAGGGAACCGGTGGATCATCGGTTTTTCCTGCTGGTGTTGGTGGCTCGACTCCTGCTTCAGGTAGCCCGGTCACTCCGGTCTGGCGAGGTGGTGCTGGTCTTGGCGGTGCTGGCGGCGATGATCCTACTCTTGGTTGAACGATGATGTTTTCCATGTCTTGCATTGCTTTCCATGTTCCATACTTCTTAGCATTCTTTAGATGACGATGATGATGTCCATGTCTCATACTTATGTTTATGAAGTTTCGACGATGATGATGTTGATCTTTAGATGATGTGATGTTGATGATCTTTAGATGATGATGATGTTGATGATCTTTCATATTATCTAGATGAGGTTCTAGACATTCAATATATTTCTGTCTATATATGCTTTGCTGTGAACTTAAGTGCTGTGAATTTGAATGAGAAATGCAAAAACACAACATATTTAAAAAAAAGAACAGAACTATGCCGACGGCCTAGCCGTCGGCCTAGATAAGGCCAGGAGATACCAGGGGACGACACGTGGCAGAGGTAGCATAGATACACGGATATGCCGACGGCTAGGCCGTCGGCATAGCGCTCTGTCTAAAGCAACCAGGAGAGGCCACGTGGACGGCGTATGCCGACGCCAGGCCGTCGGCATAGATGCTCTGTATGCCGACGGCCTGGCCGTCGGCTTATATGCACCACGTGTCACCTCCCTATTCGTGACACTTGGTGACGGCGCCGTCAGTTGACGCCCGGTGATTTTCTGTGCCGACGGCCGTACGGATGCCATCGGCATATATGGCTATGCCGACGGCCTTTCTATGCCGACGGTCTGACAAGACTACGCCGTCGACATCGACGCCGACGGGCCTATGCCGACGGCAACCGTCTGCATAGGGGGTTATTCCGGTAGTGAGGGTGGGGCAAATCCTATCAGGAGATTACACCACCATCCATGTTGGGAGAAAACCTCGCTGGCCGTATGCTCCAGCCGTGTAGATGCCATCATAAAAAGGTCTCTGTTCTCCAGCCTCTGCAGACCATGTACGGAGCCATTGCGTACGCGCATGAATAATCTGCACAGGAGATGAAACACTTTTATTGTTAAAAACCACATCGTTCCTGGTAAAGTGGTAAGTCACAATGGCCAACATAAGGCAGCCGCCCCCACGAGTAGATGTGCAGAAAATTGTTTATCAATACCCCGTAACCAATTACTGAATATGTTACGTGCACTACATGGGGGATATAGATTTGAAGCTACTTGAACTATGGCCCAGACCGCACGAGCAAATTTACACTCGAAAAAAAAAGTGTTTAATGGACTCGTCATGTTGGCAAAATACACATGTCTTGCTACCTTGCCAATTGCGTCGTGCCAGGTTATCTCAAGTTAAGATGACCACTCTGTTTAGAAACCAGAGAAATATCTTCACTCTTAGAAGAATTTTGAGCTTCCACAATTTCTTGCTATTACAACTTAGCCCACTTCCTTAGCCCACTTCTGATTTCATATATCCGACTCATGTATATATGGGTGCTTCCTCATATTGTATTTATCCAGAAGAATATCACATGCGGACTCGAACTCATCGATCGTCCAGAGTTTTCCTGGCATCATCGTCCGCTTGCTCACGGCTTATCTTCCCACACATGTTCCTCAATGTTCTCTTAGTGAACGACACTTTCTCAACCAAACCAAAGAAACCCCCGATGATGTTGTGCACTTTTCCAAGGTTTAAATTTCCCCTTAACTGTCTAATTAGATCCTTGGTGTAACATGGGTGTGCTTGTGTGACAGCCAGTGCACCGTCTGCCCCATCATCAATGACATTGAATGATTGTGCTTCTCGCGATGCTCTGTTATGTACCAGCTGTTGTCAGACGCTCGAAGCAACCGCATCTTCACGAGCGGCTATTCTCCGCTTCCGGCTTCCCCTGCAACACACACTATCAGTTGGGAACAAGGTGCCTGTCAGTACACCGCTCGTCGCCCCCACTCAACAATGAGAACAAATTTAACAACAAAACAAGAGTGCAATTCTCACCGAGCAGACGCAAACAATTTCCTGCATGGATTTGGTCCTCTCAGCGTTCAACCACCTCTTGCCATACCTAAATAACAAAGCAAACCTCCCAAGAATACAAGTTGTAAAAGTGGTATGCCTCACCAAGGGAATCGAAACTCAATCCCAGTTCTAGTTTCACTACACTCTTGGTAGGCTCTTGTACTTACGAATAGATTGCTCCAACGCTCTCATTCTAGGCGCACAAGCTGCTCTGTCAGGTGGTGCACTACCCAGCCGCAACCTGGAAATACATAAGGAGACGCTTTAGTTTTTCTATTTTCAGTATTTATATCAATCTCAGCCACAGCCACCAAGACTTGTCTGCATCCACTCATTCTTGATTTAACAAAAAAAATCCTTGCAGTTCTTGGGCAAGTTAAACCAAACAACTGCTTAATAGATTACCTTTTGTCAGTCGGCTGTGCGGGCCTGGTTGGAGATACATCCCTTCTCTGTCGCCCCTCTCCTCCAGCCCTCCTAGGGCTGTCGCCATCATCAGCTTGGCCGCATCCAGACCCGACATTCGAATCAGCCGCCATAGCGACACCCGCATCGCACCGCGGCAGCAGGACCAGGTGCACCGGATACCGGGTGCTCGAGGTTGTCCGCCAATTCTTCCCCCAAGGGAAACCTGCAAGGTTGCAAAATACCGACCCTGTTTGGATCCATGGGTTACAGTTAGTTTGATCAAGCTGGGGCTTAAATAGCCTTAAAGTATCCAAACGTGAGGGTTAGATTGGAGCTAGCTGCATCTAACCCATCCAAAAAACTATCCCACCCAAAAGGTGCTAAATGGAGCTAGTTCTCATGGGGCCACTGAAAAATCACTTTTCTCTCTCCATCAAATATATTTATTGTCAATCTAACCCTGTTATCCAAACACCTCTTCGACTAGAGTTAGTTCAGGGTTAGTCAGCACCACCCGCCTTGGACAAACAGCCCCTCCTCTGATGGGGGGGAGGAGCATGGATTTACGGGGTACTCACCGGTCGACGGGATCCGGGCCGCAGGTACTAGCACAAACAGCCGCCCAGAGCAGGGGAACGAGGACCCACCTAGAACCGTCCTCAAAGTTTCCAATGCTCAGACCCCACAGCTGACACCTCACATGGTACACCAGCGGGGCAAGACGGCTCAGATTTTCCTATAACGTCGTTGAAACATCCCGAGCCACGGCTCACCACGCCAGCCACGGTCTGTTCCACGGATCAGGACTGGCAGCCGTCCAACACCACCACCAGGGGTCCGCCTGTACCCACTGTTGCTGCGCGTATACGTCTCAGTATCCATAATTTCCAGCGTTTGGACTCTAACACAGCAGACCTATTTTACACGATCCCAACGAAGCAGTGGACGCTAGCGATTTCAGGAGCAGCCGAATCGCCGCTTCCTGTTTATATATACTACTTATATAGTAACTTGTGGTTGTCTAATGGTTTCCTTAAGATAGGGGGCCCTTTAACACTAGCCAAATCTGACCGTTGTATCTCACATCACAAGAAATGTTCACATCTTAATAAGGATATTGTCATAGCTACCCCTCCAAGTATGACTCACATTACAGACACTCAAAGCAACAAATTTCATTCAACTCGTGGAAACTAATATACATAGGGCCCGTACGTGGTGTAAACATACATGCATGCTACCCTAGACCGTAATACCAATACGCATGCTACCCATGCATATACTCAGTGCTTATTGTAGAGCGTGACGTTGGTCCACCGCGACTCCATGCAGCTGGACTGGTCGTGGTGCTGCATGTACACCCCGAACTTGAAGTAGTAGGACTCGCTGGGGATCACGCTGGTGCCGAACTTGTGCTTGCCGTCTACGTACACTGCCACCGTGGACGCCCGGACGTCGTGCACCACGTTGAGGCGGAACCACCGGTTGTAGATGTTGGGCTCGACCACCGCCCCGCTGTAGAAGCGCAGGACACCATCGTAGACGTGCAACATCAGCACCGTTGAGTGCGATGCGCCCTCCTGGTTGTGAATCTGCATCACCGACACGCCGGACGTCCCCTTCGGCACGTAGCCGTAGCCCTCGAACTGCCACACCCCCGACGAATAGTCGTGGCCCTGAAAGATCAAGAATGTTTCATTCATATATGTGTGTAACGCCATGCATGGCCGATTTGGAGGGAGCACAGCGCAGGTATATATGGTGACGGACAGTGTACATACCCGGAGCCTGACTTCAGAGCGGGGGTTGGTGTGGGTGCGGGTGTTGAAGGGCTTGTCGTTTCGGTGCACCCAGAACGTCCGCACGCCGTTGTGGTACTGGAAGCGCCGGCTCTCCGGCACGTTGTACGGGCTCTGCACCTGGAAATCGCCGTCGGCAAGCACCACTTTCTCGAACCCGGCGGTGGGGTTCCCGCTCTTGCTGCGGGCTGCCGCGAGGAGCGTGCAGCCCATGGCCACGAGAAGCACTAGCCATGGACTCGGGAGAGAAGCCATTATTGCAGTATGTGAGAGGAGGATGAGGATGTGTGTAGCTAGCTAGCAGGTTATATGTCCACAATCAGTTTGTAATTGCTGTGTGGCAAACAAGCTGGCTAGCTTAGTTGAGATGGATGTGGGAGAAGATCCAGAGGTTAAATAGCACTTGCTTGTTCAGTTGTTTGACGTGCATTGGGGTGCACGGTATATTATATACGTTCATGCACTTGCGTACGTAGTGGGTCAGCCCAGGTGTGCGAATGATGCAGCCCTTTTCTTTTTTGATATTCATTCATCAGAGAACACAAGTGTGGAAAGGGGGTAACCACCCTTGGAACGTCAGGGGTTCATGCGGACAGGGATAGTCAGTCTGTGCGCCTCTACTTTTTAACACGATGATTAATTTTCGCTACGTTTATCGGTTAACTGTGCCCCCCCCCCCACCCCCCCCCCCCCCCCCCCCTTGCTCGCACTCGCTAGCTCCATAATAGATCTCAAGTTTGTATACTAAAATAAAATGGTACGGACAGCTTGTAGTTTGGAAACACCGTCCAGTTGTGGGATTGGATAACTATATTTTCACTTTGGACTCGTGGTTTTCATATCATATTCAAAGAACACAAGTGTGGAAAGGGGCAACCACCCTTGGAGCGTCAGAAACAGGGCTCTTGCGGACAACGATAGTCAGCTGGCGAGAGCCTCGGTACGTTAGTGCATACCGTGCCGGAGCATTGTTGGACCAATATATTGTGCCTCCGTGATAGTCTGCCTCCCATTTTGAATACGATGGTAACTTTTCGGTACGCTAACTCTGCTCCCGCACACAGCCGATGCGTGAACCTTGCGTGTAGCCGGAGTAGTTAGTTAAGATGAGGAAAAAGTCTAAAATAAACGTTAAATTTGTAGACGAAAACTAAATCAAACCCTGAACTTTGAATTCCTGAAATCAGCACACCGAACTATATGATCCCGGTCTATTTTAAACCTTAAGCGTGTTTTCAACGGGATTGTCGACGTGGCAGGTAAGGCTATGACTGGGCCGGCCCATCAGGCGCGAAGTGTCTTTTTCTTTTTAGTATCGCGCGACTTAAAAATACCCAAGTGAAAAAAAATCACTAACAAGGATTCGAACTTGGGACCTGCTGCTTCTTAGCTCATACAAATAAGTGCGAAGAATTTTCCAAGACGAGAATTTTTTGAAACATAAACATTTCTTTCTAAAAATGTCAACAAATTCTGAAACCTGAATAAAACTTTAATGTGCAAACACTTTCTAACTTTTTAAAAATGGGAACAAATTTTCACAAAATTGTTCGCACTTTCATATTTTGTTCAGCTTCCGAAATTATTCCTTTTATAAAAGTGTTCGCACTTTAAAAATCGTAGGGGGTTTCAAAAATGGTTCACGTTTTCAAAATTTGTTTGTGTATTCCACATAATTCAAAAAAATGTTCGGATTTCAAAATTGTTGACAATTTTCAAGAAAATATATCTAAAAATTTCAGAAATATTTTCAAATCTCGATGCTACTGTTTGTTGTTAAGTATTTTCGCGCTTCCCTTTTATCAACAACAGCTACGAGGTAGAGTGGCTATCGTGACAAGGTCAGCAACGTTAGGTTGAAAGTACGATTTCTGACAACGCCTGGTGGGCCGGCCCAGTGCCGTCCAGCGGCAGATTTTAAGTTCGCCTAGTGGGCCTGCCCAGTACAGTCCGCCTGCAGTCAGAAATCCCGGGTTCCAGCTGCATGTTAACAATCCTTGTTTGGGAATGCACTCAAGGTTTAAAATAGACCGGGATCATATAGTTCGGTGTGCTAATTTCAGGGATTCAAAGTTCAGGATTTGATTTAGCTTTTGTCTACAAGTTCAAGGTTTATTTTAGACTTTTTCCCGATGATAAGGAAAAAGTCTAAAATAAGGATGGATGCATCATGCATTAGCCGAGTTGTGTGGGCAGCTAGCTACGCATGTGGATCAAGCCGTTAGTGGCTGGACCACCACTAGCTATGTGTACGTGTGTGTGTGAATGCTAGGAAGTGTGTGCGTGGGTGCGTAGTAGCTAGCTGTGTTGGGTGTCTATTTAAGCCTTTGTAATTGGGTTCATTTGTGTGATGAGGGAATACACAAAACAGCACAGGATGGGTGCGTGCCAAAGCTGCGTGTGTTTATTCTATCTCTTGTGTGTGTGTGTGTGTGTGTCTTCTCCTTCTTCCTCCTGGACAAACCCAACACGGGCGGCGTCGAAACACTGGTGTGCAACTTGCATCGACACCCGGACGTGCGCGTGTGGCGCCATGGTGATGTTGAGCACTCGCACAGAACTACCCAGATGGACTGTGGCATCCGGCAGAAACGCCATCTTGTCGCCCCCGGCGGTCATGTTGTGACAGTAGATCTAGAAGCCGGGGCGGAAATAGCTGGCGCCGACGCTGAAAGGGTAGGGGATACCGACGTCGCCGCATCGCGCCTGGCAGCCTGGCTTCACCAAGGGGTTAGACGCGGTGGCTTTCCATGTAGCTAATGCCAATAGCAGAGCATGAAGGAGGACCAGTGCCATGAACGACATTGTTGACTACCAGGCAGGCAAGCACACACAGACGATGTTAGCAAGCGTAGTTAAGTAGTAGAAGAGCGAACGTAGCAATAGCATCAGCAGATTTCTGCAACTTGCTCTCTACTCCTTCCTTATTGGACGTCAACTTTTCTGCTCAATGTTTTTTACTTACGTATACTGCATTAAGGAGCCGGCCGGCTGATGCTGAGGACCGTGTTCCGGATGAGTGGCCAACCAAAGGTCTTGACTATTTTACCAATAAGAGATCTCACCTCATCTATTGGGCCGGGTTCCATTTTCATTAGGTCGTACTGAATTATGCACTAACATAGTAAGGTTGCCGGCCGGTCGAGAAAGCTATTACTTCCATACAAAAACTAGCCGGCCGATGGACTAAAGATTTAGTCGTTTGGAGAGCTTATTATTGATATGGATCATCGATGGTTTAACCACGTATGCGAGTATATACATATAGTTTGTTCAATCTCGTTCAGAACAGCCCAAATACTCATGTGGAAGTACATTGTACTGTACATATTGTTATCAATCTTTTGTGTATATAAATGTATTCTTATATTTTTTGGATCAGTCATTTCATCGATCACACAGAGGGAATAGTATTTGTTCTTTGTAAAAGAATGTCACTTTTTTTTGTTCTACAACAGTTGATGCAACGTCTTTTCACTGAATCTTCCACTGCTCTGGTTACCAACATGACTTTTATGTAATTATCATGCTGTTAATACTGTAGTTATCAGGGTGCTAATGATATAGTTATCACACTGCTTATGCTAAAATTACCATGTTGAATTTCAATGGAGTCATATATGTTTTTAGCATGTGTGTGTTGGACCGTGGTAACTTTGACTGGGAAAAAAAAATTGGTGAGACATACCTCAATATCGCAAAACTTGATTACTTACGCATAAATACCCGTCAGAATACACCCCGATAACTTATGTGCAAATAGCATGATAATTTATGCAGAACAAAGTCGATAACTTTGTTACAAACACCTTTTTTTGCGGGGGTTGGTACAAACACCTTGACACCAAGGGAAACATAATTGTTGGACCCATAACCCCCCCCCCCCCCCCCCCCCCCCCCCCCCCCCCCCCCCCATACCATAAATCATATGCAAATAGCGTGATTTGCGCACAAGGGAGTTGATAACCTATGTACAAAAATCGTGATAACTTTTGACCGAGGGAAAATAATACTAGAAAACATACTCCCACCCCCACACCCGATAACTTCTGTGCAAATAACGTGATAATTTATGCACAGTGGAGCTGATAACCTATGCACAAACACCGTGATAACCTTTGACCAAGGGAAAAAGAATTTGTTGAAAACATACCCCCCCCCCCCGCGCGCGCGTTAACTTTTGTGCAAATAACGTGATAATTGACGCACAACAGAGCTGATAACCTATGTCAAAAGATATGTAAAGGTAGAAGATCATTTCGGGTAGTTAGGAGAGCTATAAAAATCCAACTATGCATGCATCACCGCTCACGCACCCCCCCCGAGAACTTCTGTATAAATAGTATGATAACAGACACACCGCAAACCTGATAACTTAGGTACAAACACCACGGTAACTTTAACCCAAGGAAAAAAGTTGTTATAACCAAGGTAACTTTAACCCAGGGGGCAGGGGATTAAGCACCCCGAGTAACTTGATATGTAAATAGCATGATAATTTACACACCGCAAACATGATAACTAACATACAAATATCGTGATAACACTAGTGCAGAATCAGGCTTTAGTCCCGGTTCGTAAGGGCCTTTAGTGCCGGTTCAGCAACCGGGACTAAAGGGTGGGGACTAAAGCCCCCCCCCCCCCCGCCTCTTAGTTTAGGGGTTTAGGGTTTTAGGATTTATCAATTATTGTTTATATTTCCTGTCACCAACCGGGACTAGAGGTTTAGGGGTTTAGGGTTTTAGGATTTATGAATTATTGTTTATTTTTCCTTCTCATTTTGTGTTTTCCATTTTTTTTTAATTTCAAACATATTTTACGCTATTGCTGTCGTCAAGTGCCACTGCTATACTACATACTGTACACGTACGTCATATATAATAGAATTTCTCATACGACCAATCATATATCATATATAGAATTTCTCGTACGACCATGCATGCATACACACACACACACACACACACACACATATATATATATATATATATATATATATATATATATATATACAATTTGGTACATACAATTTCTCATACAATTTGCAGATCATTATATGCAGGCATTAGGTGTAATGGTATTCTCCTTTGGGATCTATGACCTGGTCAAGCAAAAATCACGCAATCTCCTCTTGAAGTGCTCGTATGCGGTCCTCTGGTAGGAGCTTCTCCCGCACCTCTTGCATCTTTATTTAAAAAGGAGATCAATATGAATATATTAGTTGTGTGTATATATATTAGATCATGATAAAAAGAATTGTGAATTGTGTTTACGTGACCAAAGATTTCTTGCATCTTTGCTCCTTTCGGTCATAAAGCAAATGTTCTCGCAAACGTAGTATGCACATAAATTATTCCCCGGCGCCTGCCTCATGCACTTTACGAAAATATAATTCAATCAGATAATAATTAATCCAGCATGATAATGGTGTTGAAACTAGAATTAAAGAGATGCACGGACGTAGCTAGTACTACTTAATTACCTTGGGTCACACCCATTTCAGCTCTTGTTTTCATTGGCCTTAAACCTGTTTGATGAACTTTTGCCAAGCCCTGCCCGCAGGCAAAGAAAATGAATAAAGGAGTTATTAATTAGTTGATATCAGGAAATGAACTAAAGAGGCCGACATAGTGCGATAATGATTGAAATTACCTGTCGACCATCCCCTTCACGATTGAGTATTCTTTAGTTTCTTTAAGTAGTGAGTCCAGTACGTGAAATTTTCCCTCGTCAACTTCAATGATTAACATGATCCAGTGGAAACTGCATGCGCACACGTTTGTATAATTAAGCGGGCATGTGCATAACTCATCAACTACATTTATTAACATCTAGTAAGCAAAATAGAATTTGTAGTACAAGACAGTAACACTCACCCGAAGTTGTAAGGAAGTAGTATTTCTGGTTGGGTATTTAGTCGCTTCAAAAACGGTAGCAAGGTTTTCTCTGTGTCTTTTTGGTGACGTGACTATGTCTCTTCATTAACGGTATTTGGGTCAATGAACCCAATGCCATAGCGTCCATCTTTTTTCATTTCATAAATCTTCATTCTGCATAATACCACAGAAAAGAATATAGTGAGGATAATTACAGGTAATGAACGAGCACAGCTAGCTAGAGACTTAAATTACAGAGAGAAATCACTTATAGACAATAGCAACTGACGATAGATTTGTCGAGTGCGTCTTGATTGAATAACTGAAACATTTCTTGAAACTCAACCCACAAATCTTTTTCATGGAAGTAATGCTCTGCCTTGACTTTCACCATGAGGGCCTCTCGCCCGTTCTTTACTTCTCTCAGGTACCACTCATGCAATCTGTACATTCTCGTTGATAGAAGCGGGATCTCCTCAGGCTTGACCAGAGGTTGGCCGGGAACATATTTCGATGCTACTTCTTCATCTTGAATCCCGGCGATAGTCTCGATCTCTAGGAGTTGATAAACAGTGACACCGGCCTCTTTAGCCATCCTTCTATGATCGTCGGTTATTACCAGCTGATCGGCGATACTCACATGTTGGTTGTACATTGAGCGGGGGGATCGATTGCACTGCCAGTTCTCCCAGCTGGGAACAGTTTTCCCGCATTTTTTACCTGCTTGGCTCGAGCTCGAGCTCGACTCCTTCTCTTTTTGTGCATGATATAACTTCTTAATAGAGCTCTCATAGTCTGAGTCCCTTCTCTTCACAGCCGGTTGAGCATTATCAATAAAGTGTTGTATGACTTCCTCAGGTATGTTCTCCTTTGGCGGCGGGGGCGGTTTCGGTGCAAAATGGGCCTGAACTTCGGCATCCACTACGGCGTTGTTTTCCTCGTCAGTCAAGTCGTAAGGCAACTTTGGAGGAGCCCTGAGGCTTGGACCAAATCTGAATTTCTTGCCTGTTGTACCGCTAGCCGCCGTAGCTGCGGCGCCTCTCTTTCGCTGTTGCTGAGGCGGCGGAGCCCGCTGAGGCAGCGAAGACGGCTGATGCGGTGCCGGACTTGAAGGAGGAGTCGGCTGACGCGGTGCCGGACTTTGAGGAGGAGTCGGCTGACGCGGTGACGGACTTGGAGGAGCAGGAGTCGACTGACGCGGTGGACTTGTTGGAGCAGGAGTCGGTGGCCTTGGAAAGATGATGCAATCCTTTCTCCATAGAATGATATGATGTATGGCCTCTCCCAGTGTGCGTTCCTCGTCACCTCCAGGAATATCAAGCTCTAGCTCATAATATCCTGACATCACTTCATCAACCCCGACACGAGCATAGCCAGCTGGAATCGGATTGCAATGGAAGGTTGCTTTAGGGGGATTTGTTAAAGCATAGCCGTCCACCACCTTCATGGATATGTTCTTCACTTTCATGTGTAGCTCACAAGGTGTCGAAACTTCGATATCATCCACGGGGTATCTAGCCAGCAGTGCATCATCGGCCGAGGTGGAACCCACACTGCTTCTCGGCATAGATGGGACGGTGCTATCCAATGCAGGATCTGCTTACTGCTGCCGCTGCTGAGACGCCCTTTCCTGGCTAAGTGAGTCGATCTGCTCCTGCTGCCGCATGAAAGCGCATTCCAACTCCGCATGGTTTGATTCTACCAATTGAAGGCGGTCTGCTTCCTGCTTCCTCTGCTCCTCCTCCAGCTTCCTCTACTCCTTCTCCTGCTTCTTCTTTCTCGCACTGCTTCTGTAAGTGGTGTTCCAATCCGCAAACCCCTCGAACCACGGAAGAACGCCTTTGCCTCGTGTTCATCTTGGGTGTTCAGGATTCTTCAGGGCGCGCGTAAGCTCATCGTTCTCTCTCTCGTGCTTGAACGCCCCTGTTCGAGTATCTTCTATTGCAACAAGTAAAGCGTCGGAGGCTTCTTTAAGACTTGCCCGCTCCATAACCAGCCCTGTCTCTGGGTCCAACTTCCCCCCATGCGCATAAAACCAAGTCCTGCACCTGGGGGGCCAACTCAATGTAACTGGAGTGACCCCTGCAGCAATCATCTGTCGCTCAGCGAGATCCCACTTAGGCTGGCCGACCTCGTAGCCACCTGGCCCCAGAGTATGGTGCCACTTTTTTTTGTAGCATTAATCTTGTTTATTCTCGACCGTTCCTGAGCTGCTTCCGATTCCTTGAACTGCACGAAAGCGTCCCAGTGATCTCTTGTCTTCCCCAGTGTTCCCTTGAATTCTGGAGTCTGCTTTCCTGCTTTGACGTACCCGGCCCATATTTTTTTCTTGTGGTTGTTGAATGCTGTCACTATCTTCTTAAGAGCACTCTTCTTGACTGTCTCCTGTTCTGCATCTGTCAAATGATCTGGTAGGGTGAAATATGACATGAGCGATTCCCAAAGCAGATCTTTTGCTCTTCCGACGACAAAAGTAACTCCTTGATCTCCCCTTGCTGGCTTATTCCATTCTTGAATGGAGATCGGGGTTTGGTCCCTTACAATAACTCCGCATTGAAGAGTAAACTTGTCCGCATTCTTCTTAGGTTCAAGCGGTTCGCCATTTGGTTTGATGGCGTCGATGTTATACTTTACGCCAGCCTACAACCTTTTGGCCGGTCCTCGTACTGCCCTTCTTGTAAAAGATTTGCTCGATCCGGAGGGCTAAAAGAAAAAAGATCGATTCATTAATATATATATATATATATATATACAAATCAATTAATACATGTAATGATCACCAAATGTACCTCGCCGGTCTTTGTTATTTGAAGAACATTTCCTTCGTCATCATTGTTGTGGCCTTCATCTATTCGTTCGTCTTCATTAAATATCATACCCTCACCGGAATTGTTCAGATATTGCGAGCCGTCATCTTCAGGTTCATTCTCATCTGGGCTCGGGGAGCGTATGATGTTGAACAGGGTCTCTTCTCCGTCTCTGCTGGTATTGTCCATAGCTTATATTAACTAATCCAGAAGAAAGATAAAATAATTTTGTATTCAAATTAGAATGCAATCAATAAGGAAAAAGTGAATCATAGTAGATAATATGCATCTCGAATAATATCACTAATACATCTCGAATAATCCAGATAATATGCATCATCGAATATAATCTCGAATACATCATCTCGAATATTATCGAATAATATAATCTCGAATACATTGTCTCAAATATTATCGGATATAATCTCAAATACATCGTCTCAAATATTATCAAATATAATCTCGAATACATCTCGAGTATTATCATATATATAACATCACTAGCTAATACAGATCGAATATTATCGAAGAATCTAGTTCACTCGAGGTTCTTGAGGCGCGGACGGTGGACACCCAAAGAGAACGAACGATCACAAAATCATAGCTCGGGTGAGATCCCTGAAGAACCTGCCAGGTATTGGAGAACCTGACGTCCAACGCAACCATGTAGCGACGGACGTGCTCGTCCTCCTCCCTGACACGGCGACGTACCACATCCGGCGGGGCCGGCTGCCTCCGCACCGAAAGTGGCCCACGCGAACGCCACCAAAGAAGCTCCGGGTCGACGACGGGCGCCCGGTTCCTCACCAAGCTGCACGCCCCGGAAGGTAGCACCTCCCAGTGCCAGCCCGGCGGAGCCCAGTCCCGGACATGGCGCCTCTGAAGCAGGACGTCGTCGCCAACGAGTCGACGACGAGGATGCGGGCCGGGCATCGTAGACGTCGAGAACAAATTCTATGCAAATTTAATATTTTTTAAATGCTTGATTGTGATTTTTGTAATTCTTTCTCACTTGATTTTGCAAATACATGACAAACTTTTGCAAATACAACATTCAGATATATATTAACATTAAAATATTATTAATACATGGTCAATTTTTTTCTATGCAACTTTTTTCTATAAGTATAAAAAACCAGAAGCAGAAAATCTATGCAAATTCCACCGTTCATCTACATATACATATATACATACATTGTATAAAAAAACTAGTGGAAAAAAACTAAAACATACATACATATAGTGAAAAAATAATCATCTAAAACATCTAAAACATACATACATATATACATACATTGTATACTAATTAATAATAATCTAAAACATCTAAATAAAACATCAAAACATATATGCATACATATATACATACATTGTATAAAAAAACTAGTGAAGAAAAATCGCCGGAGGGGGGCGCGAGCTCACAGCGGGCGAGGTCGAGGCCGGCGGGCGGCGCGTCGGAGAGGAGAGGCGCGGGCGGTGTCGGGGAAGAGGCGTGGGCGGCATCGGGGAGCAGGCGCGGGCGGCCGGCGTCGGGGCAAGCGGCGCGGTGAGGATTGGAGCGAGGGTGCGGGCGGCGTCAGGGCTCGGGGAGGAGGGCGTGGGCAGCGTCAGGGATCGAGGAGGAGGCGTGGGCGGCCGGCGTCGGGGGCGGCGATGAGCTCCGGCATCGGGGGAGGCGATACGGTGTCGGGGCAGGCGACGGCAGCAGCCTAGCGGCGTCCTCTGTGTAGTGGTCGGCGTCGAGAGAAGCAGAGAGATGTGAAAATTTTCAAGTGTTGTATATATATGCGGAGACCTTTAATCCCGGTTGGAGCCACCAACCGGGACTAAAGGTGAATTTTCACCAGGCCAGGCGGCGGGAAACCAGGCCTTTAGTCCCGGTTGGTGGCTCCAACCGCGACTAAAGGGGGGCCTTTAGTCCCGGTTGGAGCCACCAACCGGAACTAAAGGCCTGGTGCTTGTGCAGGTGCGGTGCAGGGCAAGTTTAGTCCCAGCTCGCTTGGCGAGAGGCGCCAGCACCAGTTTATAAGCCCCGCCGTGGCAATGCCTTCGAGCTCCTCTCTAAAGCGGGCCTTGTGGGCCTACCAAACCTGTCCTGCCCTGTGGTCCCTAATGGGCCGTGCGGGCCTATGATGTCTACTACACAACTTGTTCTTGTAGACTCGTGTTGGGCCTCCAAGCGCAGAGTTTTGTAGGACAGTAGCAAATTTCCCTCAAGTGAATGACGTAAGGTTTATTAATCCGTGGGAGGTGTAGGATGAAGATGGTCTCTCTCAAACAACCCTGCAACCAAATAATAAAAAGTCTCTTGTGTCCCCAACACACCAAATACAATGGTAATTTGTATTGGTGCACTAGTTCGGCGAAGAGATGGTGATAAAAGTGTAATATGGATGGTAGAAATATATATTTATAATCTGAATAAATAAAAATAGTAAGGTAGCAAGTAACAAAAGTGAGCACAAACGGTATGGCAATGCTTGAAAACAAGGCATAGGGTCCGTACTTTCGCTAGTGCAATCTCCCAACAATGCTAATATAATTGGATCATATAACCATCCCTCAACGTGCGATGAAGAATCACTCCAAAGTTCCTATCTAGCGGAGAACATAATAATAAATTGTTTGTAGGGTACGAAACCACCTCAAAGCTATTCTTTCTGATCGATCTATCCAAGAGTTCGTACTAAAATAACACCAAAGCAAATTCAGATTCGTAATGCTCAATCCAACACAAAGAACCTCAAAGAGTGCCCCAAGATTTCTACTGGGGAAACAAAGACAAGAACGTGCATCAACCCCTATGCATAGATTACCCCAATGTCACCTCGGGAATCCGCGAGTTGAGTGCCAAAACATATATCAAGTGAATCAATATAATACCCCATTCTCACCACGGGTATTCGTATGCAAGACATATATCAAGTGCTCTCAAATCCATAAAAGTATTCAATCCGATAAAACGAAATCTCAAAGGAAAAACTCAATTCATCACAACAAGATAGAGAGGGGAAAACACCATATGATCCGACTATATTAACAAAGCCCGCCATACATCAAGATCGTGACATCTCAAGAACACGAGAGAGAGATATTAAACATATAGCTACTGGTACAAACCCTCAGCCCCGAGGGTGGACTACTCCCTCCTCACCGTGGTGGCCGCCGGGATGATGAAGTTGGCCACCGGTGATGATTTTCCCCCTCCGGCGGAGTGCCGGAACGGGGTCTAGATTGGTTTTGCGTGGCTACAGAGCCTTGCGGTGGCGGAACTTTTGATCTAGGGCTACCCTCGAGGGTTTTGGAATATTTGACAATTTATAGGGCGAAGAGGGGGTACGGGAGGCCACCGAGGTGGGCACAACCCACCGGGGCGCGCCTGGGGGCCCAGGCGCGCCCTGGTGGGTTGTGCCCCCCTCGGGGCACCCCCCAGGTGCTGCTCTGGCCCATTGGATGTCTTCTGGTCCATAAAAAATCCACAAAAAGTTTTGCGGTGTTTGGACTCCGTTTGATATTGATTTCCTGTGATGTAAAAAAACAAGCAAAAAACAGCAAGTGGCACTGGGCACTGGGTCAGTAGGTTAGTCCCAAAAAATGATATAAAGTTGCTATAAAATGATTGTAAAATATCCAAGAATGATAATATAACAGCATGAATACTTCATAAATTATAGATACGTTGGAGACGTATCAGCATCCCCAATCTTAATTCCTACTCGTTCTCGAGTAGGTAAATGATAAAAGAAATAATTTATGAAGTGTGAATGCTAGCAAAGTGCACAAGTATGATCAATGACAATTTCAATCACTTTTCCTAGCATCATAACAACAATTCCTTCTTATAAAACTTCTCATATTAAAGTAGCAATCAATTCACATGTTAAGGTTCAAACAATGATTTCTCTTGAAACTCAACAACCTATGTTCTCAGTCACCAAGCAATTACAATTCAACTTATTCAACAAAGTCTAAGTAAGAGCTCCACATACTCAACCATCATATAGTCTTCTATGATTGCTAACACTCACCGCATACACATGAGCAACACATTTCAACCGGACACATAGAAAGATCGGGGCTTATAATTTCGCCTGCCAACGTATTCACCTCAAGGGTGATGTCAACAATAATAACTCATGTTACCCATATCCAACTGGATATATGTGCCTAGATCTTTCCTCACCACATGATGCTTGCCAAAAGAGAAAAATAAAAAGGAATAGAGAGAAAAACTTTGACTCTTGCATGAAAGTAAATACATAAAAGTAAAAGGTAGGCCCTTCGTGTAGGGTAACGCAGCAAAAAACAAAATTTTTCCGACCTACGCACCAGCCCAGGACCACTATGGAGACTGCATACAAGGTTTGATCATTTTCGTTACCGACTCGTAGCGCAGCGGAAGTAGAGTCGATGACGATCGGCGGTGCAGATCCCCGCAGCTAGGATTTACAACCTCCCAACCGCGAGGATGTATACCCTCGTCTTCCCTTCGGACAGCCCTGCGGGAGGCGGTCGAACAGTCCCCCGGACGATGTCGCGGACAGCCCTTCGGGAGGACCTTCAAAACTCGAATGGTCACTCGGACAGCCCTTCGGGAGGACTCACAGAACTCGGACCGTCACTTGGACAGCCCTTCGGGAGGCACTCTCGAACAGCCCCTCGGGCACTAAGATCGAAACTACGACCTCTCTATAGAGTTGCACACATACGGTGTCACCTATCCGGCAGGGCTTCGCCGTCCAGAACTAGTTCCTGCCGGAACCCAGACAGCCTTTCGGCTCTACGAAACTCTTTTCGTGGGAGGGAGAGAGAAGCCAGATAACATCTTGGCATGTGTATGAGAGCAAGGGATGAGTGTGGAGGGCTGCCCCTCCACCTCTATTTATAGGAAAGCCAAGGGGTAGGGTAGTTATCCAATAAAACCCAAAGGCATATGAGGGAAGTCCTTCCACAAGGACCTAAAGGAGAAACCAAGGAACAAGAGGGGCTCCAAGGTGGAGCCCCTAGTGTGGCCGGCCACTCCCCCATGAGGGCCCCCCCAAAGGGGGTTCTCATCCATCCACATCACCTTCTAGAAGCCTTTAGCAAAAGCCCTAAAAGGTGGCTTCCAAAAATTATCCAAAAAGCACTTTCACTATTCACGACGACATTTTTCAGCGTCCGTTCGAACTGAAAATATTTATGTGGGATTAGAACAATTCCAGTACCCACTAAAATAATTTTCAACGCGTTCTGGAACAATTCCAGATTAGTGATTTTCATCTGCGAAAAGCATCTGAAGCGGTTCCGGCAGCTCCGAAACATTTCCGGTTTTTCTTCCAGAAAATTCCCAGAAGTTTCCAGAATGATTCTGGCACCCTCCAAGAATTATCAGGCATGTGCCGAAACCAATTTGACTTAATGGTATCCTCTGAAACAACTTTTCAGTTTCACCGGAACTCATCCGGTGACCTCTCTCTGCGGAACTTTTCCGCTGTCCGAAACTTTTCGGTGTCCGAAACTTTTTCGGTGATTTTCTCTCAGACTCCCTGTCTAGTATTCAGCAGATAGATGACCCTTAAGCGTGTGACCCTATAGGTTCGGTGAAGTATAGACATGACACGGAACCCCTTCCGATCAATGATCAACATCGGAGCCGTGGACACCCGTATTGACCCCTATACCCACACGAATGAATATTCGAGTGAACCTCCAGTTGCCGTGTGCTATTCCTGTTGCTTCGCGATATGTTACAAATACCCGAGGTGAGACATGTAGGCATTCCCGTGGATCAACAACTTGTCCACTATGCTAGTTACCTCGTTACCGGTATTGTTCTCTTTTCTCGTTACCGTGTTCCGGCATCCCCGTGATCAAATCACAAAGTGTCTGGCCAGACGATGATGGATACCGTAACACCGAGAGGGCCCAGAGATATCTCTCCATCGTCGAAGGAGCAAATCCCAATCTTGAGCTATCAAGTTACTTGACATACTTTCCCATGAACCCGTAAGCCGCCGTAATAGCCACCCATTTACGGATGACGTTTAACAAACCCCAAAGTTCATGAAGCAAGCATGAAGAAACTCGATACTCTCATGGTCTGAGGAATCATGCAAACGTTAACCATCTCTGTGTTATTAACCATTAACTTGTGACGAATGAATCTCATAGCATAACACCAATCGGGTCGATTCAACACAAATGTTCTTCTAACATTGTGCCCTCAAAGTTGATGGCATAGACATGCCCATGATTGGGAAAACATAATCATCATGCAACACTTGAGCTAGTCTTAGAGGCATGACTAGGAATACATTTTACCGTTTATTATTCCACACGTGCACACGGGTTTTCCCCAGAGCCTTTATGGATATACGGGCTCGGGAACCACAGTAGTTATAGCATGGAACATAAACCTAATTATGAACACGGAGATAAATAATAACATTTATTATTGCCTCTAGGGCATATCTCCTACAGACTCCCACTTGCACTAGAGTCAATAATCTAGTTAATGCTAATGCACTTTACACCTGTGGCACACTGGTGTAAATATGCTTCGCTTGTGGTATAGCCTGATGTCCAACGGATCTGACGACTTCAGCTCCGTGTGTATCTTTGCATATCCTCGCATCTTCACGCTTTCACAAAATTCATATTTTGTGTGGACTTGGCTTGGTATGTATGCGAATCACAGGTCGAACCTGGATTCCTCAGACTGAGTTATGGAGCAACTACCTGTAGTAGTGTCCCATTGACAAAAGCCATCTTGGAACCATACTAAGTTCATGAATGAACTATATGATTCAACATCTTCTTTGTCGCTTTTAAAAGCGGCAACATACTTTGCCTCTGTTATAGAATTCGCCACAGTAACTTGTTTGGAACAATTTCCAACTGCCGTGCCACCATATTGTGTATTACACAAAACCCTTAACTTAAATCGAAAATCGCTTGGAGCATGGATGAAGACTGTATCGATGTAACCTTTTACAACAAACTCTTCATGATCTCCGCTTGCGAGAAAACATGTCATCAGTGCTACTATAGTACTCAATGACCCTTTTTCACTGTTGTCCCATGATCAGTACTTTTGATCACTTTGGTATCTGTACTCGCAACAACTTTGGGAGTATTGGACATATCTGGTTGTTTTACATACCATGGAATACATGATTAATCCAAACACAAGAGTGTGTGGAATCTCCATCATGTATTTTGCTCATCAGTGTTTTGGGACACCGAGTCTTGCAAAAACTCTTTCCATGTGACTTCGGCAAGAATCACTCCTTGACGTTTTTTAATACTAAAAGGTTTTAGCATTTTGTCAATATGTATCTTTGCTCAGCCCCATCAGGTAAATCTATCTCCATAGATCATCATGCCTAATATTAAGGCTATTTAGCCCAAGCACTTCATCAAAAAACCCCTTTTTAAATGAAGTCCTGATTCGTGTCAAGAAATTTAATTCCAATTAACAATGTGTCAAGCACACAACGTTTTTAGAAATATTATTATGCTGCCACTTACTTTCTTGAATCACAAGCATCTTCGTTACCCATTGATGAAGTCAAAACCCTTTTAACCATATCATCAAAACACGAAGATTCCAACTCCATTTTGCTCTCTTCTATCCATCGCTGGAACTCTGAAGTTTGCATACTTACTAGCATCCTTTTGACTGACAAAATACCTTGGATTGTATCACATGCAAGTCCTTGGTTTTATTTCCATCAGATGGAAATCCTTTCGTCATCCTTGTTTCATATCTCATGATTGAAATATGTATTAATTGCTAGTTCAACCCGAACCGACTTTAAGCATCGCTACGGTGAAGCAACCTCATCGTAGTCAACTCCTTGAACTTGTATATTGCAACAAGTCGAGCTTTATGGATAAAACATTTTTATTCGTATCAGTTATAGTTCCATAAATATTCGTCAGACTCTAAGTCTTCCGAAAGGTGTATCAAGGTTTTAATCTTGAATCACTTATATGGAAACTATCTCAGATTGTATTGGCATTTAGCCAATTCCGGAGTCAGGGCCCACCAATGCTTCCTTGTGTATCGTAGGTATACTGTTGTCTAACAACAATATCTCATTTGCGCACCTGAGAGGTTTGCACAAGCCTTGCCTACATGGTTCAGCTGCAAGTTCGACCAAAGTCCATACATTTTATTGTAGAGACTTCCGTATCAGTCGCAGTAGGAAACTCTGGAATTACTTCCAAGGTCTCTTTCCTTTGACCTGATGACGGAGATACTGGTTATCTCGTCGAGTTGCATTATTCTCCCACTCACCTTTTTGAAAGAACCATTTTCTTCAAAAAGCATACCGTTCTTTGTGGCAAACCTATTTGCCTCGGTATAGTGAGGGAGGAATACCCAACATTTTGGGATAACCTACAAAGTAGCACTTGTCTGATTTGGAATAGGTTTGTAACCTTTTACACAAGCCCCATATTCCAAATGTTAAGAAAAGATATAACATGGTTGGGCGTACCATACCATGCTGTCATTTCAACAGACCCGATGGAGCTCTTTTCAGTGTAAAAGCCGCAGTCTCTAAAGCATCACCTTTTAAAAGGGATAATGCAAATTTATTTATGTCATCTTTGATCTTACCATGTCATAAATGGTTCGATTACATCTTCACGGACTTTCCACTCACAGTGGTGTTCCGGGAGGTGTAAGTTATGAAACTCTTTTCACAACTCATCAGACATTCGCTAAACTTGTAACTCAAATATTTCTTTCTGCAATCGAATTGTAGAAACATAATTTTCTTGTTATAATAACTTCTACTTCATATTTGAAAACCTTTCGAATGATTTCAAAAGATCCAGACTTACGTCTCATCAAGTAAATATCCATATATCTACTTGAGTCATTTCTGAAGATAGATAAATCCACTACTTGCAACAACATTTATTGAACTACACACATAAAAATGTATGATCACCAATAAGTTTGTTGCTCATTCCTTATGGCCTGTGAACGGTATTTCAGTCACTTCACTTTTCGGAGGAAATTTGCAAGTGTCAGATGATTCAAAATCAAACGACTTCAAAATCCATCATAATGGAGTTTTCCATGCGGGTTTCTCCAATGTGACCAAATGCAGTGCCACACTTGTGTGGTATTCTTTTAGTCTTGCGACATTTAGCGTCAGTGTTATAGATGTATCATATTACCATCAATATTCATAACATACGTCCAATTTTGGATGGAAGCATGGCCCTCCATGTTATTCATAATACTGAACAACAATTGTTGTTTTATGAACAACTCTTTTGCAACAAACATTGTGCAATGGGCTAGAGTGTATGAAACTCTAAAATGAATTATGAAAGTAAACCCAGAGGTAATATATTATTATCAATATTCATAACATACATCTCATTCATAATGAAAGTATGGCCCTTATGTTATTCATAACATCGAACATCAAAAGTTCTCTTATGAACAACCTTCTTGCAAGATACCTTATGCAATGGGCTAGAGTTCGTGAAACTCTAAATGAATTATGAAAATGAATACAGACGGTAATACACCGATGGAAGGTATAGTAACATTTACTATGTTCCCTGTGTATACCAAAACCTCATTCCTGGCTAGTCTTTCAGGCCATAGTAGTTCTTACATCGAGTTGCAACAGAATGCAATCAAGCGGGTATCTTTGTGATTAACTCACAATACCCAAGAATTAGTGATTAACATGTTTAACCATAATTCCCAAGAACTATATCTTTGACCAGCCTTCTATACATCAAAAACTTGTATGACATTCATACATGAGCTGGATATTCCAGTCTTCTATCTTATTGCCTTTATACTTCTAACAGTTTAACTTTCAGTATTTCTCCTACTCTCAGAAGAAGCACCCAACTTAAGAGTGGCGTTAGCCCCGGACTTCCTAGGTGTGTAAGTCACACTAACACCCTTCGGACACTTCCTTTCTCTTTAAGTTGTTGTTTTATTCACTTTTCATCATATGACAGGCGTTCTACTGGATCCCTCTCTTATCAGTCTAATGCATAGTAAACTCCTTTACTAATAGTTTGCAAACAAACATTGCTTTGGATATCTCATATCTTTTAGCCTTTGTCTGTCTCTGAAAATGATTTTCAGATTCCATGAATATCACATAACTATCCAAACTTTCGAAGTTCAGGTCTGATGGAAGCAAACATATTGCACTTGACTGAAACGGAATTCTAGCTTTTGGATCGAAGGACGAGAGTCACATGATCCATAGCATAAGCGAGAGAATACCGAAAGTATGCGATAGGACAAGGTCCTTCTCGGCACTCTGGAGGACAATCCTCACATTACGTTACCAACCGTAAAGATTTAACCAGATATTTAACAGCTATTCAATTTTAATAGGGAAGGTGGAAATGCGAGCCATTATTCTACAACTATTATGCAAATCACACTTAGACAGTGTTCAAAATTAATTGCACTCAGAATTAAACAAGTTAATTCAACAGTGCTCTCCCACTCAAATCAATATCTCTCATAATTGATTGTGAGCGATTCAAGATCCATATTACAATTCAACGCCAAGGATGTGTCCATCTCAAGTGACGAAAATTGCAATCGGTAGGCCAACTTGCCAATCACATCTCTATGTGACTCTTGTTCATCTTTCGATGGGCGTGTTCCGAGCTCAGGACGCTCCTCCAGAACGTCAAGACAACCAAGTGATCTTGCTGCGAGGTCTCAACTCACCCGCCTCACACTTCCCTAATCGTTCGCACCCATGTGTCCATGTGATGCCCCGAAAAGTTAGGTGCCGTGACGGTGCTACACTTGGGAGAACACTAACTACTTGATATTTTTGTGAGAGATCACCCTAATAAAAGCGACTACCGCGCAATCAAGAAGGGTGCAACATAAGGGATAAACATCTCAGGCAATTCATAATAGCATGATATGGTATAGCCCTTTCTGAGGGAGAAGTCTTGTATTTCTTCGTCTTCGGCATTCGCGTCGGTGTTCACCTTTGCGAAGATTGCCACCACCTTGTCGATGCACCAGATAATATTGCTATCTCTATAGCTAATAAAATAATGCATTACAACAAGGTTGACACGCCGGTCATTTAAAGTGCAATCATATGGCTCCAGCCATCATGCCGAATCATGACACGCAGGTCAATAAATTTACATTATATAGTCATCTCATACATAATCAAATTATTATGAGCACTGCTATACCACATCATATGCACATGCAAACCCTCCTGCAAAACCAAGTTAGACGCCTCTAATCGGTTCATGCAAAAACTTGTTTTACGTGGCTTCTAAGGTTTCGAAACAAACCGAAGCTACCAACGTCCATCATCAAGTATGATAATTCAAGTCGCTAGATTAACTTTCCAGGGTGTATGAAAACCGAGATAATAAAATCTCGAGCCCCATATTAAACTTCGTCATACGCATGACCCCCGTGCAGATCATATCTGCATTGCCCTTTTGTCTGCGAAATTTCATCTTTCCTTTTAACTACGGTGGAATTCAATGAACTGTTAGCACTTCGTTGATCAATCAGGATCGCGGATTGCCAGAACTTTGAAACTCCACCATACTGTTATCAAGATCAGAAATATGCAAATTCCAGGGAAGCAACAAGAACATCGGGTAACAGATTTCATCTGCTACCCGCACAAATAATTTTCAGTAATAGAACTCATCTACTACCTAATTATATTGTGCAACACCCATACATCTCTATGTATTCTAGATCGCAACCTGCATCTACGCATAGCACGGCACATGATGCCACTGTAGGGTAACGCAACAAAAAACAAAATTTTTCCGACCTACGCACCAGCCCAGGACCACTATGGAGACTGCATACAAGGTTTGATCATTTTCGTTACCGACTCGTAGCGCAGTGGAAGTAGAGTCGATGACGATCGGCGGTGCAGATCCCCGCAGCTAGGATTTACAACCTCCCAACCGCGAGGATGTATACCCTCGTCTTCCCTTCGGACAGCCCTTCGGGAGGCGGTCGAACAGTCCCCCGGACGATGTCGCGGACAGCCCTTCGGGAGGACCTTCGAAACTCGAATGGTCACTCGGACAGCCCTTCGGGAGGACTCACAGAACTCGGACCGTCACTTGGACAGCCCTTCGGGAGGCACTCTCGAACAGCCCCTCGGGCACTAAGATCGAAACTACGACCTCTCTACAGAGTTGCACACATACGGTGTCACCTATCCGGCAGGGCTTCGCCGTCCAGAACTAGTTCCTGCCGGAACCCAGACAGCCTTTCGGCTCTACGAAACTCTTTTTGTGGGAGGGAGAGAGAAGCCAGATAGCATCTTGGCATGTGTATGAGAGCAAAGGATGAGTGTGGAGGGCTGCCCCTCCACCTCTATTTATAGGAAAGCCAAGGGGTAGGGTAGTTATCCAATAAAACCCAAAGGCATATGAGGGAAGTCCTTCCACAAGGACCTAAAGGAGAAACCAAGGAACAAGAGGGGCTCCAAGGTGGAGCCCCTAGTGTGGCCGGCCACTCCCCCATGAGGGCCCCCCCAAAGGGGGTTCTCATCCATCCACATCACCTTCTAGAAGCCTTTAGCAAAAGCCCTAAAAGGTGGCTTCCAAAAATTATCCGAAAAGCACTTTCACTATTCACGACGACATTTTTCAGCGTCCGTTCGAACTGAAAATATTTATGTGGGCTTAGAACAATTCCAGTACCCACTAAAATAATTTTCAACGCGTTCTGGAACAATTCCAGATTAGTGATTTTCATCTGCGAAAAGCATCTGAAGCGGTTCCGGCAGCTCCGAAACATTTCCGGTTTTTCTTCCAGAAAATTCCCAGAAGTTTCCAGAATGATTCTGGCACCCTCCAAGAATTATCAGGCATGTGCCGAAACCAATTTGACTTAATGGTATCCTCTGAAACAACTTTTCAGTTTCACCGGAACTCATCCGGTGACCTCTCTCTGCGGAACTTTTCCGCTGTCCGAAACTTTTCGGTGTCCGAAACTTTTTCGGTGCTTTTCTCTCAGACTCCCTGTCTAGTATTCAGCAGATAGATGACCCTTAAGCATGTGACCCTATAGGTTCGGTGAAGTATAGACATGACACGGAACCCCTTCCGATCAATGATCAACATCGGAGCCGTGGACACCCATATTGACCCCTATACCCACACGAATGAATATTCGAGTGAACCTCCAGTTGCCGTGTGCTATTCCTGTTGCTTCGCGATATGTTACAAATACCCGAGGTGAGACATGTAGGCATTCCCGTGGATCAACAACTTGTCCACTATGCTAGTTACCTCGTTACCGGTATTGTTCTCTTTTCTCGTTACCGTGTTCCGGCATCCCCGTGATCAAATCACAAAGTGTCTGGCCAGACGATGATGGATACCGTAACACCGAGAGGGCCCAGAGATATCTCTCCATCGTCGGAGGAGCAAATCCCAATCTTGAGCTATCAAGTTACTTGACATACTTTCCCATGAACCCGTAAGCCGCCGTAATAGCCACCCATTTACGGATGACGTTTAACAAACCCCAAAGTTCATGAAGCAAGCATGAAGAAACTCGATACTCTCATGGTCTGAGGAATCATGCAAACGTTAACCATCTCTGTGTTATTAACCATTAACTTGTGACGAATGAATCTCATAGCATAACACCAATCGGGTCGATTCAACACAAATGTTCTTCTTGTAGGAGATATGCCCTAGAGGCAATAATAAATGTTATTGATTATCTCCCTGTTCATAATTAGGTTTATGTTCCATGCTATAACTGCTATGGTTCTCGAGTCTGCAAATAAAACGAGGCTCGGAGGAAGACTCATATGCACGTGTGGAATAATAAATGATAAAATGTATTCCTAGTCAAGCCTCTATGACTGGCTCAAGTATTGCATGATGATCCTGTTTTCCTGATCATGGGCATGACTATGCCAGCAATTTTGAGGGCACAATGTTAGCAGAACATTTGTGTTGAATCGACCTGATTGATGTTATGCTATGAGATTCTTTCGTCACAAGTTAATGGTTAATAACACAGAGATGGTTAATGTTTGCATGATTCCTTAGACCATGAGAGTATCGAGTTTCTTCATGCTTGCTTCATGAACTTTGGGGTTTGTTAAACGTCATCCGTAAATGGGTGGCTATTACGGCGGCTTACGGGTTCATGGAAAAGTGTGTCAAGTAACTTGATAGCTCAAGATTGGGATTTGCTCCTCCGGCGATGGAGAGATATCTCTGGGCCCTCTCGGTGTTACGGTATCCATCATTGTCTGGCCAGACACTTTGTGATTTGATCACGGGGATGCCGGAACACGGGAACGAGAAAAGAGAACAAATACCGGTAACGAGGTAACTGGCATAGTGGACAAGTTGTTGACCCACGGGGATGCCATCATGTCTCACCTCGGGTATTTGTAACATATCGCGAAGCAACAGGAATAGCACACGGCAACTGGAGGTTCACTCGAATATTCATTCGTGTGGGTATAGGGGTCAATATGGGTGTCCACGGCTCCGATGTTGATCATTGATCGGAAGGGGTTCCGTGTCGTGTCTATACTTCACCGAACCTATAGGGTCACACGCTTAAGGGTCATCTATCTGCTGAATACTAGACAGGGAGTCTGAGAGAAAATCACCGAAAAAGTTTCGGACACCGAAAAGTTTCGGACAGCGGAAAAGTTCCGCAGAGAGAGGTCACCGGATGAGTTCCGGTGAAACTGAAAAGTTGTTTCAGGGGATACCATTAAGTCAAAATGGTTTCGGAACATGCCTGATAATTCTTGGAGGATGCCAGAATCATTCTGGAAACTTCTGGGAATTTTCTGGAAGAAAAACCGGAAATGTTCCGGGGCTGCCGGAACCGCTTCAGATGCTTTTCGCAGATGAAATCACTAAACTGGAATTGTTCCAGAACGCATTGAAAATTATTTTAGTGGGTACTGGAAATGTACTAAGCCCACATAAATATTTTCAGTTTGAACGGACGCTGAAAAATGTCGTCGTGAATAGTGAAAGTGCTTTTTGGATGGCTTCTTGGAGAAGCCACCTTGAGGGTCCTTTGGTATTTTTCCCCTTGGCTTCTTGGAGAAGCCACCCTTGGGCTTGGCCTATAAATAGGGGTGGAGGGGGCTGCCTAAAGACTCACTCCTTCTCACATACAAGTGCCATGCAATGATCTGGCTTCTCTCTCCCTCCCACGAAAAGAGTTTCGTAGAGCCGAAAGGCTGTCTGGGTTCCGGTGGGAACTAGTTCTGGACGGCGAAGCCCTGCCGGATAGTTGACACCGTATGTGTGCAACTCTGTAGAGAGTTCGTAGTTTCGATCTTAGTGCCCGAGGGGCTGTTCGTGAGTGCCTCCCGAAGGGCTGTCCAAGTGACGGTCCGAGTTCTGTGAGTCCTCCCGAAGGGCTGTCCGAGTGACCGTTCGAGTTTCGAAGGTCCTCCCGAAGGGCTGTCCGCGACACCGTCCGGGGGACTGTTCGACTGCCTCCCGGAGGGCTGTCCGAAGGGAAGACGAGGGTATACATCCTCGCGGTTGGGAGGTTGTAAATCCTAGCTGCGGGGATCTGCACCACCGATCGTCATCGACTCTACTTTCGCTGCGCTACGGGTCGGTAACGAAAATGATCAAACCTTGTATGCAGTCTCCATAGTGGTCCTGGGCTGGTGCGTAGGTCGGAAAATTTTTGTTTTCTGCTGCGTTACCCTACATGCCCTAGAGGCAATAATAAATGTTATTGATTATCTCCCTGTTCATAATTAGGTTTATGTTCCATGCTATAACTGCAATGATTCTCGAGTCTACAAATAAAACGAGGCTTGGAGGGAAACTCATGTGCACGTGTGGGATAATAAACGGTAAAATGTATTCCTAGTCAAGCCTCTATGACTGGCTCAAGTATTGCATGATGATCCTGTTTTCCTGATCATGGGCATGACTATGCCGGCAATTTTGAGGGCACAATTGTTAGCAGAACATTTGTGTTGAATCGACCCAAATTGATGTTATGCTATGAGATTCTTTCGTCACAAGTTAATGGTTAATAACACAGAGATGGTTAACGTTTGCATAATTCCTCAGACCATGAGAGTATCGAGTTTCTTCATGCTTGATTCATGAACTTTGGGGTTTGTTAAACGTCATCCGTAACTGGATGGCTATTACGGCAGCTTACGGGTTCATGGGAAAGTATGTCAAGTAACTTGATAGCTCAAGATTGGGATTTGCTCCTCCGACGATGGAGAGATATCTCTGGGCCCTCTCGGTGTTACGGTATCCATCATCGTCTGGCCAGACACAGGGTGATTTGATCACAGGGATGCCGGAACACAGTAACGAGAAAAGAGAACAATACCGGTAACGAGGTAACTAGCATAGTGGACAAGTTGTTGATCCACGGGAATGCCAACATGTCTCACCTCGGGTATTTGTAACATATCGCGAAGCAACAGGAATAGCACACGGCAACTGGAGGTTCACTCGAATATTCATTCGTGTGGGTATAGGGGTCAATATGGGTGTCCACGGCTCCGATGTTGATCATTGATCGGAAGGGGTTCCGTGTCATGTCTATACTTCACCGAACCTATAGGGTCACGCGCTTAAGGGTCATCTATCTGCTGAATACTAGACAGGGAGTCTGAGAGAAAATCACCGAAAAAGTTTCGGACACCGAAAAGTTTCGGACAGCGGAAAAGTTCCGCAGAGAGAGGTCACCGGATGAGTTCCGGTGAAACTGAAAAGTTGTTTCAGGGGATACCATTAAGTCAAAATGGTTTCGGCACATGCCTGATAATTCTTGGAGGATACCAGAATCATTCTGGAAACTTCTGGGAATTTTCGGGAAGAAAAACCAGAAATGTTCCGGGGCTGCCGGAACCGCTTCAGATGCTTTTCGCAGATGAAATCACTAAACTGGAATTGTTCCAGAACGCATTGAAAATTATTTTAGTGGGTACTGGAAATGTTCTAAGCCCACATAAATATTTTCAGTTCGAACAGACGCTGAAAAATGTTGTCGTGAATAGTGAAAGTGCTTTTTGGGAATTTTATGGAAAGCACCTTTTGGGAATTTCCCAAAAGGCTTCTAGAATGCCTTAGGCACTAAGGAAGCCCCCTTGGGGGGTCCCCCAAGGGTGTGGCCGGCCAAGCATGGTGGAGCTCCTTGGAGCTCCACATGGCACCCCTTTTATCTTTATTCTTTTGTGGAAAGGCATAAAGTGGGGGTACTTTGGGGTTTTTTTTATGACATCTTTACCCCTTGGCTATCCTATAAATAGAGGTGGAGGGGCAGCCCTCCACACTCATCCCTTCTCACATACATGCCATTGCAATGATCTGGCTTCTCTCTCCCTCCCACGAAAAGAGTTTCGTAGAGCCGAAAGGCTGTCTGGGTTCCGGTGGGAACTAGTTCTGGACGGCGAAGCCCTGCCGGATAGATGACACCGTATGTGTGCAACTCTGTAGAGAGGTCGTAGTTTCGATCTTAGTGCCCGAGGGGCTGTTCGAGAGTGCCTCCCGAAGGGCTGTCCAAGTGACGGTCCGAGTTCTGTGAGTCCTCCCGAAGGGCTGTCCGAGTGACCGTTCGAGTTTCGAAGGTCCTCCCGAAGGGCTGTCCACGACATCGTCTGGGGGACTGTTCGACAGCCTCCCGGAGGGCTGTCCGAAGGGAATACGAGGGTATACATCCTCGCGGTTGGGAGGTTGTAAATCCTAGCTGCGGGGATCTGCACCACCGATCGTCATCGACTCTACTTCCGCTGCGCTTCGAGTCGGTAACGAAAATGATCAAACCTTGTATGCAGTCTCCATAGTGGTCCTGGGCTGGTGCGTAGGTCAGAAAATTTTTGTTTTCTGCTGCGTTACCCTACAGTGGCATCATGAGCCGTGCTATGCGTAGATGCAGGTTGCGATCTAGAATACATGGAGATGTATGGGTGTTGCACAAAATAATTAGGTAGTAGATGAGTTCTATTACTAAAAATTATTTGTGCGGGTAGCAGATGAAATCTGTTACCCGATGTTCTTGTTGCTTCCCTGGAATGCGCATATTTCTGATCTTGATAACAGCATGGTGGAGTTTCAATGTTCTGGCAATCCGCGATCCTGATTGATCAACGAAGTGCTAACAGTTCGTTGAATTCCACCGTAGTTAAAAAGAAAGATGAAATTTCGCAGACCAAAGGGCAATGCAGATATGATCTGCACGGGGGTCATGCGTATGACGAAGTTTAGTATGGGGCTCGAGATTTTATTATCTCGGTTTTCATACACCCTGGAAAGTTAATCTAGCGACTTGAATTATCATACTTGATGATGGACGTTGGTAGCTTCGGTTTGTTTCGAAACCTTAGAAGCCACGTAAAACAAGTTTTTGCATGAACCAATTAGAGGCGTCTAACTTGGTTTTGCAGGAGGGTTTACATGTGCATGTGATGTGGTATAGCGGTGCTCATAATAATTTGATTATGTATGAGATGACTATATAATGTAAATTGATTAACATGACCTGCGTGTCATGATTCGTCATGATGGCTGGAGCCATATGATTGCACTTTAAATGACCTGTGTGTCAACCTTGTGTAATGCATTATTTTATTAGCTATAGAGATAGCAATATTATCTGCTGCATCGACAAGGTGGTGGCAATCTTCGCGAAGGTGATCACCGACGTGAATGCCGAAGACGAAGGAATACAAGACTTCTCCGTCAGAAAGGGCTATACCATATCATGCTATTATGAATTGCGTGAGATGTTTATCCCTTATGTTGCACCCTTCTTGATTGCGCGGTAGTCGCTTTTATTAGGGTGATCTCTCACAAAAATATCAAGTAGTTAGTGTTCTCCCAAGTGTAGCACCGTCACGGCACCTAACTTTTCGGGGTATCACATGCTAACATGGGTACGAACGATTAGGGATGTGTGAGACGGGTGAGTTGAGACCTCGCAGCGAGATCACTTGGTTATCTTGACGTTCAGGCATGGAAGTCATGAGCTCGGAACACACGCATCGAAAGATGAACAAGAGTCACATAGAGATGTGATTGGCAAGTTTGCCTACCGATTGAGATTTTCGTCATCAGTGATGCTACCATCAATGGCGTTGAATTGAAATGCGGATCTTGAATCACTCACAATCAATTATGAGAGATATTGATTTGAGTGGGAGCGCACTGTAGAATTAATTCTTTTAATTCTCAGTGCAATTAATTTTGAACACTGTCTAAGTGTGATTTGCATAATAGTTGTAGAATAATGGCTCGCATTTCCACCTTCCCTATTAAAATTGAATAGCTGTTAAATATCTGGTTAAAACTTTACGGTTGGTAACGTAATGTGAGGATTGTCCTCAAGAGTGCCGAGAAGGACTTTGTCCTATCGCATACTTTCGGTATTCTCTCGCTTATGCTATGGATCATGTGACTCTCGTTCGTTGATCCAAAAGCTAGAATTCCATTTCAGTCAAGTGCAATATGTTTGCTTCCATCAGACCTGAACTTCGAAAGTTTGGATAGTTATGTGATATTCATGGAATCTGAAAATCATTTTCAGAGACAGACAAAGGCTAAAAGATATGAGATAGCCAAAGCAATGTTTGTTTGCAAACTATTAGTAAAGGAGTTTACTATGCATTAGACTGATAAGAGAGGGATCCAGAAGAACGCCTGTCATATGATGAAAGGTGAATAAAACAACAACTTAAAGAGAAAGGAAGTGTCCGAAGGGTGTTAGTAAGACTTTCACGCCTAGGAAGTCCGGGGCAAACGCCACTCTTAAGTTCGGTGCTTTTTCTGAGAGTAGGAGAAATACTGAAAGTTAAACTGTTAGAAGTATAAAGGCAGAAAGAAAGGAGACTGGAATATCCAGCTCATGTATGAATGTCATACAAGTTTTTGATGTATAGAAGGCTGGTCAAAGATATAGTCCTTGGGAATTATGATTAAATTGTTAATCACTGATTCTTGGGTATTGTGAGTTAATCACAAAGATACCCGCTCGATTGCTTTCTGTTGCAACTCGATGTAAGAACTACTATGGCCTGAAAGACTAGCCAGAAATGAGTTTTAGGTATACACGGGGAACATAGTAAATGTTACTATACCTTCCATCGGTGTATTACCGTCTGTATTTATTTTTATAATTCGTTTGGAGTTTCACAAACTCTAGCCCATTGCATAAGGTATCTTGCAAGAAGGTTGTTTATAAGAGAACTTTTGATGTTCGATGTTATGAATAACAAAATGGCCATACTTTCATTATGAATGAGATGTATGTTATGAATATTGATAATAATACATTACCTCTGGGTTTACTTTCATAATTCATTTTAGAGTTCCATACACTCTAGCCCATTGCACAATGTTTGTTGCAAAAGAGTTGTTCATAAAAACAACAACTGTTGTTCAGTATTATGAATAACATGAAGGGCCAAGCTTCCATCCTAGATGGGATGTATGTTATGAATATTGATGGTAATATGATACATCCATAACACTGACGCTAAATGTCGCAAGACTAAAAGAATACCACACAAGTGTGGCACTGCATTTGGTCACATTGGAGAAACCCGCATGGATAAATTCCATTATGATGGATTTTGAAGTCGTTTGATTTTGAATCATCTGACACTTGCAACTTTCCTCCGAAAAGAGAAGTGACTGAAATACCGTTCACAGGCCATAAGGAACGGACAACAAACTTATTGATGATCATACATTTGATGTGTGTAGTCCGATAAAGGTTGTTGCAAGTAGTGGATTTATCTATCTTCAGAAATGACTCAAGTAGATATGTGGATATTTACTTGATGAGACGTAAGTCTGGATCTTTTGAAATCATTCGAAAGGTTTTCAAATATGAAGTAGAAGTTATTGTAACAAGAAAATTATGTTTCTACAATTCGATTGCAGAAAGAAATATTTGAGTTACAAGTTTAGCGAATGTCTGATGAGTTGTGAAAGGGGTTTCATAACTTGCACCTCCCGGAACACCACTGCAAGAGGAAAGTCCGTGAAGATGTAATCGAACCATTTATGACATGGTAAGATCAAAGATGACATAATTAAATTTGCCATTATCCCTTTTAAAGTGATGCTTTAGAGACTGCGGCTTTTACACTGAAAAGAGCTCCATTAGGTCTGTTGAAATGACACCATGGTATGGTACGCCCAACCATGTTATATCTTTTCTTAACATTTGGAATATGGGGCTTGTGTAAAAGGTTACAAACCTATTCCAAATCAGACAAGTGCTACTTTGTAGGTTATCCCAAAATGTTGGGTATTCCTCCCTCACTATGCTGAGGCAAATAGGTTTGCCACTAAGAACGGTATGCTTTTTGAAGAAAATGGTTCTTTCAAAAAGGTGAGTGGGAGAATAGTGCAACTCGACGAGATAAACAGTATCTTCGTCATCAGATCAAAGGAAAGAGACCTTGGAAGTAATTCCAGAGTTTCCTACTGCGACTGATACGGAAGTCTCTACAATAAAATGTATGGACTTCGGTCGAACTTGCAGCTGGACCACGTAGGCAAAGCTCGTGCAAACCTCTCAGGTGCGGAAACGAGATATTGTTGTTAGACAACAGTATACCTACGATACACAAGGAAGCATTGATGGGCCCTGACTCCGGAATTGGCTAAATGCCAATACAATCCGAGATAGTTTCCATATAAGTGATTCAAGATTAAAACCTTGATACACCTTTCGGAAGACTTAGAGTCTGACGAATATTTATGGAACTATAACTGATACGAATAAAAATGTTTTATCCATAAAGCTCGACTTGTTGCAATATACAAGTTCAAGGAGTTGACTACGATGAGGTTGCTTCACCGTAGCGATGCTTAAAGTCGGTTCGGGTTGAACTAGCAATTAATACATATTTCAATCATGAGATATGAAACAAGGATGACGAAAGGATTTCCATCTGATGGAAATAAAACCAAGGACTTGCATGTGTTATAGTCCAAGGTATTTTGTCAGTCCAGAGGATGCTAGTAAGTATGCAAACTTCAGAGTTCCAGCAATGGACAGAAGAGAGCAAAATGGAGTTGGAATCTTCGTGTTTTGATGAAATAGTCAAAGGGGTTTGACTTCATCAATGGGTAACAAAGATGCTTATGATTCAAGAAAGTAAGTGGGAGCATAATAAAATTTCTAAAAAACGTTGTGTGCTTGACACATTGTTAATTGGAAATTAATTTCTTGACACAAATTAGGACTTCATTTGAAAATAGTTTTTCGATGAAGTGCTTGGGCTAAATAGCCTTTATATTAGGCATGATGATCTATGGAGATAGATTTACCTAATGGGGCTAAGCAATAAAAAAAACATATTGACAAGATGCTAAAACTTTTTAGCATTTAAAACGCCAAGGAGTGATTCTTGCCGAAGTCACATGGAAAGAGTTTTCGCAAGACTCGGTGTCCCAAAAACACTGATGAGCAAAATACATGATGGAGATTCCACACACCTTCGTGTTTGGATTAATCATGTATTCCATGGTATGTAAAACAACCAGATATGTCCAATACTCCAAAGTTGTTACGAGTATGGATACCAAGGTGATCAAAAGTACTGATCATGGGACAACAGTGAAAAAGGGTCATTGAGTACTATAGTAGCACTGATGACATGTTTTCTCGCAAGCGGAGATCATGAAGAGTTCATTGTAAAAGGTTACATTGCTACAGTCTTCATCCATGCTCCAAGCGATTTTCAATTTAAATTAAGGGTTTTGTGTAACACACAATGTGGTGGCACAGTTAGTTGGAAAATGTTCCAAACAAGTTACTGTGGCGAATTCTATAACAGAGGCGAAGTATGTTGCCGCCTTTAAAGTGACAAAGAAGATGTTCAATCATATAGTTCATTCATGAACTTAGTATGGTTCCAAGATGGCTTTTGTCAATGGGACACTACTGCAAGTAGTTGCTCCATAACTCAGTCTGAGGAATCCAGGTTCGACCTGTGATTCGCATACATACAAAGCCAAGTCCACACAAAATATGAATTTTGTGAAAGCGTGAAAATGCGAGGATATGCAAAGATACACACGGAGCTGAAGTCGTCAGATCCGTTAGACATCAGGCTATACCACAAGCGAAGCATATTTACACCGGTGTGCCATAGGTGTGAAGTGCATTAGCATTAACTAGATTATTGACTCTAGTGCAAGTGGGAGTCTGTAGGAGATATGCCCTAGAGGCAATAATAAATGTTATTGATTATCTCCCTGTTCATAATTAGGTTTATGTTCCGTGCTATAACTGCTATGGTTCTCGAGTCTGCAAATAAAACGAGGCTCGGAGGAAGACTCATATGCACGTGTGGAATAATAAACGATAAAATGTATTCCTAGTTAAGCCTCTATGACTGGCTCAAGTATTGCATGATGATCCAGTTTTCCTGATCATGGGCATGACTATGCCAGCAATTTTGAGGGCACAATGTTAGCAGAACATTTGTGTTGAATCGACCCGATTGATGTTGATTCTTTCGTCACAAGTTAATGGTTAATAACACAGAGATGGTTAATGTTTGCATGATTCCTTAGACCATGAGAGTATCGAGTTTCTTCATGCTTGCTTCATGAACTTTGGGGTTTGTTAAACGTCATCCGTAAATGGGTGGCTATTACGGCGGCTTACGGGTTCATGGAAAAGTGTGTCAAGTAACTTGATAGCTCAAGATTGGGATTTGCTCCTCCGGCGATGGAGAGATATCTCTGGGCCCTCTCGGTGTTACGGTATCCATCATTGTCTGGCCAGACACTTTGTGATTTGATCACGGGGATGCCGGAACACGGGAACGAGAAAAGAGAACAAATACCGGTAACGAGGTAACTGGCATAGTGGACAAGTTGTTGACCCACGGGGATGCCATCATGTCTCACCTCGGGTATTTGTAACATATCGCGAAGCAACAGGAATAGCACACGGCAACTGGAGGTTCACTCGAATATTCATTCGTGTGGGTATAGGGGTCAATATGGGTGTCCACGGCTCCGATGTTGATCATTGATCGGAAGGGGTTCCGTGTCATGTCTATACTTCACCGAACCTATAGGGTCACACGCTTAAGGGTCATCTATCTGCTGAATACTAGACAGGGAGTCTAAGAGAAAATCACCGAAAAAGTTTCGGACACCGAAAAGTTTCGGACAGCGGAAAAGTTCCGCAGAGAGAGGTCACCGGATGAGTTCCGGTGAAACTAAAAAGTTGTTTCAGGGGATACCATTAAGTCAAAATGGTTTCGGCACATGCCTGATAATTCTTGGAGGATACCAGAATCATTCTGGAAACTTCTGGGAATTTTCTGGAAGAAAAACCGGAAATGTTCCGGGGCTGCCGGAACCGCTTCAGATGCTTTTCGCAGATGAAATCACTAAACTGGAATTGTTCCAGAACGCATTGAAAATTATTTTAGTGGGTACTGGAAATGTTCTAAGCCCACATAAATATTTTCAGTTCGAACGGACGCTGAAAAATGTTGTCGTGAATAGTGAAAGTGCTTTTTGGGAATTTTATGGAAAGCACCTTTTGGGATTTCCCAAAAGGCTTCTAGAATGCCTTAGGCACTAAGGAAGCCCCCTTGGGGGGTCCCCCAAGGGTGTGGCCGGCCAAGCATGGTGGAGCTCCTTGGAGCTCCACATGGCACCCCTTTTATCTTTATTCTTTTGTGGAAAGGCATAAAGTGGGGGTACTTTGGGGTTTTTTTTATGACATCTTTACCCCTTGGCTATCCTATAAATAGAGGTGGAGGGGCAGCCCTCCACACTCATCCCTTCTCACATACATGCCATTGCAATGATCTGGCTTCTCTCTCCCTCCCACGAAAAGAGTTTCGTAGAGCCGAAGGCTGTCTGGGTTCCGGTGGGAACTAGTTCTGGCGGCGAAGCCCTGCCGGATAGATGACACCGTATGTGTGCAACTCTGTAGAGAGGTCGTAGTTTCGATCTTAGTGCCCGAGGGGCTGTTCGAGAGTGCCTCCCGAAGGGCTGTCCAAGTGACGGTCCGAGTTCTGTGAGTCCTCCCGAAGGGCTGTCCGAGTGACCGTTCGAGTTTCGAAGGTCCTCCCGAAGGGCTGTCCACGACATCGTCTGGGGGACTGGTCGACAGCCTCCCGGAGGGCTGTCCGAAGGGAAGACGAGGGTATACATCCTCGCGGTTGGGAGGTTGTAAATCCTAGCTGCAGGGATCTGCACCGCCGATCGTCATCGACTCTACTTCCGCTGCGCTTCGAGTCGGTAACGAAAATGATCAAACCTTGTATGCAGTCTCCATAGTGGTCCTGGGCTGGTGCGTAGGTCAGAAAATTTTTGTTTTCTGCTGCGTTACCCTACACTTCTAACATTGTGCCCTTAAAGTTGATGGCATAGACATGCCCATGATTGGGAAAACATAATCATCATGCAACACTTGAGCTAGTCTTAGAGGCATGACTAGGAATACATTTTACCGTTTATTATTCCACACGTGCACATGGGTTTTCCCCAGAGCCTTTATGGATATACGGGCTCGGGAACCACAACAGTTATAGCATGGAACATAAACCTAATTATGAACACGGAGATAAATAATAACATTTATTATTGCCTCTAGGGCATATCTCCTACACTTCGCAGAGGGAAGCAGAGGTTGCCCTGCGCTTTTTGTTTGTATGCTCAATCCCTTAGTGCAAAAGAACATCATGTTATATTGCCCCTTATGATAGCAACCTTTATTATGCAGTCTGTCGCTTTTATTCTTTGCCATCACAAGTTTGTACAAAGCTCAATTTTCTCTTACACTAAATGATCTAACACTTTTAGAAGCAATTTTTATTGCCTTATTGCACCGATGACAACTTACTTGAAGGATCTTACTCAATCCTTAGGTAGGTATGGTGGACTCTTGAAAATAAGATTTGGGTTTAAGGGTTTTTGGATGCACAAGTAGTATCTCTACTTGGTGCGGAATTTTTGGCTAGCAAAAATGGGGGGCAAGCACCACATGTTGAAGGATCTATGACAATATAACTTCTATGTGAATATGAACAAACATAAATCATTATGTTGTCTTCCTTGTCCAACGTCAAAAATTTTGGCATATAATATTTTGATGGGGGCTCACAATCACAAAAGATTTCCAAGATAGTGTATTTACATGTGAAAGTTCTCTTCCTTATAGTAATCATTCATGAATTGCTTGTATGACCAATATTGTGATTGTCAAGCTTCAAAAGATTTCACTTTCTAAGCCCAATGTGAAGCAACCACTAGGCATGATATGAACATATAATTTCAACTTCCTGATATTCAATTCATTCAACAATTTACTCATAGGATATAAATGAAGCACAAGAGTGGATGACAAACTACTCCAAAAAGATATAAGTGAAGATCAAGCGAGTAGTTAAGTAAAGGGGTAGCTAATTGAGGACTCTCTCTTATTTAAAAACTTTCATATCTAAGTATTTTATTAAAAAAGAAAGCAAAACAAAATAAAATTACATTCCAAGAATAGCACAACTCATGTGAAGAAGCAAAAACTTAGGCTCAACCGATACTAACCGATAATTGTTGACGAAGAAAGGTGGGATGCCTACCGGGGCATCCCCAAGCTTAGATGCTTTAGACTTATTGGAATATTATCTTGGGATGCCTTGGGCATCCCCAATCTTGAGCTTTTGTGTCTCCTTAATTCCTTTTATATCACGGTTTCCTAAATCTTAAAACTTCATCCACACAAAACTCAACAAGAACTCATGAGATAAGTTAGTATAAATCAATGCAAAACGTTATCATTCTCTACTGTAGCAAATCACTAAAATTATTATTCAACGTTGCATAATAAATGCCTCTGCATATTTAACATTCCTATCCTCAAATAGAATCATTAAACAAGACAAATTTTGCAAACAATGCGAACATAACAGCAATCTGTCTAAACAGGACAGTCTGTAAGGAGTGCAATATTCATCATACTTTCCTAAATCCAAAAATTCTGAAAAATTACCAAACTGTAGAAAATTTATCATAGCTTATTGTGCAAAACAATTCAACATTTTATCACATTCTGACTTTTCTGGAGAATTTTTAGAACAGTGATAAACTTTCTGTTTTGAAACAGCAACTCATATACTTGCAAGATAAGCACGGTAAAGGCTATCCTTGGCATTTTTATTGGAATGAAAGATGCAAAACATTATTGTAAATAACAGCAAGCAAATCATAATAAAATAAAATGACTCTCCAAGAAAAACTCATATCATGTGACGAATGAAAATATAGCTCCAAGTGAGGTTACCTATAATGTTGAAGACGAAAGAGGGGATGCCTTCCGGGGCATCCCCAAGCTTAGTTGCTTGGATATTCCTTGAATATTGCCTTGGGGGTGACTTGGGCATCCCCAAGCTTATGGTCTTGTCACTCCTTATTCTCCTCATATCGATATCTCACCCAAAACTTGAAAACTTCAATCACACAAAACTTAACAGAACATCGTGAGATGGGTTAGTATGATGAAGACAAATCATTCACTTTGGTACTGTCAAAGACAAGATTCATAATTGTTCTCACACAATTCCTACTATAATCTACAATTTCCACCATTTATATTAAGCTACATAAGCCATAGAAACCATAAAACAAGCAAACTATGCATTGAAAACAGAATCTGTCAAAAACTGAACAATACGTAAATATCTGAATTAAGGTCATACTTATCTAACTCCAAAAATTCTGAAACATAAGGAAAGCGTAGAAAATTTGTATACCCATCAACTGTAAAAAAATTCAGAATTTTTCCAAGTTCCAGTAAAATAAAGTAATTTCTGCACTGGACGCAAAAGTTTCTGTTTTTGCACAGAATCAAGTCAACTATCATCCACACTATCCCAAAGGCTTTACTTGGTACTTTATTGAAATAAAAGCAATAAAACATGAGTACTACAGTAGCTTAATCATGTGAACACACAAAAATAGTAGGTAAAAGTGTTGGGTTGTCTCCCAACAATCGCTTTTCTTTAATGCCTTTTAGTTAGGCATGATGATTTCAATGATGCTCACATAAAAGAAAAGAATTGAAACACAAAGAGAGCATCATGAAGCATATGACTAGCACATTTAAGTCTAACCCACTTCCTATGCATAGGGATTTTGTGAGCAAACAACCTATGGGAACAAGAATCAACTAACATAGGAAGGCAAAACAAGTGCAACTTCAAAACTTTCAGCATAAAGAGAGGAAACTTGATATTATTGCAATATATAAAAGCATATGTTCCCCTCTCATAATAATTTTCAGTAGCATCATGAATGAATTCAACAATATAAATATCACATAAATCATTCTTTTCATGATCCACAAGCATAGAAATTTTCTTACTCTCCACATAAGCAAATTTATTCTCATGAATAGTAGTGGGAGCAAACTCAACAAAATAACTATCATGTGAGGCATAATTCAATGGAAAATAAAAATCATGATGATAAGTTTCATGGTTATCATTATTCTTTATAGCATACATGTCATCACCATAATCATCATATATAGCAACTTTGTTTTCATAATCAATTGAAACCTCTTCCAGACTAGTGGATTCATCACTAAATAAAGTCATAACCTCTCCAAATCCACTTTTATCAAAATTGTGAAAAGATTCAACACCCTCCAAAATAGTGGGATCATTAGTACCTAGAGTTGACACTCTTCCAAACCCACTTTCATCAATATAATCATCATAAATAGGAGGCATGCTACCATTATAACAAATTTGCACATCAAAACTTGGGGGACTAAAAATATCATCTTCATCAAACATAGCATCCCCAAGCTTGTAGCTTTGCATATCATTAGCATCATGGATATTCAAAGAATTCATACCAACAACATTGAACTCATGCTCATCATTCAAAGATTTTTTGTCAAATATTTTATAGAATTCTTCTTCTATCAATTGAGCACAATTTTCCTTTCCATCATTTTCACGAAAGACATTATAGAGATGAATAATATGATGTAACCTCAATTCCATTTTTTTGTAGTTTTCTTTTTATAAACCAAACTAGTGATAAAACAAGAAACTAAAAGATTCAATTGCAAGATCTAAAGATATACCTTCAATCACTCACCTCCCCGGCAACGGCGCCAGAAAAGAGCTTGATGTCTACTACACAACTTGTTCTTGTAGACTCGTGTTGGGCCTCCAAGCGCAGAGTTTTGTAGGACAGTAGCAAATTTCCCTGAAGTGCATGACCTAAGGTTTATCAATCCGTGGGAGGTGTAGGATGAAGATGGTCTCTCTCAAACAACCCTGCAACCAAATAATAAAAGGTCTCTTGTGTCCCCAACACACCAAATACAATGGTAATTTGTATAGGTGCACTAGTTCGGCGAAGAGATGGTGATAAAAGTGTAATATGGATGGTAGAAATATATTTTTATAATCTGAATAAATAAAAACAGCAAGGTAGCAAGTAACAAAAGTGAGCACAAACGGTATTGCAATGCTTGAAAACAAGGCCTAGGGTCCGTACTTTCGCTAGTGCAATCTCCCAACAATGCTAATATAATTGGATCATATAACCATCCCTCAATGTGCGATGAAGAATCACTCCAAAGTTCCTATCTAGCGGAGAACATAAGAATAAATTGTTTGTAGGGTACGAAACCACTTCAAAGCTATTCTTTCCGATCGATCTATCTAAGAATTCATACTAAAATAACACCAAAGCAAATTCAGATTCGTAATGCTCAATCCAACACAAAGAACCTCAAAGCGTGCCCCAAGATTTCTACCGGAGAAACAAAGACAAGAACGTGCATCAACCCCTATGCATAGATTACCCAAATGTCACCTCGGGAATCCGTGAGTTGAGTGCCAAAACATATATCAAGTGAATCAATATAATACCCCATTGTCACCACGGGTATTCATATGCAAGACATATATCAAGTGCTCTCAAATCCATAAAAGTATTCAATCCGATAAAACAAAATCTCAAAGGGAAAACTCAATTCATCACAACAAGATAGAGAGGGAAAAACACCATATGATCCGACTATATTAACAAAGCCCGCAATACATCAAGATTGTGACATCTCAAGAACATGAGAGAGAGAGAGATTAAACACATAGCTACTGGTACAAACCCTCAGCCCCGAGGGTGGACTACTCCCTCCTCATCGTGGTGGCCGCCGGGATGATGAAGTTGGCCACCGGTGATGATTTCCCCCTCCGGTGGAGTGCCGGAATGGGGTCTAGATTGGTTTTGCGTGGCTACAGAGCCTTGCCATGGCGGAACTTCTGATCTAGGGCTACCCTCGAGGGTTCTGGAATATTTGACAATTTATAGGGCGAAGAGGGGGTACGGGAGGCCACCGAGGTGGGCACAACCCACCGGGGCGCGCCTGGGGGCCCAGGCGCGCCCTGGTGGGTTGTGCCCCCCTCGAGGCACCCCCCAGGTGCTGCTCTGGCCCATTGGATGTCTTCTGGTCCATAAAAAATCCACAAAAAGTTTCGCGGTGTTTGGACTCCGTTTGATATTGATTTCCTGCGATGTAAAAAAACAAGCAAAAAACTGCAACTGGCACTGGGCATTGGGTCAATAGGTTAGTCCCAAAAAATGATATAAAGTTGCTATAAAATGATTGTAAAACATCCAAGAATGATAATATAACAGCATGAATACTTCATAAATTATAGATACGTTGGAGACGTATCAGCCTGCATCTTGGCCCAACTAGTAGTTGGGTTTCTAGTCGTATGCAGGCCGTGGCGACCCAGTAGGTGGGCTTTTTTTATCTATTTATTTTCCAGTTTTTTTTGTTTTCTGCTTTCTTTATTTTCTTTTGTTTCTGAGTTGTTTTTTATTTTATTTAGAGTTTCTGAGTGAATCTTTTTGCTTTAGGTCACAAAAATTATAAACTTTCTGTTAGTGCCAGAAATTTTCAAATTTGAATAGTTTAAATTTGAATTATTTAAAATTTGTGTGAATCACTAGTTTGTGAATAACTTTACTTTAAAAATAGATTTTTGAGTGATTCTTTTTCCTGCTGTTTAATATTAGTGTGTTTTATCATTATATTCAATTTGGTAATTCTTAGGTTATTTTAAATGGGTGTTTTAATCAAAAACAGATTCTGTTTAGCTCTTTTCATTTTATAGCTAAAAAAATCTTTAAATGCATGAAAAATAGCGAATGAAGTCAGAAAGGGTTGAAAATTGATGACGTGGCTTTGAATGGTGCATGTTGAACACACAAAAAGTCTGGAGTTGGAATAAGTTTAAAAAAATGAAATGCCTTTGTAAGAGATAAGTTTTCGTCCGAAACCCTGATATTTCGAAAGAGATTGTCCATGTTGTACACGAAGTGCGTCCAGTTTTTGCCGGAACCCTCTCAACTTTTTAGCACATGCTATGTGGGTGAAATGATGATACCATGCCAACTTTCAACCTTTTCAGAGTTCATTTGTACTGCTTTTCAATTTCAGGGTCATTTAGCTAAAAAAAATCAGTAAATGCATGAAAAATAGTGAATGAAGTCAGAATGGGTTGAAAATTGATGACGTGGCTTTGAATGGTGCATGTTGAACACACAAAAAGTCTGGAGTTCAAATAAGTTAAAAAAAGGAAATGCCTTTGTAACAGATGAGTTTCGTCTGAAATCCTGATACTTCGAGAATTATTTAAAATTTGTGTGAATCACTAGTTTGTGAATAACTTTACTTTAAAATAGATTTTTGAGTGATTCTTTTTCCTGCTGTTTAATATTAGTTTGTTTTATCATTATATTCAATTTGGTAATTCTTAGGTTATTTTAAATGGGTGGTTTAATCAAAAACAGATTATGTTTAACTCTTTTAATTTTGTAGCTCAAAAAAATCATTAAATGCACGAAAAATAGTGAATGAAGTCAGAAAGGGTTGAAAATTGATGACGTGGCTTTGAATGGTGCATGTTGAACACACAAAAAGTTTGGAGTTGGAATAAGTTTAAAAAAATGTAATGCCTTTGTAACAGATGAGTTTTCGTCCGAAACCCTGATATTTCGAAAGAGATTGTCCATGTTGTACACGAAGTGGATCCAGTTTTTGCCGTAACCCTCTCAAGTTTTTATCACATGCTATGTGGGTGAAATGATGATACCATGCCAACTTTCAACCTTTTCAGAGTTCATTTGTACAGCTTTTCAATTTCAGGGTCATTTAGCTAAAAAATTAAGTAAATGCATGAAAAATAGTGAATGAAGTCAGAAAGGGATGGAAATTGATGACGTGGCTTTGAATGGTGCATGTTGAACACACAAAAAGTCTGGAGTTGAAATAAGTTAAAAAAAATGAAATGCCTTTGTAACAGATGAGTTTTCGTCCGAAACCCTTATACTTCGAAAGAGATTGTCCATTTTGTACACGAAGTGCATCCAGTTTTTGTCGTAACCCTCTCAACTTTTTAGCACAAGCTATCTGGGTGAAACTATGATGCCATGCCAACTTTCAACCTTTTCAGAGTTCATTTGTAGTGCTTTTCAATTTCAGGGTCATTTAGCTAAAAAAAATCAGTAAATGCGTGAAAAATAGCAAATGAAGTCAGAAAGGGTTCAAAATTGATGACGTGGCTTTGAATGGTGCATGTTGAACACACAAAAAATCTGGAGTTGAAATAAGTTTAAAAAAAATGAAATGCCTTTGTAACAAATGAGTTTTCGTTCGAAACCCTGATACTTCGAAACAGATTGTCCATTTTGTACACGAAGTGCATCCAGTTTTTCTCGTAACTCTCTCAACTTTTTAGCACATGCTATGTGGGTAAAATGATGATACCATGCCAAGTTTCAACCTTTTCAGAGTTCATTTGTTGTGCTTTTCAATTTCAGGGTCATTTAGCTCAAAAAAATCATTAAATGCATGAAAAATAGCGAATGGAGTCAGAAAGGGTTGAAAATTGATGACGTGGCTTTGAATGGTGCATGTCGAACACACAAAGAGTCTGGAGTTGGAATATGTTTAAAAAAATGAAATGCCTTTGTAATAGATGAATTTTCGTCCGAAACCTTGATATTTCGAAAGAGATTGTCCATGTTGTACACGAAGTGCATCCAGTTTTTGCCGTAACCCTCTCAACTTTTTAGCACATGCTATGTGGGTGAAATGATGATACCATGCCAACTTTCAACCTTTTCAGAGTTCATTTGTACTGCTTTTCAATTTCAGGGTCATTTAGCTAAAAAAAAATCAGTAAATGCATGAAAAATAGTGAATGAAGTCAGAATGGGTTGAAAATTGATGATGTGGCTTTGAATGGTGCATTTTGAACACACAAAAAGTCTGGAGTTCAAATAAGTTAAAAAAATGAAATGCCTTTGTAACAGATGAGTTTCGTCCGAAACCCTGATACTTCCAGAATTATTTAAAATTTGTGTGAATCACTAGTTTGTGAATAACTTTACTTTAAAATAGATTTTTGAGTGATTCTTTTTCCTGCTGTTTAATATTAGTGTGTTTTATCATTATATTCAATTTGGTAATTCTTAGGTTATTTTAAATGGGTGGTTTAATCAAAAATAGATTATGTTTAGCTCTTTTCATTTTGTAGCTCAAAAAAATCATTAAATGCACGAAAAATAGTGAATGAAGTCAGAAAGGGTTAAAAATTGATGACGTGGCTTTGAATGGTGCATGTTGAACACACAAAAAGTTTGGAGTTGGAATAAGTTAAAAAAATGAAATGCCTTTGTAACAGATGAGTTTTCGTCCGAAACCCTTATACTTCGAAAGAGATTGTCCATTTTGTACACGAAGTGCATCCAGTTTTTGTCGTAACCCTCTCAACTTTTTAGCACAAGCTATCTGGGTGAAACAATGATGCCATGCCAACTTTCAACCTTTTCAGAGTTCATTTGTAGTGCTTTTCAATTTCAGGGTCATTTAGCTAAAAATATCAGTAAATGCGTGAAAAATAGCAAATGAAGTCAGAAAGGGTTCAAAATTGATGACGTGGCTTTGAATGGTGCATGTTGAACACACAAAAAGTCTGGAGTTGAAATAAGTTTAAAAAAATGAAATGCCTTTGTAACAAATGAGTTTTCGTCCGAAACCCTGATACTTCGAAACAGATTGTCCATTTTGTACACGAAGTGCATCCAGTTTTTGTCGTAACTCTCTCAACTTTTTAGCACATGCTATGTGGGTAAAATGATGATACCATGCCAAGTTTCAACCTTTTCAGAGTTCATTTGTTGTGCTTTTCAATTTCAGGATCATTTAGCTCAAAAAAATCATTAAATGCATGAAAAATAGCGAATGGAGTCAGAAAGGGTTGAAAATTGATGACGTGGCTTTGAATGGTGCATGTCGAACACACAAAGAGTCTGGAGTTGGAATAAGTTTAAATAAATGAAATGCCTTTGTAATAGATGAATTTTCGTCCGAAACCTTGATATTTCGAAAGAGATTGTCCATGTTGTACACGAAGTGCATCCAGTTTTTGCCGTAACCCTCTCAACTTTTTAGCACATGCTATGTGGGTGAAATGATGATACCATGCCAACTTTCAACCTTTTCAGAGTTCATTTGTACCGCTTTTCAATTTCAGGGTCATTTAGCTAAAAAAATCAGTAAATGCATGAAAAATAGTGAATGAAGTCAGAAAGGGTTGAAAATTGATGACGTGGCTTTGAATGGTGCATGTTGAACACACAAAAAGTCTGGAGTTGAAATAAGTTAAAAAATATGAAATGCCTGTGTAACAGATGAGTTTTCGTCCGAAACCCTGATACTTCGAAAGAGATTGTCCATTTTGTACATGAAGTGCATCTAGTTTTTGCCGTAACCCTCTCAACTTTTTAGCACATGCAATGTGTTTGAAACAATGATGCCATGCCAACTTTCAACCTTTTCAGAGTTTATTTGTAGTCTTTTCAATTTCAGGGTCATTTAGCTCAAAAAAAACAGTAAATGCATGAAAAATAGCGAATGAAGTCAGAAAGGGTTCAAAATTGATGATGTGGCTTTGAATGGTGCATGTTGAACACACAAATAGTCTGGAGTTGAAATAAGTTTAAAAACATGAAATGCCTTTGTAACAGATGAGTTTTCGTCCGAAATCCTGATACTTTGAAAGAGATTGTCCATTTTGTACACGAAGTGCATCCAGTTTTTGTCGTAACCCTATCAACTTTTTAGCACATGCTATGTGGGTGAAATGATGATACCATGCCAACTTTAAACCTTTTCAGAGTTCATTTGTAGTGCTTTTCAATTTCAGGGTCATTTAGCTAAAAAAATCAGTAAATGCATGAAAAATAGCAAATGAAGTCCTACATAATGCATGAAATAATTTGTTTGGACATAATATTTGCTCGCGTTTCAAATGCCAAAACACATAAGTACCCTAACTATTACAAAGATTCCCTCCGGCTTGTTCGAAGTGGGACTTTCCAGATATATAAGTTCGGAAACTCACTAGAGAAGAAAGTGATGACGGTGAAGCCGGGCACATCCCAGAGTGGGATCTTGGGGTATAAAACTTTTTCTTCACATGTGTCCCTTTGCGCTGTAACCATGGACAATCTTCATCATTTAACAGGATGCTCGGGTCAATATTCACTGTGAAGGGAGCAATTTCATGAAACTTTTCATAATCTTCTGACATGTCTGTCTTGTCCTCCACTCCCACAATGTTTCTTTTCCCTGAAAGAACTATGTGGCGCTTTGGCGCATCGTATGATGTATTCGCTTCCTTATCTTTTCTTTTTCTCGGCTTGGTAGGCATGTCCTTCACATAGAAAACCTGCGCCACATCATTGGCTAGGACGAATGGTTCGTGTGCGTACGCAAGATTGTTGAGATCCACTGTTGTCATTCCGTACTGCGGGTCTTCCTTTACCCCGCCTCTTGTCAGATTGACCCATTTGCACCAAAACAAAGGGACCTTCAAACCACGTCCATTGTCAAGTTCCCATATCTCCTCTATGTAACCATAATATGTGTCCTTTGGCCTATTGGTGTTTGCTGCATCAAAGCGGACACCACTGTTTTGGTTGGTGCTCTTTTTATCTTGGGAGATCGTGTAAAATGTATTCCCGTTTATCTCGTACTCTTTAACAGTCAATATAGTCGAAGATGGTAACTGGGACAGCAAGTACAGCTCATCTGCAACAGTGTCGTCGTGCATGAGACGTGTCTGCAACCAACCGGCGAAAGTCCCCATTTGTTCATGTGTAATCCAGTCATCAGACTGCTCTGGGTGTTTGGAGCATAGAATATTCTTGTGTTCCTCGACATACGGAGCCACCAAGGCGGAATTTTGTAGAACTGTGTAGTGTGCTTGCGCCCAAGAATGCCCGTTCATACATATTACTTGGTCCCTTCCTAGCGCGCCTTTTCCACCCTGTCTGCCCTCATGCTGCAATTCAGGAACACCCATCGGCTTAAGGTCAGGAATAAAGTCAACACAAAACTCAATGACCTCCTCTGTTTCATGGCCCTTGGAGATGCTTCCTTCTGGCCTAGCACGGTTATGAACATATTTCTTTAAGACTCCCATGAACCTCTCAAAGGGGAACATATTGCGTAGAAATACAGGACCCAGAATGGCAATCTGTTCGACTAGGTGAACTGAGACGTGCGTCATGATATTGAAGAAGGATGGTGGGAACACCAACTCGAAACTGACAAGACATTGCACCAAATCATTCTGTAACCTTGGTATGATTCCTAGATCGATTACCTTCTGAGAGATTGCATTGAGGAATGCACATAGCTTCACAATGGCTAATCGAACGTTTTTCGGTAGAAGCCACCTCAATGCAACTGGAAGCAGTTGCATCATAATCACGTGGCAGTCATGAGACTTTAGGTTCTGGAACTTTTTCTCTGCCATCACTACAGGAATCAGCTTCTTTGCCGTCTGCCATGGCAGACGGCAAAGGCATGAATGGCGGTCGGCAAAGCTCTTTGCCGACTGCTAGCTGTCGGCAAACAGTCCGGCTCAATTCCTGCCGGTAAAGGCCTTCTTTGCCGTCTGCTTCAGAGAAGCGGACGACAAAGGTTTATGCCGTCAGCCGTTTGCGGCCAGCAGACGGCAAAGAGCGTAGACGGCAGTGAGGTGAGGTGGGAGCCGTTAGGGGTTAACGGCGTGCTTTGCCGTCAGCCGGCAGACGGCAAAGAGGCTAAGGTCTTTGCCGTCTGCTGGCGGACGGCAAAGAGCCCAAATAGGAGTCACTGGGAAGCTGCCACGTGGCCTTATTTGCCGTCTGCTAGCTGTCGGCAAAGGGATTTGAATCTTTGCCGTCTGCCAGCAGTCGGCAAAGACCTTAGCCTCTTAGCCTCTTTGCCGTCTGCCAGCTGACGGCAAAATGCCCAAATAGGCAACCCAGTGTTCCCAGGTTGCACAGGTAGCTGCCACGTGGCCTTCTTTGCCGACTGCTAGCAGACGGCAAAGAGCCTATATAACCCCTGTTTTTAATTGAATTCATTCAATTTGACAGAAATTCATAGATATACACAGATAATACATATATACACAACAAGCATATCCAACAATATATTTCCACAAGTCCAACATATATCCATATGACATAAGAAGTTTCCAACAACATATCCATAGTGACATACTCATCCAAACAAGTTCCCAAACATGTTTTCATAAACAAAAAGGAAGCACAAGGAGAATATATGAGTCCATCAATGCAAGCTTCCTCATCTCAAGCAAATCTGCAAATTGGGAAAGATGAAAGTTAGAAGAAGAAGAAGAAGAGGAAAAGAAGAAGAAGAAGAAAAGAAGAAGAGGAAAATAAGAAGAAGATTTTATATTCTCTTTCTTTCTCTCCTCCCCCTCTTCTTTATCTTCTTCTTTTCCAACAAATGTAGTTAAAAAAGCCAATTTAGAGCTAAGCTAGGTAAATAGGTCATTTTGGAGATAAGCTAAGTTCAATGTATCATATTGGAGCTAACCTACGTAAACTTGGTCATTTTGGAGCTAAGCTAAGTTAAATGGATCATATTGAAGCTAACCTAGGTAAACTTGGTCATTTTTGAGCTAACCTACGTAAAAATGTCATTTTTTGCTATGCTAGGTAAAAATGCTAAGTGTGTAGGTCAATTTAGAGCTAACTTAGGTAAATAGGTCATTTTAGAGCTAAGTTAGTAAAGAGAAATTTCAGCGCTACGCCTACGAATCAAATCAAGAGAACTAAGTTCAAGGCCTTAAGAATAGGTAATTACCAGCATGTACTTCTCCTTAGTCAGAAACTTGCCGCGACACTTCTTCTTCGCCCTCCTAATACCCTTCGAGGCGTAGTAGTCTCGAACGGCCTGCAGCCGAGCCTCGTGCCGTAAGTTCTTAAGTAGGCGCTTGCACTCGACTTCGACAACCGAAGCCGCAGCCTCCTGCTCTCCATCTGAAATCCTGTAGAAGGTCTGCAGTCAAACAAGACAACGCTGATTAGTAAAATCACTACGTACTGTTGATCTTTAATTCTGTAAAGGAGAAATTACCCAGAACTGACGGAACACAATGTCGGCCACCGTCTCGCACTCGACACCGGCGACCATCTCCCCCGGCGGGGCCGGGGCAGCCTCGTACAGCTCCCAGCTAAGTGCTAGCTGTGGAACCTGACCCTCACCGGGCAACGTGACCCACCCAGGGAAGTGCTGCCGGCAAAGCACACCAAGGACCTGGTTGGGCCTGCGGACACCACGGGGGTGTACCCAGCCCCTGCAGTATGTCAAGGCCAATGCATTAGATATTAATTTGAAGAAACATGAAGGCAAAAGGTTAAAAAAGAGTAAATTCACTTACTTCAACCCATTAGGCTGTATCAACCACCTCTGGTCGGGGGTCATCGGCACGGGCGGGAGCTTTGTACCGCCACGCTGGTAGACCTTCTTGCCCTTGTCAACCATCTCGCCCTCGCTGTAGCTATCATCAGAGAAGGTGTCCTCGCTATCATCAGTAGGGCCACTAGCATCTGGAGTCTCGTGCGAAGAAGACTCCGGGACTGGAGTCTTCTGGGACGAAGACTCTGGGACCGGACTCACGTGGGGCGAAGGAGAGGCGCCCAGAGTCTGGTGGCGCGAAGGATCAGCGACCCCAGTCTGGTGGGGTGAAAGATCCACGACCCGAGTCTGGTGGCGCGAAGGAGAGGCGACCCCAGTCTGGTGGGGCGAAGGATCCGCGACCCGAGTCTGGTGGGCCGAAGAATCGACGACCGGAGGCTCATGGACCGGAGTCCGAGATGGGTCCACGTCAGACGGAGCGGTCTTGTGGTCGGGTGAATCAGCTAGGGGTGGCGGCGAGGAAGGCGTAGCAGCCTTCCTACCTCTCCCGCTGCCACGTCCACCTCTAGCAGCCTTCTTCGTCCTCCCCCGACCTCTGCAGGCCGAAGAAGAAGGGCCCGCCGGTGCTGACTGCATACTGTCTAGCAGCGCTCTCCGGAGGGGCTGGGCTGGAATAATGGAAGCACCCCTCCCAGGAGCGCTCGCACGAGGCTCGGAGCGCTCTGGACCCTTGCCCACCATCCTGTCAACACCTGCAATGACAAAAAGTAAACGACATTAGTATAACATAAAAAATTTGAATAACTGACATGAATACTATGTATATAATTTAAGAGTATCATCATCATGAACATAATAAAAAATTGAATACCTGACATTACTAATATTACTCTGAATCGTCTATATATGCTCCGGGATCATTAAATGCATCATCATCATCACTATCAGTGATGAGCTCATCATCATCATTAATAAATGCATCAACATGTAAGTTCCCATATCTCCTAGGTAACCATAATATGTGTGCCTTTGGCCTATTGGTGTTTGCGGCATCAAAGCGGGGACACCACTGTTTTGTTGGTGCTGCTTTTATATTGGGAGATCGTGTAAATGTATTTCCCGTTTATTCGTACGCTTAACAGTCCAATATAGTCGAAGATGGTAACTGGGACAGCAAGTAAGCTAATCTGCAACAGTGTCGTGTGCATGAGACGGTGCTGCAACCAAACCGGCGAAAGTCCCCATTGTTATGTGTAATCCAGTCATCAGACTGCTCTGGGTGTTGGGGCATAGAAATATCTTGTGTTCTCGACATACGGAGCCACCAAGGCGGAATGTTTTGTAGAAACTGTGAGTGTGCTTGCCCCAAGAATGCCCGTTCATACATCTTACTTGGTCCCTTCCTAGCGCGCGCTTTTCCAACCCTGTCCGCCCTATGCTGCAATTCAGAACCACCATCGGCTTAAGGTCAGGAATAAAGTCACACAAAAACTCAATGACCTCTTGTTTCATGGCCTGGAGCATGCTTCCTCTGGCCTAGCACGGTATGAACATATTTTTTTAAGACTCCCATGAACCTCTCAAAGGGGAACATATTGCGTAGAAATACAGGACCCAGAATGGCAATCTGTTCGACTAGGTGAATCGAGACGTGCGTCAGATATTGAAGAAGGGTGGTTGGAACACCAACTCGAAACTGACAAGACATTGACACCAAATCATTCTGTTAAACCTTGGTATGATTTAGATCGATTACCTTCTGAGAGAGGGCATTGAAGGAATGCACATAGTTCACAATGGCTAATCGAACGTTTTTCGGTAGAAGTAGAAGCCGCCTAATGCAACTGGAAGCAGTTGCATCATAATCACGGGGCAGTCATGAGACTTTAGGTTCTGGAACTTTTCTCTGCAATCCACTACAGGAATCAGCTTCTTTGTCCGTCTGCCATGGCAGACGGCAAAGGCATGAATGGCGGTCGGCAAAGCTCTTTGCCGACTGCTAGTGTCGGCAAACAGCGGCTCAATTTCCGCGGTATAAAGGCTTCTTTGCCGTCTGCTTCAGAAGAGGAGAACAAAGGTTTTATGCCGTCAGCCGTTGTTGCGGACGGGCAGCAGACGGCAAAGGCGTAGACGGCAGGTGGGTGAGGTGGGAGCCGTTAGGGGTTAACGGCGTGCTTGCCGTCAGCCGGCAGACGCCAAGAGGCTAAGGTCTTTGCCGTCTGCTGGCGGACGGCAAAGAGCCCAAATAGGAGTCACTGGACAGCAGCACGTGGCCTGTATTTGCCGTCTTGCTAGCTGTCGGCAAAGGGATTTGAATCTTGCGATGCAGACAGACGGCAAAAGACTTAGCCTCTGTTGCCGTCTGCCAGCTGACGGCAAAATGCCCCAAATAGGCAACCCAGTGTTCCCAGGCTGCACAGGTAGCTGCCACGTGGCCTTCTTTTTGGATGCTAGCTGTCGGCAAAGCTCTTTGCCGACTGCTAGCAGACGGCAAAGCTCTTTGCGTCTGCTAGCAGACGGCAAAGAGCTTATATAACCCCTGTTTTTAATTGAATTACATTCAATTTGACAGAAATTCATAGCTATACACAAGATAATACATATATACACAACAAGTCATATCCAACAATATATTCCACAAGTCAAACATCATCCATATGACATAAGAAGTTTCCAAACAACATATCCCTAGTGACATACACATCCAAACAAGTTCCCAAACATGTTTTCATAAAACAAAAAGGAAGCACACACAGAATATATGAGTCCATCAATGCAGCTTCCTCATCTCAAGCAAAGCTGCAAATTGGGAAAGATGGAATTAGAAGAAGAAGAAGAAGAAGGAAAGAAGAAGAAGAAGAAAAAAGAAAGAAGAAGAGGAAATAAGAAGAGATTTTATATTCTCTTTCTTTCTCTCCTCCCTCTTCTTTATCTTCTTCTTTTCCAACAAATGTAGTTAAAAAAGCCAATTTAGAGCTAAGCATAGGTAAATAGGTCATTTGGAGATAAGCTAAGTTCAAGTATCATATTGGAGCTAACCTACGTAAACTTGGTCATTTTGGAGCTCAGCTAAGTTAAATGGATCATATTGAAGCTAACCTAGGTTAAACTTGTCATTTTGAGACTAACCACGTAAAAAATGCATTTTGCGATGATAGGAATAAATGCTAAGTGTGTAGGTCAATTTAGAGGCTAACTTAGGTAAATAGGTCATTTTGGAAGCGAACGCGGGTAAAATGGATCATATTGTAGCTAACTTAGGTAAACTTGGTCTTTTTGGCGATAACGTAGGTTAAATGGATCATATTGGGGCAAAACATAGAAACTTGGTCATTTTGGAGCAAACTGGCTAATTAGGCCATTTGACATTACTAAGCTATGTGTCATTTTAGAGGACACAAGCTAAGTATATGACATTTATGAGGTTAGCAAGGTTAATATGCCATTTACGAATAAAAACAAGTAAGAGGAGGAAAGAAGAGAATAGAGAAGAAGAAGAAGAATAAGAAAAGAAGAAGAATAAGAAAAGAAGAGAAAATGTTCTTCTTCTTCTTTTCTTATTCTTCTCTTATTCTTATTCTTCTTCTTCTTCTTCTTCTTCTTCTTCTCTTCTTCTCTTCCTATCCTCTTCTTCTATTCCATTGATTTTCTTCATCTTATTATGTCATTTGTGGACTAAATAGGCTAAATTTGTATAAATGGGCTAAATAGGCTAAGCAAGAGGAAGAAGAAGAAGAAGAAGAAGAAGAATAATAAAATAAGAAAAGAATAATAATAAGAAAAGAAGAAGAATAAGAAAAAGAGAGAAATGTTCTTTTCTTTTTCTTTTCTTATTCTTCTTCTTCTTCTTCTTCTTCTTCTTTATTCTTCCTTCTTTTCCTATTCCTTGATTTCTATTCTGTATATGTCATTGTGGACTAAATAGGCTAAATTATGTCATAAATGGACTAAATAGGCTAAATAAGAGGAGGAAAAGAGAAGAAGAGAGAAGAGAAGAAGAAGAAGAGAAGAATAAGAAAAGGAGAAGTAAGACAGAATAGAAAAGAAGAAGAAGAAAGAAGAATAGTAAACGAAGAAGAAGAGTTCTTCTTTTTCTTTATTTCTTCTTCTTCTTCTTCTCTTCTTCTCTTCTTCTTCTCTCCTATTCCTTCTTTTGCTCCTCCTTGATTTTCTCATTTATTATGTATTTGTGACTAAATAGGCTAAATTATGGCATAACATGGACTAAATAGGCTAAATAAGAGAAAAAACCGTTATCACGGATGGGGTGAAGGACCGGTGGGCTGCGCCAGTGCCAGATGAGGTGAAGGGCCGGTCGGGGTTCCACCAAGGCCGGACGGAGAAGCACGGTTGATGTGCTGTCGGGAAGCATTCTACACAAAGATCATTTCCAATGTCTGCGTAGCATGATGCAACATAAATGTGAATACTAGTAACTAACGACCGTTCAAATCAAACTCAACGTGGTCGCGGAGCAAGTGGGGCATCGCGGAGGGGTCTGACCGCTTTTCTCGCAGCATCTACACATTTGGTTCTCACGAGTTAGTCATATTAGTTAGTAATGGAACAAACATTATGTGCAGATGTGCTAATATGCAGGAGACGTACCACCAAGATGTCGTATAGGGCCGGTTTTGAGCATCGTTCCGGTTCCTCTCCCCTCCAACAAGCCTGGCCGTCTTCCTCCCGCTCCCCTCTCCTCTCTCCTTCCGCTGCCTTCTTGCCGCCTCCAAAAGCGTCGGGTGTTTCTCTCTCTTTCAAGAGCAGCCTGCAACACACCACTCCTCGTTAGCATTGTATCATCGACGACAAGCACACACATGTAATGGATAGGAAAGGTATCCGTAGTCTGTATAACACTAACCGCCATGGCGAGCTCCGAGCCGTGCACGAGGCATTTCTCAGGATCAGAGACTACTATGGCGCTTCTTGATCTATGTGAGTCTTAGGACAAGGTATCAGTCCATCACCAAAGGCTATGAGCCATGGGACCTCCACCACAGATATCAACCAGATATCTCTTCATCTCCCCTCTTTGTTCCTCATCCCCCCACGATTTTCCAAATGCTTGTATTCTGTATCAAAAGGACTGGCTCGGGGTAAAGTCCTCTCCTTTCACTTGCCATTGCCCTAGTCTCATGTACTCACGAGTTGTTGCGCGAGGAGATGTGGTGAAGGCTTGGATGATCTAGGTCAGACTACGAGAAATGCCGTGGCCCTTTGTACGGGGCACTATGGGCATGCCATTAGAGGCGAAGACTTGGCACGGGTTGTTGTTGTGGGCGATGAGAGGAGGAACAAAATATTAGTCAAGGCAAGCTAGCATGAAGATGAAATTGCTAGTAAATAAGGTCATTTTGGAGCTAAGATAAGGTTATTATGTCCATTTTTGAGGAAAAAAAGCTAAGTTAGGTCATTTTGGAGGTAACCAAGATTATTATGCCCAGTTTACCACAGCTTAATTTGCATTATGAGCTATCCAAGGTAGTTATGCTCTTTTTTAGCTAACTAAAGCATATTTAGGCATTTTATAGAGTATCTTAGGTTATTATGTCATTTAGAGCTATTATGTCATAAATGTACAAGCTAGATTATTTTACGTATTATTGAGCTATAAGGTAGTTATAGCAATTTTTAGCTAACTAAAGCATATTATGGCATTTTAGAGCTAATTATGTCATAAATGAACGAGCTAAACTAAGTTTAGGGTCATTATTGAGCTTATCCAGAGGTAGTTATGCCATTTTTAACTAAGTAAGCATTATGAGCTATCCAAGGAAAAATGCTATCATGTAGAATGAAATTGCATGAATCAGGAAGAACCACATACCCAGTGACCCCCGTACTCAAAACAGGTCGGGCTCCCTTGATGGTGTGGCGACACCAACCATTTGGCACGCTTATCCTGGCCCTTTGGATGTTAGACTTAGCCATTTGGGAAGCACCACCTATCCACCAACGCCTCCAACAGTCCATCCTTCGACAAACCATCTCGGGGGCACCTAAGTAGTCAAGAGAAATTTCAGCGCTACGCCTACGAATCAAATCAAGAGAACTAAGTTCAAGGCCTTAAGAATAGGTAATTACCAGCATGTACTTCCTTAGTCAGAAAACTTGCCGCGACACTTCTTCTTCGCCCTCCTAATACCCTTCGAGGCGTAGTAGTCTCGAACGGCCTGCAGCCGAGCCTCGTGCCGTAAGTTCTTAAGTAGGCGCTTGCACTCGACTTCGACAACCGAAGCCGCAGCCTCCTGCTCTCCATCTGAAATCCTGTAGAAGGTCTGCAGTCAAACAAGACAACGCTGATTAGTAAAATCACTACGTACTGTTGATCTTTAATTCTGTAAAGGAGAAATTACCCAGAACCGACGGAACACAATGTCGGCCACCGTCTCGCACTCGACACCGGTGACCATCTCCCCCGGCGGGGCCGGGGCAGCCTCGTACAGCTCCCAGCTAAGTGCTAGCTGTGGAACCTGACCCTCACCGGGCAACGTGACCCACCCAGGGAAGTGCTGCCGGCAAAGCACACCAAGGACCTGGTTGGGCCTGCGGACACCACGGGGGTGTACCCAGCCCCTGCAGTATGTCAAGGCCAATGCATTAGATATTAATTTGAAGAAACATGAAGGCAAAAGGTTAAAAAAGAGTAAATTCACTTACTTCAACCCATTAGGCTGTATCAACCACCTCTGGTCGGGGGTCGTCGGCACGGGCGGGAGCTTTGTACCGCCACGCTGGTAGACCTTCTTGCCCTTGTCAACCATCTCGCCCTCGCTGTAGCTATCATCAGAGAAGGTGTCCTCGCTATCATCAGTAGGGCCACTAGCATCTGGAGTCTCGTGCGAAGAAGACTCCGGGACTGGAGTCTTCTGGGACGAAGACTCTGGGACCGGACTCACGTGGGGCGAAGGAGAGGCGCCCAGAGTCTGGTGGCACGAAGGATCAGCGACCCCAGTCTGGTGGGGCGAAAGATCCACGACCCGAGTCTGGTGGCGCGAAGGAGAGGCGACCCCAGTCTGGTGAGGCGAAGGATCCGCGACCCGAGTCTGGTGGGCCGAAGAATCGACGACCGGAGGCTCATGGACCGGAGTCCGAGATGGGTCCACGTCAGACGGAGCGGTCCTGTGGTCGGGTGAATCAGCTAGGGGTGGCGGCGAGGAAGGCGTAGCAGCCTTCCTACCTCTCCCGCTGCCACGTCCACCTCTAGCAGCCTTCTTCGTCCTCCCCCGACCTCTGCCGACCGAAGAAGAAGGGCCCGCCGGTGCTGACTGCATACTGTCTAGCAGCGCTCTCCGGAGGGGCTGGGCTGGAATAATGGAAGCACCCCTCCCAGGAGCGCTCGCACGAGGCTCGGAGCGCTCTGGACCCTTGCCCACCATCCTGTCAACATCTGCAATGACAAAAAGTAAACGACATTAGTATAACATAAAAAATTTGAATAACTGACATGAATACTATGTATATAATTTAAGAGTATCATCATCATGAACATAATAAAAAATTGAATACCTGACATTACTAATATTACTCTGAATCGTCTATATATGCTCCGGGATCATTAAATGCATCATCATCATCACTATCAGTGATGAGCTCATCATCATCATTAATAAATGCATCAACATGTGGAAGGCCTCCTTTACGTAATTGTTCAAGCATTGAAAGGTCATCTGCAGCAGTAACTTCTTCTTGTTCCGGCTCTTCTTGTTCCGGCTCAGGGGTGAAGTCGGATTCACTATCGCTGTCTACTTCAATGTTCAGGGGTACAGTTGAGCGGTTCTTGAAATGTTTTTTGGAAAGACGTGTTTCTTGGAAGAATTCTCCTTCGTCATATGTGTCTTGGTCATAATCCTCTTCATTGGGGGGAGGTGGTCTAACACGTGGCGGCACTTCATAAACGACATCCCAACCGCTGAGATTTGAATCACTTTGACAGGCCCACGGTAGATAGAAAACTTGGGTTGCCTGTTGAGCCGTAATATAGACATCGGGAACATCCAAATGGGTGCTTTGTTTGATTTCGACTAGCCCTATATGTTCATGAGTCCTTCTAGTATCCTTCGGCTGGAACCAATAACATCTGAAGACTACGACGTTTGGTGGGTTTTCACCATAGAATTGAAGTTCATAAATTGCTTCAACTCTTCCATAATACTCAATACCTCCTTCGCCGATAGCAGAGACACAACAATTTGTAGACTTTCGGTCGGCCATAGATAGCTCTTTGCCATAGGTACGAAAGCGATACCCGTTGATGTCGTATTTGTCAAATGAACGGACCTTATAGTCAAAACCATTAGCTACTTGTCTCAATTCGGCATCCATAATCTCTGAATTAGCCTACAAGTTTAATACGAAAGGATTGTTGCATTAGTCGCAAATTAGCCAAAGAAATGAAATGGTCTAATGGAAATTACCGTTTGTTTGAACCAAGAGATGAAACCGGGATAGGCGCCTCCTTGCTTTGCGAGAAGCTCATACTCTTCGATGGAATCCTTTTGTATCACTGCACCATACGAGAATATGGCGACGTATCGACTGCATCAAATATCCCGGAATAAGAGCAGTTCAAAGGAATTAGAAATTGCGAAACAATGTACGGAGATCTTACTCGATGTACGGCCGCACTTCTGTTAGGTTGTTGAAGAGATACAGCGAAATGGTCCGCCATTCTTCAACACACAACGGTACTGGTTTCCAACCACTGGCTGGTGCGAGATCCCCTTTGAATAGGCTGAGGTTGGATTGACCCTTTTTAGGGTCGTCAGCATTGTACCGAGGCTTCGGATTATGCAAATGACGATTTTTGGCTTCGTAGTGTGCTGTCACGAAGTTTGCCGCCTCCTCAGTGATGAATGCCTCGGCCATCGATGCTTCAAATCTACGTTTGTTTTTACATTTTGCTCGAAGCGTCTTCTGCATTCTCTCAGTTGAGTAGCACCAACGATTTTGCACGGGCCCTCCCAATCTTGCCTCGGTCGGGAGATGCAAAATCAAGTGCTGCATTGGATTAAACATGCTCGGCGGAAAGATTTTCTCTAACTTGCAGATCAACTCCGGTGCCAACTGTTCCATTTCTTCGAGGAGGCCAGGCGATAGTTCTTTCGCACAAAGAACACGGAAGAAATAGCTCAGCTCTGCCAGTACTAGCCATTCATCCTCAGGGATGAAGCCACGCAACATCACCGGCATTATCCGCTCAATCCATATGTGCCAATCATGACTTTTTAGACCAAATATTTTCAATTTTTCAAGACTCGCTCCCCTCTTTAGATTTGCTGCATACCCATCGGGGAACATCAACTGCATTTTCACCCACAGAATAATTTCCCTCATAGCTGGCCTTCCAAGATTGAACCATGCCTTTGGCTTCGTGAAGTTCCTCTTTCCTTTCGGATCTTGCATGTTTTGTAACGGTCTATCACATAGCTCCTCTTGATCGACTCTAGCCTTAGGATTATCCTTTGACTTCCCCTCTATGCCGAACAATGTGCCAAAAATGGCTTCGGCGATGTTCTTTTCGGTGTGCATCACGTCGATGTTGTGTGGGCAAAGGAGGTCTTTGAAGTAAGGCAGATCCCATAAGCATGTCTTGTGAGTCCAGGCGTGTTCCTTATTATACCCCTTGAAATACCCTGGACGCACTGGATCTGGCTCGAGAGCGTTTAACTGATCTAGGGTTTGTTGGCCTGTCAACGCAGGTGGTGCAGAGTGTTTGACAACTCTACCTTTCATGAAGTTCTTCTTGTCTTTCCTGAACTTATGGTGAGGATCCAGAAACGGTCTATGCAAGTCAAAGCAACTATACTTGTGCCCTGCGGTCAGCCAACGAAACTCAAGAGCTCCCTTGCATGTGGGTCACGGGAACCTTCCATGCACACACCAGCCAACGAATAGCGCATACGCCGGCAAGTCATGCGTCGAGTACATGTACCAGGCACGCATTATGAAGTTTTGTTTGCTAAAGGCGTCGTATGTCTTGAACCCATTATCCCAAGCTTCTTGCAATTCGTCCTTAAGCGGCTGCATGTACACATTCATATTCTTCCCCGGATAGTTGGGCCCTGGAATTATCAACGTCAGGAAAATGTTCTTTCTTTGCATAATCTGTCCGGGGGGGGAGATTGAGTGGAATGACAAACACGGGCCAACAACTGTATTGGGTTGCCGTCTGACCATACACACTGAACCCATCCGTGCTGACGGCGACTCGAGGATGCCTTGGATCTGCCGTTTTTTCCTTATGTAATGCATCGAAGCGCTTCCACGCTTCACCATCCGATGTGTGCACCATCATCACATTCCCATCTGCATCACGTTCGGTTCTTTTGCCCGTTTTGTGCCATGTCATATGTCTGGCCGTCTCTTTGACCATGAAAAGACGTTGAAGTCTTGGTACGATTGGCAAATACCGAAGAACATTAACGGGTATTTTGGTCTGTGTCTTCTCACCCATACCATTGTCTACCACAACATACCTGGATGACTCGCAAATGGGACAATAGTTCAAGTCCTCATACTGGTGCCTAAATAAGACACATCCTTTCTCACAGGCATGTATCTTCTCATAGGGCATCTTAAGAGCACGGAGGATTTTGTCTGACTGGTACAGGTTTGTAGGTAGCACATGGCCTTTGGGTAGAAATCGTCCGAATACTGTCATCATCGCGTCGTAGCATTCTCTACCCAAGTTGAACTGAGCCTTCAAAGCCATGATTTGTGAGATGGCATCCAGCTGACAAAGCTCAGTGTGCTCGTGGAGAGGACGTTTTGAGGACTCCAACATTTCAGTGAAGGCCTTTGCAGATTCCTCCATCTCCTCGTCCGAGTCCCGAGCATCGTCAAAGTCTTGCACCATGTCTTCCATCCCGGTACCATGCTCGTCGGTGCGATGACGAACCACCTCAGGTCTGGCACGTTGGGCAGACTCACCATGAAATGTCCAGACCGTGTAACCAGGCGTAAAACCAAACTTCTGCAGGTGTTTACTCATTTCAAGCTCGTCCCTCTTATTAAAGTTGTCGCATCGGACACAGGGGCACCAGCTTAATCTCTGGCCATTAGCAAATGCGGCTCTAACAAACTCTTTGGTTTTTGTTAACCATTCACCGGTCCAAACTTTCTGACTAGTGTAACCGGTGTACATCCACGCACGATCACTCATATTGACTTCCTACTAGACAGACAATAAATATATACATCATTAAGCAAACCATATCCATTAGTTAATGGAGTTTGTCAGTTCTCTTACGTCCATGCAACCTACATGCTAATAGGTAAAGATAGGTCCTAATCCCACCCGAGTATGTGTAGATTGAGTTCGTTTTCCCATGCTCTGCTCCGGATCCGACGCAAAATTTCGGCAGCACCTCCCCGCTGTTCTCCTGATACACGTCTCGGCAATAAGCAGAGAGGATGTGTACCCGGAGAACAACAGGGAGGCACTGACGAAATTCTGCATCGGATCCGGAGCAGAGCATATAGGAAAACGAACCCAATCTACACATACGCGGGTGTCCATGGAACGTTGGACAATTCGAAAGAATCACGATTATAAAATAGCAAATGCATGCATATTTATAGATGTAACCCTTTCGAAGGGGAGCGCATAGTGGTTACGATACTGATGACGGAAATATGCTAGCTAGTTTCATTGACGAAGACCGGAATAGAGCAAATGTAGGGGGGGGAGGAGATGTCATTGTGCTACCAAGGAAAGCAGGGGCGGGAGCTCGTCGAACGCACGGGGAGGTGTCAACACCACACCCTTGCACGGACGAAACAACGCCAATTTTAAATCCACCTGATTAAAACCAATATATGATGTTTTGCATAAACAAAATCGAAAATATACGACCTAACTCTAATTACACAAATATATGACCCCGTCGGGGTCGGGGTCGGGGCAGGGTCGGGGTGTGGTGTCAGGGTGTGAGGTGTCGGATCGGGATGTCAGGATGTCGTATGTCGGGGTCGATCAGGGTGTCGATCAGGGTGTCGGGGTCAGGGTCAGGGTGAAATGATTTATGAGAGAAGACATAAACATCAAGTGGAAACAATTAACATGTACAACAGTTGAAAATTGCTACTACGACGAGGTAAGTTCCTTTGGAAATCTATAGTCTGATGTGAAAGCGATATATAATAGCATCATCATCAACCTTTGCAAATATTTCTCGCTCAGTAATTATTTGGTCAGTAGCAACAACGATAAGCAGTACTGCAGTAGCAAATACTAACATTATAGCAAGCAGATCAAAAAATGTTCAATCTACAAAATTTAACAAAAACAGCAAGCAGTAGCAGTCAGTGTAGCACAATGCACATGCACATATTATCCTGGCTGTGAGTGAGTCGTGTCCATTATACAATCCGGTTCAGTGCGGTTCGGCTGCGGCAGACGGCGTGGCGGACAGGCAGAGTCCGCGAGACCAGGGCAAGGGAGGCCGGAGCCCGGAGCAGAGCCGGCGTTGCAGAGCAGTAGTAGAGCCGCAGCCCGCAGAGGAGAGCCGGAGAGGGGAGAGCGGCGGAGCGGGCGGCGTCAGGGCGGAGGCGCGAGCCGGCGAGCACCGGAGGGGGCAGCGGCAGTGGAGGAGGGGAGGAGGCGCCGGTGGTGGAGAGGGGAGGGGGCCACGGTGGTGGAGGGGGAGGGCGGAGGAGGAGGAGGGAGGGAGGGAGGGGGGGGAGGCGGTGGAGGAGGGAGGGAGGGAGGGACGGCGGGTGGAGGGGGAGGGGGGGAGGCGGAGGGGGTGGAGGAGGGGGGGGGAGGAGGGGGGGGAAGGGCGCGGGGAGGCCTGGTGCGGGAGGGCGGCGGCGGCGGCGGAGCGCGGGAGGGGCGGTGTGGCCGGCGGCGGCGTGTGCGGGAGGGGGCGGGCGCGGCGGCCTGCGCGCGGGCGGGAGGCAAAGGGTGGGGAGGGGGGAAGAAAGAGATGAGGGAGGGCGCGCGGCGGGGGGCCAAATTAACCCCCGCATGCCGTCTATTTTTTTCTCTTTGCCGTCTGGTGGCGGACGGCAAAGAATTCTTTTGCCGTCTGAATTCTTTGCCGTCCGCCAGCAGACGGCAAAGAATTCTTTGCCGTCTGCTGGCGGACGGCAAAGAATTCAGACGGCAAAGAATTCTTTGCCGTCCGCCAGCAGACGGCAAAGAGGATGACCGTTAGACGGCCACCGCCGTGAAACTGTGGGCCCCTCTTACCTCTTTGCCGTCTGCTGGCAGACGGCAAAGAAGTGGCCCGTGTGACCTACCCAGTGCAGTACCCCCGTGGGGTCCACTTTGGACTTTGCCGTCTGCTGGCGGATGGCAAAGAACTCTTTGCCGTCTGCTGGCGGACGGCAAAGAGCTCGCAGATGGCAAAGACCCTGTTTGCCATCAGCTGGTTCTTTGCCGTCTGCTTTGAGAAGACAGACGGCAAAGAGCCTCTTTGCCATCAGCTGGCAGACGGCAAAGAGCTGGCAGATGGCAAAGACCCAGATTCCAGTAGTGCATATTTATTATTCCCTTTATATTCGACGAGAAGCCAGACGGGACTTTCATACTGAGCAGGCATTCAAAGAAGATTTCCTTCTTTTCTTTGGTAAGAGCGTAGCTGGCATGACCCTGATACTGGTTTGGATGCATGCCGTCTTTTCCGTGCATACGTTCCTGGTCCTCCCATGCCTCCGGTGTATCTTTTGTCTTCCCATACACGCCCAAGAAGCCTAGCAGGTTCACGCGAAGATTCTTCGTCATGTGCATCACGTCGATTGCAGAGCGGACCTCTAGGCCTTTCCAATAGGGTAGGTCTCAAAATATAGATTTCTTCTTCCACATGGGTGCGCGTCCGTCAGCGTCATTCGGAACAGATTGTCCGCCAGGACCCTTTCCAAAGATTACTTTTAAATCCTTGACCATATCAAGTATATCATCACCAGTACGGTGGCGAGGCTTGTTCCGGTGATCTGCCCCACCTTTGAAATGCTTGCCTTTCTTTCTTAAGGGATGCCTGCTCAGAAGAAATCGACGATGCCCCAGGTACACATTCTTCTTGCATTTATCCAATTATATACTGTCGGTATCATCTAAACAGTACGTGCATGCGTGGTATCCCTTGTTTGTCTGTCCTGAAAGGTTACTGAGAGCAGGCCAATCATTGATGGTTACAAACAGCAACACATGTAGGTCAAATTCCTCCTATTTGTGGTCATCCCACGCACGTACACCTTTTCCATTCCACATTTGTAAAAGTTCTTCAACTAATGGCCTTAGGTACACATCAATGTCATTGCCGGTTTGCTTAGGGCCTTGGAAGAGCATTGGCATCATAATGAACTTCCGCGTCATGCACAACCAAGGAGGAAGGTTATAGATACATAGAGTCACAGGCCAGATGCTATGATTGCTGCTCTGCTCCCCAAAAGGATTAATGCCATCTACACTTAAACCAAACCATACGTTCCTTGCATCATCTGCAAAGTCGCCCCACTTTCTCTCGATTTTTCTCCACTGTGACCCGTCAGCGGGTGCTCTCAACTTCCCGTCTTTCTTACGGCCCTCTCTGTGCCATCGCATCAACTTGGCATGCTCTTTGTTTCTGAACAGACGTTTCAACTGTGGTATTATAGGAGCATACCACAACACCTTGGCAGGAATCTTCTTCCTGGGGCGCTCGCCCTCAACATCACCAGGGTCATCGCGGCTGATCTTATAGCGCAATGCACCGCATACCGGGCATGCATTCAAATCCTCGTACTCACCGCGGTAGAGGCACTAGTAGAAAACATGGCTTTGGTTCAGTCCTGCCCAGCCCATTAGTCCCAGTTCAGTCATGAACCGGGACCCATGGGGGCATACGTCCCGGTTCGTGCGCCCAAGGGGCCGGCCGGGCCTCGTGGGGCATTGGTCCCGGTTCTTCTGGACCCTTTGGTCCCGGTTCCAGACATGAACCGGGACCAATGGGCCTCGCTCCTGGCCCACATCCATTGGTCCCGGTTCGTGGCTGGAACCGGGACCAAAGGGTGGCCTTTAGTCCCGGTTCCAACCACGAACCGGGATTAATGTTGTGCCTATATATACCCCTCTCGCCCGCGAGCAGAGCACTCCACTGCTCTGTTTTTTTCTGGCCGGCCAGGGGAGGGCTTTGTGGTGCTCTAGCTCACCTCCTATGCACATGAGGTGTTCGATGAAATGCCCGAGCCACACTACTTAAGCTTTCTCCTCTCCAAACTCGACCTCCAGGCTCCATTTTTTTTCAAGATTTGTCTAGGTTTAGCGGTCCGTCACGTCCCGTCCCCGTCTTCACCGCCGTCGATCTCGTCGCCGGCACCACCGTGGTGAGCCTCTTGTTCTTATCTTCTTTCTAAAAGAAAAAAAATCTTACTTGTATGATTTAGATAGATACTTGTATAATTTTCTTACTTTTATTAATGTTTGTTATTATATAGTGCGATGGTTTTGGTATCCACCCCCGTCGGCCCTCGTCCTGTCTATGATTCGGATGTGGTATATATTATATTTTATAACTATTTGGTTCATTTATTGTTTATGACAATTATGTCGACCAACGTGACATAGATTTTTTTATCTAGGAGGTATGTGAACCGGAAATTCCAACTGACCCTATTGTCGAGAGGTTAAATTTAGTTGAAGAAGAAAACAATTACTTGAAGGAAAAATTGAAAAAAATTGAGGACGAGAAGATGATATTGGAGTTGCATGTTGCGGATGTCATCGATGATCACAAGATCAAGATGGATGCAATGCGCTTCAAGATTAGAAAGTATAGAAAATATGCCATTCATACCGAGGCTTGGTATCATTATGCCGTTGGATCAATTGTTACCTTGGTTGCGATTATGATCGCATTTGTTGTTGCATTGAAATGTTTTACATAGTTTCAATAATGTATGGTTTAATTAGATGCTCTGGAGAGCTATATGTTGTTCAATGAGAACTATGTATGTACTTTGGTTTTAATGTGATGATGAACTTCTATTAATTTGGTCACTTATCTATTCATGATGTTTTGTAATGGTTTTTGACACACTTAATTATATATAATGCACGCAGATGAACCGGCAATGGATGTACGGTGACAGACGCACCTCCGAGTACATTAAGGGCGTGCATAATTTTCTCGAAGTGGCTGAGGCAAACAAGCAGAATGGTTTTATGTGTTGTCCATGCCCTATATGTGGGAATACGAAGTCTTACTCTGACCGGAAAATCCTTCACACCCACCTGCTTTATAAGGGTTTCATGCCACACTATTATGTTTGGACCAGGCACAGAGAAATAGGGGTTATGATGGAAGACAGCGAAGAAGAAGAGGACGATGACAACTATGTGCCCCCTGAATACGGTGATGCTGCAACGGGGGAAGCTGAAGATCAAGAGGAACCAGACGATGTGCCCGATGATGATCTCTGCCGGGTCATTGTTGATGCAAGGAGACAGTGCGAAAGTGAAAAGGAGAAGCTGAAGTTCGATCGCATGTTAGAGGATCACCAAAAAGGGTTGTACCCCAATTGCGAAGATGGCAACACAAAGCTCGGTACCGTACTAGAATTGCTGCAGTGGAAGGCAGAGAATGCTGTACCTGACAAAGGATTTGAGAAGCTACTGAAAATATTGAAGAAGAAGCTTCCAAAGGATAACGAATTGCCCGACAGTACGTACACAACCAAGAAGGTCGTATGCCCTCTAGGATTGGAGGTGCAGAAGATACATGCATGCCCTAATGACTGCATCCTGTACCGCGGTGCGTACGAGGATTTGAACGCATGCCCGATATGCGGTGCATTGCGGTATAAAATCAGACGAGATGACCCTGGTGATGTTGACGGCGAGCCCCCCAGGAAGAGGGTTCCTGCCAAGGTGATGTGGTATGCTCCTGTAATACCACGGTTGAAACGTCTGTTCAGAAACAAAGAGCATGCCAAGTTGATGCGATGGCACAGAGAGGGCCATAAGAAAGACAGGAAGTTGAGAGCACCCGCTGACGGGTCGCAGTGGAGAAAAATCGAGAGAAAGTACCGGGCTGAGTTTGTAGGTGACCCAAGGAACGTATGGTTTGGTTTAAGCGGGGATGGCATTAATCCTTTCGGGGAGCAGAGCAGCAATCACAGCACCTGGCCCGTGACTCTATGTATCTATAACCTTCCTCCTTGGTTGTGCATGAAGCGGAAGTTCATTATGATGCCAGTACTCATCCAAGGTCCTAAGCAACCCGGCAACGACATTGATGTGTACCTAAGGCCATTAGTTGAAGAACTTTTACAGCTGTGGAATGGAAACGGTGTACGTGTGTGGGATGAGCACAGACAGGAGGAATTTGACCTGCATGCGTTGCTTTTTGTAACCATCAATGATTGGCCTGCTCTCAGTAACCTTTCAGGACAGACAAACAAGGGATACCACGCATGCACGCACTGTTTAGCTGACACCGAAAGTATATACCTGGACAAATGCAGGAAGAATGTGTACCTGGGGCATTGTCGATTTCTTCTGACCAACCATCAATGTCGAAAGAAAGGCAAGCATTTCAAAGGCGAGGCAGATCACCGGAAGAAGCCCGCCATGCATACCGGTGATCACGTACTTGCTGTGGTCAATGATTTACACATAATCTTTGGAAAGGGTCCCGGCGGACTATCTGTTCCGAATGACGATGAGGGACGCGCTCCCATGTGGAAGAAGAAATCTATATTTTGGGACCTACCCTACTGGAAAGACCTAGAGGTCCGCTCTTCAATCGACGTGATGCACGTGACAAAGAACCTTTGCGTGAACCTGCTAGGCTTCTTGGGCGTGTATGGAAAGACAAAAGATACACCGGAGGCACGGGATAACCTGCAACGTTGGCACGAAAAAGACGGCATGCCTCCAAAGCAGTATGAAGGTCCTGCCAGCTACGCTCTTACCAAAGAAGAGAAGGAAATCTTCTTTGAATGCCTGCTCAGTATGAAGGTCCCGTCTGGCTTCTCGTCGAATATAAAGGGAATAATAAATATCCCAATGAAAAAGTTCCAGAACATAAAGTCTCATGACTGCCACGTGATTATGACGCAACTGCTTCCGGTTGCATTGAGGGGGCTTCTACCGGAAAATGTTCGATTAGTCATTGTGAAGCTATGTGCATTCCTCAATGCAATCTCTCAGAAGGTGATCGATCCAGAAATCATACCAAGGCTAAGGAGTGATGTGGCGCAATGTCTTGTCAGTTTCAAGCTGGTGTTCCCACCATCCTTCTTCAATATCATGACGCACGTCCTAGTTCATCTAGTCGACGAGATTGTCGTTCTGGGCCCCATATTTCTACACAATATGTTCCCCTTTGAGAGGTTCATGGGAGTCCTAAAGAAATATGTCCGTAACCGCGCTAGGCCAGAAGGAAGCATCTCCATGGGCCATCAAACAGAGGATGTCATTGGGTTTTGTGTTGACTTCATTCCTGACCTTAAGAAGATTGGTCTCCCTCAATCGCGGTATGAGGGGAGACTGACTGGAAAAGGCACGCTAGGAGGGGACTCAATAATATGCAGGGACGGGCATTCGTGGTCTCAAGCACACTACACAGTTCTACAGAACTCTACCTTGGTGACCCTGTATGTCGATGAACACAAGAACATTCTGCGCTCCAAACACCCAGAGCAGTGTGACGACTGGATTACATGTGAACACATCAGGACTACGGTAGTTGGTTGGAAACACGTCTCAGAGGTGATAACACTGTTTCTGATGAGCTGTACTCGTTGTCCAGGGGACCATCTTCGACTGTATTGACTTACAAAGGATACGAGATAAATGGGAATACATTTTACACGATCGCCCAAGATCAAAAGAGCACCAACCAAAACAGCGGTGTCCGCTTTGATGCAGCAACCAAGAGGGGAAAGGACACATATTATGGTTACATTGTGGACATATGGGAACTTGACTACGGACATGATTTTAAGGTTCCTTTGTTTAAGTGCAAATGGGTCAATCTGTCAGGAGGCAGGGTACAGGTAGAGCCACATTACGGAATGACAACAGTGGATCTGAACAATCTTGGGTACACAGACGAACCATTCGTCCTAGCCAATGATGTGGCGCAGGTTTTCTATGTGAAGGACATGTCTACCAAACCGAGAAAAAGAAAAGATAAGGAAGCGAATACATCATACGATGAGCCAAAGCACCACATAGTTCTTTCAGGGAAAAGAGACATCGTGGGAGTGGAGGGTAAGACAGACATGTCTGAATATTATGAAAAGTTTCATGGAATTCCTCCCTTCAAAGTCAAGGCTGACCCAAGCACCCTGTTAAGCGATGAAGAATATCCATGGTTACGGCGCAATAAGCAAAGGACACAAGAGAAGAAAAAGTGAAGACAGATGAAGTCAGAAAAGGGTTGAAAATTGATGATGTGGCTTTGAATGGTTCATTTTGAGCACACAAAAAGTCTAGAGTTGAAATAAGTTCAAAAAATGAAATCCCTTTGTAACAGATGGGTTTTTGTCCGAAACCCTGATACTTCGAAAGAGATTGTCCATTTTGTACACGAAGTGCATCCAGTTTTTACCGTAACCCTCTCAACTTTTTAGCACATGCTATGTGGGTGAAATGATGATATCATGCCAATTTTCAACCTCTTCAGAGTTCATTTGAAGTGCTTTTCAATTTCAGGGTCATTTAGCTCAAAAAAATCAGTAAATGCATGAAAAATAACAGATGAAGTCAGAAAGGGTTGAATGAAAATTGATGATGTGGCTTTGAATGGTTCATTTTGAGCACACAAAAAGTCTGGAGTTCAAATAAGTTCAAAAAATGAAATCCATTTGTAACAGATGAGTTTTGTCCGAAACCCTGATACTTCGAAAGAGATTGTCCATTTTGTACATGAAGTGCATCCAGTTTTTGCCGTAACCCTCTCAACTTTTAGCACATGCTATGTGGGTGAAATGATGATATCATGCCAATTTTCAACTCTTCAGAGTTCATTTGAAGTGCTTTTCAATTTCAGGGTCATTTAGCTCAAAAAAATCAGTAAATGCATGAAAAATAACAGATGAAGTCAGAAAGGGTTGAAAATTGATGATGTGGCTTTGAATGGTTCATTTTGAGCACACAAAGTCTGGAGTTCAAATAAGTTCAAAAAAATGAAAG